>VWZF01005415.1:1246074-1579066 GCA_013396755.1 Sclerurus mexicanus
AAAAAAAAAAAAAAAAAAAGAACAAAGATGACTCCTACTCCAAAGAACAAATCTCAAAAAGAAGACTGGAGGGGATGTAATAATGCTAGTAGACTTTAATAGGCAGTTAGGCATTAGTATAAGCATTAGTAGGCATTAATGTTGTATAGGAAGATAAATTTTGACCTTAGAGACTATGCTGTATAAATTAAGAGTTTTAATCTAGGTAAGAAATGTCAAAGGAAGTGACAATAGAAAGAGTCAGAGACCAGTAACACTGTATTTTCCTCTCCTACCAGAAATAATTGCAGAGTATCTGAATTAGGCTTACATTTGACTTAGGCAAGCTGAAGAAAGGCTGCCAAAAGCAGTCAAATCCACTTGCCACATTTGTAGTAACGCCGCTTCAGGTTCAGACGGGAACACAGGGCCCTGCCCTGAGAAAACATTCCACTGGCACTGATTTGATGTTCATGCTCAGCTTCCCAGCTGCAGATACATTAGGATCTTCACTTCTTTGCTGCTCAGTGTTTAGAACTTGGATAAGGTTTTTCCCTAACAGCTGCCTGTCTGTTAATGTTTTTCAGTCATTTAGAACTTTTTTTTTAGTGATAGGACTACCATCTTTCTGCCAAGCTTATCAATAGTGCACTGCATATGTATATGTTCTACAAAATATTTACATTGTAGTTTTTCAAATTATTTCTTCTGTCTCATGTCTCTGGTTTTCAACTTTTTTTTTTTTTTTTTTAAGTCTCCATCCTTTGAAATATTTTCTGTCTTTGGGGCAGGAACACTGAACTCTTCCTGATACCTAACTCAAGTGTGGAAATAAACACGATGTATCACATACACTAAGTTTTGGATATTGAAATGTCAAGTGCAATTCTGAAGAAGGTATGAAGGACACACAGTGCCTAAGGAGACAGACTGAACCATCGTTTCCTGAGTTACCTGCAGCCTGAAAGGATGAATATGAACATGGCATAAAATAAAGCTGTGCAAACCTGGCAAGACAATATCTGTGCAAACTTCCCATGTTTGGGTATATGTACACAACAAAATGACAAGCAACTGCAGAGTATTCTAGTGACAATAGCAGTGGAGAATTCCAGTACATTCAACATGCTTTGGAATGCAGGATACATATCCAAGGTCTCTTAAGAGTTAGCGTTTACTAACATCCTAACATTGTCTTCTCATTTACTGTTGCTCATGTTAAACTGCACGGTACTGTACACATGCCAATTTCCATTTTAGTGATTTTAGTGTACAGAATCTATTTTGTTAGAAAATGCTTGTTAAGTTCTCTTCAGTTAGATGTTAGACATGTTATATAGGCTCCATCTCTGGTTTTGTGGAGTGCGTGTTTAAAACCCATTTCTCAAGGACTATAGTAGTCCCAGGCTCACAGTATTTGGATATGAATGGTATGTTTATTGTAAATTGGAAAACTAAAAGTGAAATAGATCTGGGGCATGCTGCAGTCTGAAAACTTAGATCACATCCTAGCAAGCTGGAGCGTGCTTCTGTCTGAATTATACATGGCCAAGCATCAGCTGCCTTGCAGTGGCATAACACAGCCAATGAGGAGTCAGTTATGAGAATCTTCATAGGAGGGTCCCCATGTTGTGAAATACAGAGGCAAATGCGTTTGTAGGCTGTTTGAGCTCCAGAAGCCTTTCTAAACTTGTAGGGTATGCAACAAGTGTCCTGTATTTGACCATGGAAAGCACTGAGGCACATCAAGGGACACAGCAGCTTTAGTGAGCTCTATGGTCCAGCCCCCACGGTGCTGTGCAGACCTGATCATATTCGTGAACATATGTCTAGTTCTTTTACCCTCTTCCACAAGCCAACCCTTCCAGTATCAGAAAGTGTTTTAATTTCAAGTCTGCCTTACAAAGATAGCTCTGAGATGCCTATAGAGAATAACGATATTAATTACTGACAGTATTATTATTACACAGTTCCACCTCCTCACCATTGCACCAGCAACTCATTTGTTCAGTCTTGACTTGAGTGGAGCACTGCAGCTTCTTTCCAGCTCCTCCAGTGATGGAGAGAAACTGCAGTGCTGTGCAACACCTGAAAGTATGAGTGCAAAAAATGTGCTTTGCAGCTCTTAGGTTGGCAGCGTGCCCCACTGCACGACCCAGTCTGCAGAGAACGACCTGAACTGATAAAATGGGATGCAGCCTCTCCCTCTGCCACGAACAGCTGTGCTGCACCTACCTCTGGCTCAGAGACAGTGAGGGATGATAACTCTTCCGCCTATGGCAATGGAGCTCACATCATGCACTAACTTTGCCCATGATGAAAATGCTTCACTGTGGTGATACATCCTCTCTTGCAACCAGCTCACAAAATTGGTGAGGTAAACTTGAGAGAGCAAGATGCACTATTCTGAAAGATGATAGAGTTCATTTACATGCTCTGCAGATCAGAAAGCTGGAGAAGGGAGTTTGCCTCCCAAATCAAATTGCTTCTTTTTCCTCCATGTTCCTGTTCACATTTACATACTGTTTGTCATTCAATTATTGTCCCTGTAGCTTCTTTATTTTTACTACTTTCCACACTTCTAATGTTGAACTTTTTTATTTTATTTTTCTATATATAATTAGCTTTGAATTTTCTCAGAAAATTTTCCTTGTTTGACTTATTTCCTTCCTGTATTTGTAACCTCCTTTTGCTCTTCTGTTTAATTTCTTTTTTCACTAATATTTGCAACACCTCTTAATTTAGCATCATCTACGAAACTTGTTATCTTCTTTTTAACACCCCTCTTTCAGATTATTAATAATAGTGTTAAATAAGACATGCTTAAGAGACTGTGCAGCTTCCTTTCTTGCATTCTCAATGACTATTTGCAGCATGCAATCTGAAGAAATCTGTTTCCCTAAAGATCAATCTGAATAAATGGTAGGACAGATTGCCTTGGGAGCATACTGTGTTCTGAGGAACTGGCACCTCCCTGATCTTTCAACAAAAAACTCCCACCTTACTCTCAGAAAGTTTAGCAAAACTCAAGTTTTACTAAATTTATGTAGAAGATTCACATACTGCAGATGTAGCTGGAGACTTTCCGTAAATCCCCTGCTCTGAAGAAAGTGCCCTGTTCAGCCACATCAATCTGCTTCCTTTGACTACTTCCCTGCATGCTGACATCCTGCTCTGCATGCTGCCCTTGTCCAAGTAGGGCCAGCTGAAAAAAGGTAATATGCTGTTTGTCTTCTCGCCAGGTAGCCAGAAATGGTACTGCACCCGTACTGGGCATAATACTCTGGCTGCCCATCACCTGCTACGAGCACCTGAACAGGGAAAAACTTGGAGATTATTTGTCTCCAGTATCGATTACCAACAATCTTTGGTCAAAATGTTGTGGTGTAATCAAGACACCAAAGAGCCAGGGAAACTTCTGTTACATCTTTCTCGCCTCTAATTAATTCAGACAAAAATTAAATGTATTTATTCAGTTATTTGTTTGAATGATGAAATTTTACTGCTTTCTTAAGATCTCTGTGTGGCCGGTAACTCTCAGACTAGCACTTAACCTAATTAATCAGCTTTTCCTGTCCTATTCCCACTAAACAGTTGAAAAAAAGACTGAAGATCAGGTTTTTTTAATATATGTGAAAGGCTATGTAAATAACCATGTTTAATACAGCACATTGTGCATGCTTATATTTTGTTTTGTAAACTTTTAAGCATCCTGTGAAGTTCAATTACATTTTTAAGTATTTCTCATAATTATAATACAGCCAAGACTCTGCTATCTGAAATAACTTTTAATACTTTTTCTTAGTGATTACCAGGTTGACTGTCTGTTAAGCTTTGGTAAAGTGAAACGGATCCTGGTATAGCTGTCTGGTGAAAATCCATATACAGATCAAAGATATATTGTATTTTATTACAGCTCTTTTAGCATCTCTCTCATCCTTGCACATTTCTATCTGTGCCAGAAACTACTACAGTTCAAGTTTGGACTGGATAGAATTGATTTCACTACCTGTTCTATTCAGAGTTAGACTGCTTCAAAATATCACAAAGCAATAATAAACAGGAACTGTCATCAAAAGAAGGAACGTCCTGCATCCACTGTTCCTGCTTTTGCTCTGTTCCCTACAACAGCCTCAGTTGTACCTTTGTGACCACATGATGAACTGCATCAGCAAAGTAACCTGGCAAAACTCTAGGTCTTTGCTGGAGGGGATATGGGATTAATTTTGATCCAGATTGGTTTTCTGATCTAATTTACTAAACACTCAGACAAATACTGAGCTGCATCAAGTGACACTGAGAAAAACAAAGCACCGAAGCTGGAAGGACTGGACTGCAGCAATGTCAATTCGGTGCTTTGAAGCTATAACACTAGAAAAGTGTGGTTCAAATCAAATGGTGCCTAAAAGACATCAGTAGTGCTAGTGGACTGTGATGAAAAGGCAAACATGAGAGATTTCCTGGAAACCACCAGTCTAGGCAGCATAATTACGAAACCAACGTAAATTATTAGCTATTGGGTAAAACTTTGTTTTTTCCCTAAGTGTTTCATATTGCCTGCTAAGAATTCCTCCCTAGTCTGTGAAGAAGCTATTTATTAAAACCTTACTTATTTTGGCTTACTTACTACTAATCCTTCTCAGAATTTTGCCCTTACCTCATGGCTACTTTGTTTTTCTTACTAATTTCTTGTGAGAGATTTTGTCAGAAATCCTTTTGAAAAATCAAAGTAAATTACTTCCTCAGGATGCCCTTTATACACTGTACTGTTGACTCAAAGAATTTAGCAGGTCAAGAATGCGTGATTTACCCTTGTGGCAGCCAGGCGGGTTTGATCATATCAGCATATATTTATCCAAGTGTTTCATTACTTTATTTCTAATTATACTGCATCAGTTTTTCTAAAGCTGAAAAGAAGTTTGCCAGACTATGATACCTGGAGTCATTCTTGAGTCCTTTTAAAAGATGGGAAGACACTTTTCAAACACAGAATTTTTTTACTTTAAGTGATATATTGATTTTAGAGTTTTGCTTTCACATTTTGCGTTTCTCTTTTGCTCTTACAGTTCTTTTGTCTTTTAGTCATAAGCAAAATGTAGCAAAGAAGAAGTATTTTCAAAGATAATCTATGTTTGCTTGAGGCCATGAAAAATTCGGTAAGATGGCTGGCCTAAATGAGGTGATGTATTACTTAAAATATTTCTTAATATTAATATGTAATTATGTGAAACTTTAAGAAACCCCAATAACAACAGTTGTCGGAAATACAATTACTTTGAGAATCATTTCAGTAATATTTTTGTTTCTAAAAAGTCTCAAAAGGAATCAAATTATTGCAAAAATAATTTTAAAGGGCTTTTCATTGAAAAATTTATGTGAGGGTGACGACCATTTATCCTGTAGAACAGTGAAGAGAAAACTTTCACATTTAAAATTAATATTTTATCTGTCCCTTTCTGGACCTTTCTTAATTCCATTTTTATCCACTTTGTTCTGTTTCTCTTTTGCTTCCCTACTCCTTTGGGTGGGAGGAAAGACATTTGCTTTGATCTTTATTATATTTTGCAGGTTTTTCTTTTTTTAAGCATAATTTTAGTTGTAGGCCAGTCGAAATCAACATGCTTTGGATGTTCTCTGACATATCTAAATGCTGTGTAGCAGTTGATACTCCTCTGGACAAACAGACTATTTCTGAAGTGAAAAAACTTTTAAAGACAACTCAGAGATTGCAAAGCTGAATTTTCTGGTACTGAACTTAAACCTAATGTTAAACAAAATTGATTATAGATGAGGACAAAAGGACAATGAAACCCCAGTATTGTTTAATATTGAAAAAAGGAATGTGTAAAGATCATACCATTGAAATGTAGCTTCTAACTGTTGAAACATGTACCAAACATACCCAAATCCAGCATTTTGCTACAATGCACTGGGAATTGAAAATGTGTTTAGAATCAGAGAAACTTGTCTGGTTCTATTTTAACAGTTATCTGAACAGTCATATTTCAGTTACGTGTAAAATCTCAAAGCCAATATTCTCTGTGAAAAAAAAATAAATACAACTTCAGTTTTCAACCTTAAACTAAAACATACAGCAAGCTTTTCAGCAATTGCATCGTGTCACGTAATGACCAGTTAAAATAATTATTCCTTGAATGTTTCAAACAATTCTACGTCCTGAAGAACCAGTGAGTTTGTGAGCAAGTGGACAGTGTGTGAGACCAGCTCGGCAGGGCAGCAGTGAGAGTGTGGTGGTGACACGAGCCACCCAACTGATTCCCTAACCCCAACCCTAGGCCAACAAGAAGAGATTCAAATTTTAGTATTGAAAATACATGGAGTTTCTCATGGGAGGAATTATTTGTCATATATGTAATGCATTATTTGGTTTTAGAAATGGTTTTTATTAATTGCAATGGAATTTTTAAATTGCATTTTATAATTATAAATAAATACAATTCCAAAATGCAAGAATTACTTGTCATGAGTTATCAGCAAAAATAACTTGTACTTTTCCCTTGTATCTCCTCCTTCTGTCTCTACATGACTCACAAGGTGTTTTAGAACAGCTCTACAACATGCCTCAGAATTAGTTCCAGATCTTTATGCAATGTTATTCCTATTATTTGATCATTTAAAATAGTAGTTCAGAAAGACTCTATTTGCAAGAAAAAATACTATTTTAACTGCAAAAGAAAGGGTTTCACATTATCAAAACAAGCAGACAAAAAAATCTGCCCTCATTGATACTAATGTTAGCACAGGTTAACTCTCTTTGCTTTATGTTAGGACATAACTTATCCCAGAGTTTTACTTCTTTGGAATTAGTGAACAATATTCAAAATAATTGCATCTGAATATGAAATGACTGAGTAAATATTATAACTGACAAAGATCGGGCTTTTGTTAAAAAGAAATACTTAAGACAAATGTTTTATTTATACACTAATCAAAATAATCATCTTTGCCTTTTTGGGCAGAACATTCTGGAACAATGATTATGAAACATCACACGAGAAAGTAAAATTCCTGAGGTTGAATTCTCTGGAAAAGACTATGGGTTTTTAGGTTGGCTGTTATATATGTTTATATTGGCTGTAATACTATATCTTTCTCTCAGATACAGTATTAGGGTGGCTGCAGGAGTTCTACCTGGAGACAAGAGGATTCTGGGGACAAAGGACCATATACAGCCATCTGCCATATTTCCATACGTGGGTATAAGACAAATACGAGAGAAATACATTATTTATATACAGAAATATATATGTCAATAAAAAAAAAAAAGATCGGGCTTTATTTCATGTTTGCCACAAATACTTTTTCATTGTGCCCACTGTAAATAAGATAATTTGAACTTGTCATGCTATACATGGTTAATAAATTTCTTCACAACTAAAATTTACTTCTGTGGCCAAGGACCACAGTGCCATACAGGAAATCATTAAGAAGTATTTTGCTGCTCTCCAACATGTTTGCATGAACTAGTTTTATGACATATCTACAAAGATGGGAAAAGCCAAAGAATTATTGCTGTTAGCTATTTTTAATACAATGTAGTCAGCAGATAATTGTGTTTGCCTTAATGTTAACTAATGCCCCTCCTACTGTGTTTTAAAAGGAAGCGGATCAGCAGGAAACATTTAATTTACAGCAGCTTCTTGCTGTTTGTGTGAAAATCAGCTACCAGAATACCAAATGGTTATTTCATGTATGATTTATTTCTTCCTTATTGATAAAAAGTCCTCTTTTAGGAGAAAACATACATACTATGAAACAGGGGGAACTATTTTAAAAATACATGAAATGTGAGAAGTTCAGGGGTTAGTGCATATATTGCAGCCTATACTCAGACTTTCAGAGTATTTGTGAAAAATGTGTCCCTCAAAGCTGTAGCTAAGGAAACACAGTTGTACACAACAATTATATATCCTGAAAGTTAATACTATTAATCACTTTCAATGTCATTACTAAGAGTGCTCAGCAAGAAATCTGAAAAGCAAAAGAGGAAGGTTTTTTGAATTCTATTTTTATCATCTTAGGATGCTTCGTCTCGCTTTCTTTTGGGGGACCGACTTCATTTTGTTTTTGTCTGCAGGGCAGCAGTACATATCTTCATAAATACCACCTGTAGATGTGCTTACACAAAATTCTATGCAGTATTTTCAAGGGCTTTTCAAACCAGACCACAGCCAGCCTGCTGGGAAGGCCAGAAAACAAAACAGGGAAAGAAAATAAACAGTTGCCATTTAGCCTCAATATACTGATAGTAGTACACTGCAGGATTATTTCACTTAGTCTTATTTTCTTACACTTTTAGGTACTGCCACTCCCTGCAGTCACTTCATAGGTTTATCTACAAAGATTTTAGACCTTAAGAACACATACTCTAAAACTGGTTCTGAAGTCTAGTGTTTGTAAGTAATTTTTTGTGCATTTGACAAAGGAGTTTGGTCAAACACCTGCTTTAATTTCCTGTTTCTGCCCGTCAGCTATTTTCCTGGGAAGCACAGACATATCTAGCAAAAAGAAAACTGGCCAAAGAAAATGATACAAGAGATTGGAAAGGTTCACACAGAAACAGCTGGGACTCCACTTAGAATCAATATGACAAAACAATTTGTGAATACTTCCTCTTGTACAACTTGGGGAAAGAAAACCTCATACTGATACTGAAATTACTTCTATGATTATTGTTTATTTCAAAGATGCTTTTATAATTAGCAGTACAGATGAGGTTCATGTTTCCTAAGCTTCACTTATTTGATCTCCAACATATAGAACATATAGAACTATATATCTAGATAAGAACAAAGCAAGTGCAGCTTCTCTTCCTTCAGCCCTGCTCCTCTTCCACTTCCATCCTTCCCAAATGCTCTGTGGCTTGTATGAAGATGAGTTTGGCTGAGAACTATAGCATGGCTATTTTAGACTCAATTTTTCAACAGACCTAGATTTAAAACTCTTAAATTTCCTAGCTCTGCCACTGACCTGTTGTGAAATATTGGGTAGCATTTAATTTCTTGGAGTCTCCTTCTTTCTTTGATTACCTGTCAGCTCTATTTATACATATATTGAAATACTTGGGTTATATATAAGGGGTTACCTTTCAGTGTTTTTCTACAGTGTCCCATGGAGCAGGCTTTTTGATGCACTTAATACATTTAATAAAAATTTACTATTACCTATTAAGATTCTCTAAATCAGTACACACTAAGGAAAACCAGGTAAATTTAGTGTGATATTTCCAACAAATGGTAAATAAGCAACCATTAAAAAATACGAATGGATCACAATCAGTTCAGAAGTACAAATCAAACAAACAATAAATGGGTTTACTTAAATTACTTAAAATCTAAAGATCAAGGCAGCTCGAGGAGTTCCTGCCCACATCAAATCTTGAACGTCTCTGCGCAGCTAAGATTTGTCTTTGTGACTGTTCCTGTAACTGGACCTTGACATAAGCCCTGCAAACAAAGAAAAACCTCTGCTCTTTCATTTCTACCTATACCTACATAAATACAAGCTGTTCTCAGAAAGCCTCTCTTTTAATAAAACTTAAAATTTAATTATCTCTTATGCCTTTGTTTTATACATAGGACAGCAATGTTTCTTTTCCTTTCTCATGCTTTTGTCTCTCTTTCTCTGAATCTCATGAATTTCAGATCCTGTCCGCTTTGTCTGAAATGTCTTTGGGCACTTGCAGTCACTCACAACAGAAATTCAGTAGTCACTTGTTTTTCAAATGCCTGGAAGGACAAGAGATTCTATCAAAAGAAAATGCATTACTGTTCTCCAGGTCTGTTTATTGTAAATCTTATTATTAAGTCTTTAGTCACACAAATGTTACTGGGTTTAACAATAATTATTGCTTTCTCTCCTTATAGTAGTAAGTTATACAGTTAGAAGGGTCTGCTTTAAATGTTATTATAATTTATCTGATTCTCTGAACTCTCAGCCATACAACATGGTTCTACTAAGTTCTATTGTGAGAGCAGCCAATCTGCAAACAGTTTATTTATCAGTAATACTGTATTCAACAACCTCAGCTCTTGTGTTCATATGTAGTTTAAGAAATAAAAATTGAAATGCTTTTGACTTGTCAGTTTACTTTCAGGTGATACTAATTTTATGCCTTTTTAACACTCTTTTTTTCACAATAGATTTGAACTTTTTGCAAGTTCAACTGAACAAGGAGTCACATACAGTAGTATGGAAAGTCCTGCACTTGTTTAATAAGTAATTTTCATAAAATGATGCTGTGTGAAGAATAAACACGTTTAATTAGGAGCAGCAGAAACTGCTATGGTAAATTCCATGTTTGGATTGTGGTCGGTTCTAAAACATTGTCCATTTCTTAACAATAAGTTACCTGAGAAATGTGATACCAATATGCCAATTATTTTTAAAACGTCTCTGCTGAAAATATACATCACATAAATTATTATGCTTTAGTCCTGGCTGCTGTAGATTTTCCCATAAACTTTTTTCGATAGGGCAAAACAGTGCACTGAAAATCTGCTGAAGCAATATGCTACTGTTTAGCAAGTCAACATTTAAAAATGGAATAGAGAGTATTCCTGTAGCCTCTACTGGATCACTGCAAAAACCCCCAAATTGGCATGATTTAACATGACACATAAAAACTTCTGTGAACGGAACAGCAACAGTGCTCCAGGGTTAAAATAAATGCACATTATACAGAAAAGCCCCTACCTTCAGTATTAAAATAATTTTCCTTTTAAAAGTATTTCCACTTCAAAACATGAAGCTTTTTAAATCTCCTGTTTGAAGACTAAAACAATTCTGTATTCATCCTGGACATCTGCTCTAACAGACAAATCCAGATGAACTTTGTACTTTTGCTTCAAATTTTGCCCTTACAGAACAAAATTATGTAACCATGTGCTATTATGCTAGGCCTTGTCATATGTCTAAAATAAGTGTTTCCTAAACTGCATTTCTATTCAAATAAATAATCCCACGTATTCTGGACCAAAATACTCGAGACAAATAAATTACGAAATTCCAGGCAAAGATTTTAGCACCATAGTGCCCACTTACACTTTCATTGCTTAAAAGGAAAAGACAGGCTTTTCTGGTAAGATTGTCTAACATATTTTTATGTTCTTTAATCAGGAGCCAAGCAAAAAAATAGCATAATTGTTATTGAATACTTAAGATTACTGTATTGTCTTTATGCAATTCTACAAAACCCAGTTGATTTCCTGTCCTTAGATCCTCAAGGTTCATGACACTGCATTGGTTTCAACTTTCTTCTAGTGGTACTACTTATACATTTTTCTCAAAAGAGTGTAGTAATTAAACAACTTTGATATTAAAAGTGTATTAGATGACAATCTATTCATCCATCTGTCAAAGACTGCTCATCCATTTTTACTTTGATCATTTAGGTTGAGATTTCTCTTAAAAGTAAAAGTTAATTCAGCCTTTTGACTTTTACTTTCTTCACAATGTCAAGGGAGGTTACAACAATAATCAAAATAATTAAAAGTACTTCTATGCTTTTAAAATTATAATGTCCCCAAAATATAAAAGAGCCCCACTCCTCTATGTTTATCTCTTCACTCACGCAGCTTTTTTTCCTCAAATGATGATAACTTAAAAATTGTTCAAATAACACACAAACAAGTGAAATGACATGGGGAAAAAATAAGAAAGTGATATAAGGAAATATTTTAAGATGCATTAGTTTTAAGCTGATTTGGTTTTATTTCCTATTCCCTCTATTAGTTTAATAAAAACCTCTTCCTTAATTATGTCCTAATTAATGAAGTCTGGAGAGATACATGAGGTTAAATAACTTTCCTTTCTTTCACATTGCATGGTAAGTATAAAGCACAGAACTTAGACATTTTTTATGTTAAAAAAATCAGAGATCCTCATGCCAGAGTGACTTCAAGCACTGGCCCATCTACTCCTACACTTTAAAACTGATAAAATCAGCACCACTGCTACTCTCTCTACCTGCACATCTTTCTTGGTGAATTTTTGGTTTTTTCCATAAGACTTTGCTCCAAAAAAAATCCCTGATATTTCCCTGTCTGCAACTGGTTTCCCACATCAAACAGAAGTGCAACATTTCGCCTTTTTAAGTGGCTACCTATATTCTACATATGGGGTGTTTTTATTCATAGTTCTCACAGCACAAAACAATGTTCATTTGAAAACAGACTGACTAGGAATTAATTCTGTTCAAATAACCTTTAATAAATAACAAAATTATAAAAATAAGATGCCATTCCCAACACCTTATGACTATAAAATGCCATCATTTGCAGATTATCAAGGCAGGAGAGCAAGCAGATATCATTCTTGTACGGTCTTTTTCTCCTAAGTATGGAAAATGAAGATAAGTGCATCATATGTGGCAAACTGAGAATAGAGGTTAATGTTATTTCTGTTCTTTTGTATTATGGAAGGACTTGTTTTATGTTTCAGAATTTTAACACAGAAGCAGAAAGATACCAAGGCGAAAAGGGACTATAACTAAATTAGCATGACCACACTTCCTCTGCAGGCCAAAGAATCTCCTGCTATTAAATCAAAACTAAATGTCTTTGTAAAGATTCCAAGTAATGACAATCTAACCATGTGTTCCAAAGGTTAGTTACCCTCATTGTTAAAAGATATGCAACTTATTTATTAGTCTGGATTTGTCTACGTTCATCTTCAAGCTTCTGGACCTTATTATGTTCTTTACTGTTTAAGGCCATTAAATACTAGAAATCTCATTTTCATGCACCTATTTGTGGACTCTGATCAAATTACATCTGAATCTTCACTCAAACATATTGAACAGATTGAGCTTTCTAAGCCTATCATCATAACTCACATTACAAGAAGCCCACAAACATTCCTATAGCTATTTCTGAACGTTTTTTTTTTCAATAATTTTTCCTTTTTGAAATATAACAACCATAACTGAAAATAGTATAACAGGAACTAACTTAGGCCATTAGCTAATGTTGTCCTACTTCTCTATTGCTATACCTTCTTTATGTCAGCAAACAGTACAGAAAAAAAAGTGATCTACACCTCAACATATTATTCTGATTTCAAAGTACAAAAAATTCTGAAACAAGTTCTGAAGAAAATAAACCATTAAATATATGAGGGTAAATGGACAATGAGATTATGTGACATGACTACCAATGTAATCCTGCTAGAATGACTGGCTGTGTTTAATAAAAGAGCAAATTTTATGGACAAATAAAAAGCAGAATATGCTACAAAGAAGTTTTACATAAAGTAGGGATTAAAGCTAAAATTGTAAGAAGCAAGGAACTGGCTAAGGAGGAGATGTCAACTCCTGTGTGCTAGATCTCTGCCCTAGAGTGAAGTTAGTAGTGGAGTTCCTCAAACATCATCTTTGAGAACAATCTTATTAAATATTTTTAAAACTGCCTGGCATAAAAAGTAGGAGTGATATCAATGCCTCCTAACCATGTGTCAATACAGAGAACTAAACTATGATAAAGGAAGAACTGAGTGACTTGAGGACTGGAGTAATAGAAGTGTCATGACATTTAATAATACAAAGTATGAGGTTGGGTCACAGGCTCAGCGCTCAAGGCTTCTTAGCAGTGTATACCAAATTGGATTTTGATGCCCTCAAGGAGAGGATAAAATTACTTATTTTCTCAGCATGAACAGGCTTCAAAACTATATTTTGTGGTGATGACAGAGGAACCAGGACAGGAACATCTTTCCTGAGAAGTTTGTGTGTTGCTAAGCTAAGCAACATCCCTACCACCACCACCACCAGACAACCCGTCCCACTGCCTTCTGCACAACCCCCTCTCTGGCTCGGGGCTGGGTCCATGCACCTGGCCTCAGGACAACAGAAAGCTACCAGCAGAGGCAGAGAGGTGAAACATATACATCCCAAGTGAAAAGAACTTCCAGTTCCAGCATCAGATAGCCAAGATCCCATAGTTTACTCCGTGCTTGCCTCTGTCAACAGCCAAATCCTTCTAGAACACTATGCTGTCTCCAATCTGGAAAATGAAGACAAGGGACACAAAAACTGATTAAAACTTCCCAGCCCCAGCAATATGTAGCTATGAGAACTGAAACATCCTGCCCTGTTAGACACAGGGGCTAACTAAGCTCTTAAACCCACCTTCTCCTCTCCCACACTGAAATGAGCTCTTTCCTATTTTGTGATCCCTTCTAGCAGCCAGGTTGCCAGTGTTGGGGAAGAGGTGTGAGCAGAAGGGGCCGAGCACACAGCCAGCATTGCAGCAGCCACATGAAATTAGTGCTTGTGTGATCTTGGCACCCTGAGCTGCTAAGAGAGAATGAAATATGGGAGCAATTCTGTACCATGATGATTCTGCAGACACATCAGTCTGTCATCACACACAACTATTTATGCCTAAATCTAGTTCTGTGACAGTTCCTCAGAAACTAATATACTGAAAACCTATTAGGGAAATGCAGATCATAACATATTAGTCAATCTCAGGACAACTGAGCCACCAATGTGATGCAACCCTACAAGGCAAACATGACCTTAAATCAGAAAAAATCATTTCAGTAGAGTAAGAGAAGCCTTCATGCTATTTTACATTGCACTAATGAACCCCTGTGTATAGAGCTACACAGAATTCTGGCAAATTATATTAAAGAAAAATGGATTCAAACTGGAACACGTGGAGAAATGTTACTAGGATGATCAGAGAATGAAAAGTTCCCCATTTTATAAGAACCAAGTTCAAGAAAATGATAGCACACTACCTTTTTCTTACCTCCAATTCCACCACAGTTTGTTTCTGTGTCTTTCTGACAGCCCAAATGCTCATGCAGATATGCAGTGAACTGGGTTGAGAAACTAATTAGTCAATAAAAAAGCTTTCAATCATCAGTTTCCTGATGGGGCTTCTTTTCTGAGTATTTAAGTCTATGCTGGTACACAGAAGCTGAGCTGAGAGTGCCAATTCATGGTGCAAGTGAAGATCATTGTTTGCTAATAAACACAGGTTGAAAGGAAACACCAAGAGGAAACATAGATGTTTAAACATAAGGACAACACAAGCTTGGAGAAAATGGTAATAAATCTATTAGAAATCACTTCAGGCTGGAAAACAGAAGGCTTTTTAGCTGTCACCAAAGTACAGTTGTAGTTCCAATTCAAGGGACAAAAGCATAGCCAGTTCTCACAGTAGAGCAACTGGCTATCTTCTAGCACTTTAGAAGTTCTTTTTCAATTCTATATTTAACAACTGTTCCATATGTTTTATGATAGATATACATTTTATTGTGTTGGAGTGTAGTACATTTTTTAAAAAAAATTAATTTCCAGGAAGTAAAAGATTGATAAGAAATAAAAAACCAAAATCACTTTAATAAAACCACTTGTACAAACTGTGACATTTGGAAATGCTACTAGGAGTAGTCTTTGCTAGTAAAGATAAAATAAACTTCAGGCAGAGTACAATTTCTCTAAAATTCCAAAAGTACTCCAACAGCTCTTTTTCAAGGAATTATCTCCTATATGTGATATGAGACTTTCAGATGTACCATGTACACCCTGAACTCATTACCATACTTGTGACCTGATTTTTAATGGAGTTTAGTATTCAGTTTTTTGGTTGTTTGTTTGTTGGTTGTTTTTTTTTTTTAAATTTGTGTGCCTGTTTATGTGTCTAAAGCTGTTATTTGGCTCCAAAAAAGCAAAGTATGCAAAAATAAATATCGGTAGCTAAAATTAATTATTTTAAAATCACCAAAAAAGTGTCAAAGTGTATGCAATCTGTTTAGTTTAATGATAGAGGAAAAAAGCGGCACCCTCCAAAATCTCTGATGCCAGTCTTGAGCATGGTTAGAGCTCACTATTTTGCACGAGAAACCTGACCTACAGAGTCTTGAACATCCCAACCTGCAGCCAATGGATTACATTTAACCAGAGATGGGAGCCTTTACTCTTCCTACCAAGAAGTTGTCCTGTGGCAGCTCCTTTGGAGGTCCCTGCTGGGAGCATTGGATGTGCATCACTTTGCTTGTTTGCTTTCCCAGTCTTTGCAGCCAAAGACTGACTTTGGGAATTTCTTTCCTAACAATTGCGAGGGACTGATTATTGGTAGTAGAAACGTTTTGTTGCCATTTTAAAGAAATTCTAACAAGATTAATTAATTGAGGTATATATTCCAAGGGTTAGCTGAACTACTCTCTTGGGCATAACTACACAAACAATGTTCTTCACGCCACTTGTTAAATAGCATTCACATGTGACCACATATGCCTGAACAATGCCCAACATGTCAAAAATTACTGCCATGTTTGCATATTTTAGACCTGATATTGCTTTCTTTCCCCTCAAAAGACATCCTCTTTGTGCTGTTCTACACTAGTACACATGAAATATCTACTTTAAAAACACAAAATAATACACACAAGAGAGCTTGTGAAAAATATGAAAAGCATATGCAAAATAACAGCATTATGAAAGAAATTTAAAACTCAGATAGTATTTACAAATGCAATTGCTTTTGTCCAGAAACAGATTCCTGGCCTGAAGACTAGTGAAAGACCCCTGAAGAACCAACTTACTAGACAGGAATATTATAAGGTAGCAGCACTTTTGGATTTTGCCACAACGGAAAGAGAATCCAGACAGTCACAGAATTTGTGGTGGGGTTTTTTTAATTATTATCATTTCCTGTTTTACTGTGTCCTCACAAAAATACTGATCTACAAGAACAACAAGAGGGAAAGCCGTTAGTTAAAGGAGAAAAGCGCAACAGTAAAGCTGTGAAGAAAGTCCAAATGAACGCTCGTCACAGAGCAGAAGTATTTTGACTACCAAGTTAGCAAATGGAGAGCAAAAGATAAAGGCAGCTGGAGGCAGAAATAACTGCCATTAAAAACGCCCTCCCGCGAGTATGTCGGGGTGGTGCGTGATGGTCTTTACGAACAGGTGACGGAGAAAGCTGCCGGCGGGGCGCAGCTGGGGACGCGTTCGCGGGTGGGCTCTGACACCCCGCGGCCGGGCCGCGTCTCTGCAGCCAAAACCAGCGCTCCGCGGCGCTGTCCGCTGGGTCTGCGGAGCGAAGGGCAGGGCGGCGGGCGCAACACAATCTGGACTGTGCCCTACTTACAGTCTCTCTCGACAGACAGGGTTATTCTTCTAAAATTTAAGAAATTAGTTTATTTCGGGGTCCTGTTAGATGTCAAGTGTTAATGTCAAGTTCTGGAGCGATATATGAACGAAAAAAGCTAGTTTTCTCAAAGGCTGCTCTACCACTAAAACAGACACGCTTTCATTAACACTGTTAAACCTTACTTCAGTTACGAGGGAAAACTAAATCTTTATTTTATCGAGGAAGACTAAACTTTGAGCTTAATCCGAACCCAGAAATCAGACCAGCTGAAAACTGCTCCCGCCGCTGCGGTGGAGCTGGGTTTGAGTGAGGGCACGGGCACCGCGTGTGGCCCCGGCTGACACAGGGACCCGGGCAACGTGCGAGACCCGTCCCGGGAAACAAACCCACCCGCTTATTCGCGACCTCCTCCTCACCCTGTTCTGCTCTGCGCAGCTTGTGAGCCCGACTCAGCTCAGCATGGCAAAAGCAATACTAATTACTTCATTTCGAGATCCTTACAAGAAAGAGGTATGTAGATTTTGTCACACCTATAGTACAAACTTTCAACTCTTACAGATACTTCCACTTGCCTGCTTTTAGCTTTGTGAAGTGATGCAATATTTCATTTTAAATGTAAATTATGATCCTATAGTAGGTGTTGAATTTCAATGCATGATGGATAAATGTTCACTGAGATACCTATTCAAGTGAAAATTTCTAATTAATGTTAAAAAAAATCACTCTACTAATCAGAAATATTAAATCAGAAAAAACCCAGCAATATTTCCTGAATAAAATATGAATAAAGTAGCAAGTGTTTAAAAAACACACAATATTTTATCTACTTACAATCATTTACATATATCTACTTCCATGTAGAAATATTAACAAATTTTTATTTAATTTGTATATTGATACGCTTATCTTCTCTACTGAGAGCAGGAGAACAAGAAAGTTTTGGAGCAGAATAAGTTGTTTCTATTCCTCAGCTCCATTTCAGTCCCTGCATTTCCAACATTTCTAGCTAAGAATAAACTGGTTAATTGTCTTTCCTTACAGATTAATGCAGTTTATTTAAAATAAGTGATATAAAGATGAATTAATGGAATTTATGACAGAAATAATTTTTTATAGTCTAAACAATAAATGAAGTACATAAACAAACCTAGTGCATACTCAGATGTGAGACTTCCCTGACTAAAGGTCAGAAGAAAGGCATCTTTCTGTATCCAAAAATCTATTTGTAACCTAAGGAAGTTAGTGAAACATGCAAGTGGAAGAATAGCTGGATTTTTGCAATCACTCTCACTTGCTCTGTACATTCCATATTTTAAGTGGTGAACACTCCTTTGGGAAAAACAGATGTTGCCATTTTAGGGACAGCTAATACCACATGAGCTTAGCTCATGATGACCGTTCTAGGGATGTGTTTATCCTGAACCTACTATGCTGGCTGGCCGTGTTGAATTTCTCCTATTTTATTCACTTACAATAACCACAAAAGAGTTCACTCCCTTAGAAAGTCCTACAAAATGTTTCTATTCCTTGTTCAAGGAGGTTTTCTCTTCCCAAAGTCTCTATTAATATTTGGTCTAACAGCTTAAAACAAGTGAAAAGAGCTCAGTAGTATTCCAAATCATATTAATCAATTTTTTAAAACAAATTATAATCTTGGCAAGAATATAATATTAATAAATAAAAAAGTTCTCCTAGATGAGAACGAACTATATTCCCATGGAATATAACAAGTAAGGATTAAAGTCTCCCATTTCTTTCTTTTTATTATTTTTTTTTAGTAATAACAATGCAGTCTTCGGCAACATAAACAAAGAGCATTCTGAACATTTCAGAAGGAAAAATCTAATTCTCAGCAACAAGATGAGGCCACCTAACAGAATCACTTTTTATAAAAATGATTGAAGCACTAAGAGCTTTCAGAAGACTCCTTGTCAAGGCAAAAGGTAAGTTCAGAGGGAAGGCAGAGGTACCCTCCTAAGAGGCCTGGAGAAACCAGAAATATCTCCACAGTAAATATTGTGACCAGATAGATAGAGAAGGGGGACTACACTGCTCTGCTACAAATATGTATTTTCTCCCAAGCAAAATGTTGTACAGCATACACATTTCCAGATAACATCTTGACTTACATACAAAGTCAGTTATTCTCAGTGTTGTATGAATTAAGCCATGATGTAAAGATAAGGATCAGTCAAGCTTTTCTGAATAACCATATGGAAAGGAGATATTGCTAAGGGAGATGAGAAAATGTCAATACCACTGCTGTCAGATCTCTAGAGAAGCCACTATGATACACTGTGATTCACAGTGAATCTGTCTGATTAACACTGGAATTAACAGAAACCCACAAAAATAAATCCAACACTAAACCATTCATGATCAAGCTCCCATCCACTTACATTTGACAGTTGAAACTGTGAGTACATCCTATTCATTAGGTCCTATCTTATCTACGGGTAGATCAATGCACCTTCTGAACAGCAAGCCTAGCATAATACCACAGTCTAACCAGCACTTGAGAAATCTTGAAACTTGCAGGTGAGACCTGCTGGTAAGGTGTTACACACTCTTGGCAAAGCTGGCATCAGATGCACTAGAGAAGATAGACACCAGTCCCAAAGTGCTACCAGAATGAAAATACATATACACTCCTTTATGTTCATTAAAATAAAGCTCCATTATTTGTGCCAGCTGCTGAAAGATGCACCTCTTGCTCAGTTTTGAGGGAAGGACAGAAGGACAGGGGTCAGAGTTCTGGAACACTTACATAAAGCTGCATCTTCCACCCCGCCCCTCTCAGTCAGGGACAGCCTCTCCAACAAGAAGATCAGATGTGTCTAATGATCAGAACAGATGGATGTAAAAATTGAAATAAGGTCCTGAAGCATGTTATCTTGGAATTCTCACTAGCAGATGGTTCTGAGGACTTTTGGAGGAATGCTCCACACACTTCATGTATAGTATCCATTTAGAGTTAATTTTGCTGCCAATGAGTGCTGTACCTAACCATCTTCTCAGACAGGTATTAGCAAAAAGTCTATGAAAGAAATCAATAGCACTATTAATCTCGGGTGCAATCTCACTTCTCTTGAAGAGTGGCAGTGCAAGATTACTCATAGCCTTAACTGTGAGATGTGTTTTACCCGAAGGCAAGAACACAGTAATTCCTTTAAGAAAAATTAGACACATCTTTATTGAGAAAAAGAACTGAAATGTCTGAAAATATTGTAAATGGGTGTATTAAGAAAAACATGAATGAGTTGGCTGAATTAAGCAAAAGTCATTTCAGACACCTGGCACATTGCGGTCCAAAACATGCTTATTATGATTTAAAGTACATAAAATATAGATATAAAGCTTCAAAGATACCTCATTCATCACATTTCCAATTGTGATTGTCTTTATAGGCAATAGACATTCAGAAGTCCTTACCATGGATGTAAATGACCTGTTGACACTAAAATCCAACAGTACTATGATACAAATATCACAGTTGTGCAGTTTTGCTCAACTGGGGATCATCCTGCTCTAAAGTAAATAATGGTTGCAAAACTTCAGTGGAAAGGATTTCCACTGAAATAGCATGCAGTATACATGTTTTGTATTTTCTACATTCTTAACGTTGCTATAAAAGCAAATTGCACAGAAGGAATTAGAAAGCTTTCCTGTTGTGCAGCAAAGTCAAGCATGCATTCTGTCAAGCCTACAACTGGCAAGCAAGAGCTAACCTTTGCTCCAAGTGCTGCAGCTGCTTGGACTCAGTGCAAACAGGCCTGGGAACCCTAAGGCAGGGCACGGGAGTGTCTGTGAGCACTACAGATCTTGGTCTGTTGGAAGGATAATGTCAGCTTGCATGTTTCTCTTGTTTCTGTATACCTAAACCAAGTCTTAGGTCATCAGAAAAGTCATCTTTGCTCAAAGGCAACTGGTACTAGAAACTGGAAATATTTAACAAAGACTTCTTATAAACATTAGTCAGTAAAGGTAAATAGGTATCAATGGAGACAACATGAAGAACAATCTGATTAAAAAGTATCACTGATGCTGAAAATTAGATATAAATCATCTTACCCCTAAAAACGTAGCACAGATTCAACAGATATCTACAAATAATATTTGTCTAAAAGCAAACACGAAATTTTTAATTTTAATGTACAAAAACAATTTAGCATTTCAAAATCGATAGGCATTAGAGGGACAGCCAAAGAAATTTAGCTCAGCTGAATTAAGCAGAAGGTTTGCCACTGATTTCATCAGCCAAAAATCACCTGAACCACCTAAGCTATAGGTGGCCATGAAAGCTCAAACCTCACTATTTTATATTTTTAGCCTCTTTACAGTATTTCTTCCTAATAGGACTTATTTTTTCTGCTGCCAAAGCATCTGTTCTTTGCAAGCATTCACTATTTCAACTAATGTGGGTTCCAAAGCAGCATTCGAACCAAGGAACATACCATGGATCTATTGCGATAAAAAAATAACCTGAGAAGATTTCTACTGCATCTAGTAAAAAACAACAAAAAAAGGCAAACAAAAACCCACACAACCAAAACAATAAACACCACAGTCACTAAACTCCTATACTCAACCACTCCTTCCTTCAGCCTCTTACGGTGCTGGGTGAGCAGAATGAAGGGAGGTTTTAGGGACGAGTCCTCAGGGCCTGTATTAGTGGGTTGATGGCTGGGCCTAAACCACAACAAGGCCCCGTGCTGGTTGAAGTCCCAATTGTGCTTACCACATTTAACATGTGTAGAGATGTGTTCCCACTTACCTGTCCGTACGTCAGACTCTGCAGACAGGAAAGTATCTGCACTTCCATTCTTACGTTGTTTGAAGAATTAATGGAGTGGTTTGCTGCTTTGCATAGGTCTGTGTAGCAGCCTGAAGATCCTTGATGAGCTGATGAAACAACATGGTAAAATATCTTCAGTCTAATGGATATTGGAAGAAAAAGTATGCTCTAACGTTAAAACTATATTTAGTATTTTAGTTTTGAATTATATTGTATCTCGAAAAAGGAATGAGCCACTCTTGTAGAAGAGTTTAGGCTTAATAAAATACAGAAGCATTAATCTGTAACTAAAACTCAGCAAATGCTCTTTGTGTTTAAATGTTACTTTCGCTGTATCAACAGTCTAGGCAAATACACAACAAGGATTTTAATGGCATGTATTTATATTTGGTACTTCCAAAGTTTTAGTGTAATGCATGTTAATCATTACAAAGAGTGTTAGCTTGGACATAGTACTTTTTGGGCTTCAACAGAAGGACACTGCTTTTGGTGAGAAGGATTTTAAATACAGTGAGAAATAGAGCATTGCACTGTTTTGGCTCATAAAAAAAAAAAAAGAAAGAAAAGTTTACGTGTAACCTAAACTTCTGGTGAAAATCTTAATAATGGTAGTATGCCGAAAAACTTTTTTAAAAGTTGTTCTGAGGTCTGTGAACATGATTTATGGAGAACTTGTGGGTTTGTTTTATAAATGAGATTCTTGTCCAAATAACAATTCCCTACCCACAGCAGGGGGCCTGTTTCCATTTGGTCTTTAAGTATTTAAAGAGTACACAACACTGCAGTATTTTTCCATGTCTAGATCAATCTGGCATGCCAGTGCACTTCCCTCGCTTCAGCTGACTTTGTGGCACAGTTGCCAAACGCCCTTTGGGACTTGGCTGAAGAACTCCCACAACATAAAAGCAACTGCTTGGTTTTTTAGCCGGCAACTCCTGTTAGTTTTAAATTAGCCTTGTACAGCACAGCTGCTCTCCCCTGTAGATCTGCATTAGACTTGTTGAATCAGCTTGCTTTTACTCCACCTAACAGAGTCTGGATCTGTAATTTAGATTTATTCTTGCCTCACTTTGACCTTGGCTGAGGAACAAAAGCTGTGTTTTTGGCAGACCAGGTTACATGCAGCGATCTTGTCACCCTGGTGTAACAACAGAGGATCCACCGCCTTTCACCTCTGCCTCTGACCTGAGGCAAAAACCCAACCAAACAACGAAATCAACCCGCTAAAAAGGGTATATGAATGCAAAATGTAACACTGTGGCTGGCAGGTGTAACTTCTCCAGGAGCTGAAGAATGTAAAAGGGATGGGCTCCTCTGCTGAGGATCGCTTGGAGCGAGCTGGGGGCTGCTCCCACTAAAAGTCACTGACCTTTATTGCTTTGCCACAGCCTTATTTTGGATGGCGGCGGGGAGTCGGGCGCGCCTCGGAAAGGGGAGAAGGGCGGGTTTTTATCTGCTGCCTCCTTGTGTCGATGCCAGCGGGTGCTGACGGGCAGCAGATCCGCGCCCTTGGCAGGGTGGAGCGCTGTGCTCAGTTCTGCTGCCTCGGTGCGAGGGAGACAGGGAGAGGGTCCAGGGGAGGGCCACNGGTTCGCATCCCCGCCTCCCTCTTTCCGGAGCCGCCTTTGTTGACTTCCTCGAAGGCATTCCTGGCCTTTGTGGCCCCCCCCGAGCGGAGCCCCAGCCGGCTCCGGGCCGTGCTTAGTTCGGCTTTAAAACGGAGCCTCGTAGGGGTTGCTCGGGGTGGAAGGGATCTCTGGTGGAGGAGCGGGGGTCACCTGGAGCTGGAGCGCGTCCAGGTGGGTTTGCAGTGCCCGCAGAGGGGGAGAATCCCTCCATCCCTCCCTCCCTCCATCCNAACAACGAAATCAACCCGCTAAAAAGGGTATATGAATGCAAAATGTAACACTGTGGCTGGCAGGTGTAACTTCTCCAGGAGCTGAAGAATGTAAAAGGGATGGGCTCCTCTGCTGAGGATCGCTTGGAGCGAGCTGGGGGCTGCTCCCACTAAAAGTCACTGACCTTTATTGCTTTGCCACAGCCTTATTTTGGATGGCGGCGGGGAGTCGGGCGCGCCTCGGAAAGGGGAGAAGGGCGGGTTTTTATCTGCTGCCTCCTTGTGTCGATGCCAGCGGGTGCTGACGGGCAGCAGATCCGCGCCCTTGGCAGGGTGGAGCGCTGTGCTCAGTTCTGCTGCCTCGGTGCGAGGGAGACAGGGAGAGGGTCCAGGGGAGGGCCACAAAGACAATGAGGCGGGGCTGGAGCATCTCCCGTGTGAGGAGACTCAGCTGGGCCCGCTTAGCCCGGGGAGGACAAGACTCAGAGGGGGCTCTCGCTGGTGCATTTAAGCACCACAGAGGCGAGAGTCCAAGAGCGCCGCTACGGGATACTTGGACAGGATGAGGAGCGACGCCCACGAACTAAGACACAAGAAGTCCCACCTCTGCAGGAGGAGGGCAGGGATGCGAACCCTCCTGCANCGGGCGGCTGTCCCAGCGCTCTGCCCCCTCCCTGGAGCTCTTCCCCGTGTGGAACTGGCTGTGTTTGGGCAGCAGCGAGTGGCCTTGTGCCCCGTCCCTGCCGCCCTCGCCCCGGGCCGGTCGGGAGGGTTGTGCTGCTGGGGCACCGTGCGCTGGGAGCGCCCCGGGGGACACCTGGTTACGAACCTGAGCCTACCCAAGGTAAACTGGGAAACCTCCGTGGGCTCTGGGGGAAGCGAAAGTGCGTGTGTGTGTATATATGTATACGTGTGCTGTTCCTGTGAGGGGCTTTGGGAGCTGTTGGTTTCTCAAGGAGTGCCTTAACTTCCCCGCTGTCCTGCTGTATGTGTGCAGTGAAATGGGCGTGCTGAAGCCAGCTCTGGAAAGGCAGAGTCAGGGGGGTTATTGCCATAGCACTGGAGTCTGCTCTGGGCTCCAAAGCCAGCCCCCTTCGGGGACAGCTCTGAGCAGTGTTATGGACTGCAGGAGCCGTGCCATTTCCTGGGTGCTGCTGCTCTTAATAGTACCAGTCACCTGTTAGCTTGTGTATCCTGGAATTTCAGAAATTGTAGTGGAATTACTGTAGAAACAGAAAGAAATCCAAGATTACTACTACCTTTTGCTCTTTGAATAATTGGTGTTTTATAACAGGACTTGTGTTAGAAGTGTTTATCAGATGATCCCACTGTAACTTAAGTAGATGATTATTGCCCCAAATTCTAAGCACAATTTTTGATCTAAACTCTGAAGTCAGAAAGCAAAAAACACTGGTTGAGTAAACTTTGGATCAGATGATATAAAGGTTTTAGCTACCTCATCCCCCCAAAAACTCGAAGTTTTTTGCTAAAACTGTTTATTTTTCAGAACTTTGTATGCTATATTTACAGGTCAGAAAAGTATAAGGTGACAATTGTTAGAGTACTAGCTAGGTTATGTTTTATAATTAAATAGTAAGAAGTTCGTTACTTATTGGTCAAATATGTGAACAAACTCTTTTTAATGTGCTTGGGGTGAAGAAATAGAATAACTTTATCTCATCAGATTGGAAAACCTGTGCATGGAGTTGCAAATCCAGTAACAGTTGTTCATATGATATCAATAGATGCATTGAATTGGAGATTGTGCATTATATCTGTAAAATATTAAATGTGCGATGCCTACTTTGGATAATGGAAACTCCTTAGGAAAAAGTGTAGACCTGTCACAGATAGCACATGCTATCTGTATCTGACTCCTTTAGTATAGATTTTGAAGAAAATAAGCAAAAAGGTAGAAGAAAACAGGATAAAATGCAGTGTGGATAAATGTTTTGGTAAATGTTTTGATCCTTTCACAGGGATTTTTTTTTTTTTTAAACAGAGGAAGTCGAGATAGGTAATCCATACTGAATAAAACAGTTATGGTGATAATGAGATTGACTTTGTTAAGATGGCAATGATAGGATTAACACAAGGGCCAGGCTGGTGGCCAGCTTGCTACATCATATGTGTCTGATTTATCCACAGTTCACTTTGCTGTCAGTCTTATGTTTTTGCTATATGTGTTTATACTGTAATTGCATTAATTAACTTATTTACATGATTACACAGTGCTTTTATGTGGAGTTCTTAGTGTCTGAAATTGTAGATGCTACTAAAATCTGACAGGACTTTTGGGGAGAAGAAGTGAAGTTTGAGAAGGTAAGTGAAGCATAAGTAGCTTGAACATTCAAAATCATCCACTTAGAAGCTGTTAACAGGAACTTATGTTCAAATGACCAGGTTTGTCTGAAATCATGAAATAAACCTGAAGATAAAATTGTAGAACAACCCAAGCTGGGAAGGACCTGGGGTAACCATCTGGTCCAACTTCTGATGTAAAAGGGAGCCTAGATGAGATTATCTGGGAACATTCATGTCTTGAAAACCTCCGGACATTATATTGATGAGTTGCAGGAGATGACCAAGGGCCATCAGTGCAACTCAGTTTAACTTGCCTTTTGGTAGCTGTAACAGGTGAGACATATTTCCAGTTTAATTAAAAGTTAATGAAGTTATATAAGGCTTTCATAATACCTTATCACCTAACTCGTGAACTTATTGAATGTTAATTACTCTGGCAGTTTCATTGAGTGGGAGGAGGCTTATGCCTGGGAGGTAGGACTTCCTGTTTGGTTTACAAAAGAAAACATGGGGAAAAACAAACCCTGTTAGCTTTCATAAATAGTTGTTCTTTGCAGACATTTTGAAATGGGAAGGAATGAATACCAAAAAAAAAGCCTATTAAAATAATATTCAGTGTTAGCATGAGAGCATATGGATCTTTTGGTAACTTTTGAATATACTTACTTTTGGTGCTTAGAAAGATTTAACAGCCGAGAGCCATCTTGCTCCTACTTGTGTTCCTTTGGCAGTACTGCTCCTAATTAGTTTCAGCATTAAATGTAATAGTTTAATAAACGGGATTATATGATGCTGAGAGGATAATAATTCATTGACTCCAACTTTTGGATTTTTATTTTCCCCTTCTCCTTGTCAGGTAGTTGTCAGGGAAAGTGACAGCATCCACAGCAAGGCAGATTGAATATGATACCTTGAGGATGCGTAAGGTTTGCAAATGAGCAGTGGAGGTACTGGAGTATGAAACTGTTCAGAGAAAGTAAAATTTATCAAGCACTGTTGTCATAAAAATGGCTTTTTAGTGCTTTTCTAGTTCTTGTGAGGGTAGATTATTTATTGTAAAAAGCCTGAGATTGAAAGAATTGCCTGTTGTACCTAAGGAGATTTTTCTTGGTTTTTCTGGCTTACCCAGATGTTCACGGTAAATGAGCTACAGTGGTCTGGAGTGTGAGCTCAGAGACAGTGACTTTGCTGCCTTCAGGAAATGAAAAACGAAAGTGATTTGGAAGGTCTGATTTGGCTGATGTGCTGACGTGTTTCTGAAAGAGCAGCAAGTGTGCGGAGGCAGCAGGGCTGTGCCCCTGTGCACCTGGACTCTCAGGGCCTCTGGACTTCCACACGGAAGGTGAACAGTGGCCGAAGTGAGCAGCCACTGAGGTGTGCGTGTACGGATTTATTTTTCTTTAAAAATGGAACAAGTATCCGTAAAAAGTGATGTTTTTCTCTGTAGAACAGACTGTTCACCTCTGGAATCAAAGTGAACCTAAGATTTCCAAAGGAGAAATGTGAAATGATAGATGCTTAAAGAGGCTGGAAGTGTTGCTTGTTTTAACATCACATGTCACATGCTCCATGGACTGTGTGGAGTTTTTGATGCTGGCTGCAGGAATTCTGTATTATTCCTTGCTGTGCTGAAGTGTCTTTTAAAAACAAACAAAAAAAACCCATCAGTACAACTTTTCTGAAATTAAGGTGAGGGCTGCAACATGCTCATTCAAGATTCCAGGGGTTCGAACGCATTCTTGAATTTAAAGTTTTATTTTTATGTCTACATAAATATGTGTATATATATATACACACCCTTCTATGTAAGTCAAGGTAAATGAATATAAACATTATACTCTTTTTATTAACAGCTGGAAACTGTTCATACTACCTTTATGGAGTCAAAGTCCTCGAGTCTGGGAGGTAAACAGTAAAATGTTTTGGATATAAAAAAACCCGGAAAATAACCATCTTGAAATTATTTGCATTTGACACTTGGAAATATTTTGAAAACTGTTCTATCCTCTTTCAGATAACAGCTGGGGCAAAATGGGAATCTGCTCCATACTGGGAAAAATTTAACACGGATTTTACTCTCCCTCTTTCTGATCTGAGAATAAGATTAGCATTTCAGACTAGAGAGATCTCTTTGTGCAGTGGTCTGTTTGCTATTAGAGCCTCTGCATCCCATGTTCCTCCTGTGCAGAATGTGTTTTGTATTTAACTACCTCCCATGGTGTTAATGACTAGTATTCGTAAAGCTCTGTAAGGAGGAAAAGCTGTATTTCTGCCAAGCATTAGTGAGAAAAGGGCAAACATTCTTTTTCTCAAGGTATTTATTATATTAAAACAACGCTGTTCTGTAACATGTTGAGCATCAGTGAACAACAGAAGTGGTTTCTGTAAACCCTTCTCTTCTTCACATTATGTGAAAGAAAACTTAAGTGGTGCTACCTCTTCAAACTCATATGCTTATAAACAGACAACATAATTACTCCTGCTAGAACTTAATACTGTGTCCTGTCAACAGTGTATTCAGGTTGGGGTTTTGTTTGTTTAATACAAACGCTGGTACTGGTATTCATTTAATGTATTTATTTTTGGATTGAAGATTAAAGTCCTTTTAAATAGTCCTTTTAAATCTGCACTGTTTCAAGTGCAGATCATTTGAAAAAAATATAAATGTAACACAATTATCACAGGCAAAGTGTTTAGCTAATGTGCTGAAGTAAAGGAAGTAAAAAGTAAAGTATTAGGGAGACCTTTCTTGGAATGGGATGTGTCGTAAATGGGATTGTAAAATTTGTGTTAAGTAGGCAGAGATGGACATCGATTGTATTAATAGACATTAACTTGTCAGTATACTACTTCAGATATTTTAGTGGGAGATCTTTAACTGATTACTTTAGTACAGATTATCTCATGAATTGCAACTCCAGAGAGGTCAGAATTCACTCAGGTGCTTCAGAGTGACAGCTCTGGGACATGTGCAGCAGTGAAAACAAGAGCGGCTTTGGAGAAATCAAGCAGGTTAAAGCATAGCAGCAGTCTGTGGTTGGTCTTGGGGAGCCATCCTGCAGGTCCTTCTGGCATCCTTCTGCCAGATTTGAGAAGTTGTAACTTGTGGAATAATCAAAGCACTTCTTTGATTGTTGTTTATAGTTCACGTTTTTTAAGTGATGGAATGTAATACTGGATAATCTAAACTTTTATTCCTGTCCTTGAGTAGAATTAAAGATTACAGCTGTGGTCAGGGATTTCTTAGAGATGCAGCTCCATTTTGTATTCCAAGGGTTTCTGTCTATCCTGACAGGAAAAAAAAAAAAAAAAAAGATGGGTGAACTGTTGTGTTTCACCATGTCCTTTATAATACTGCTGATGTTAATTTTTTTAGTGGCAGTTTGTCGTCACTTAATATGCAATGTATTAGTCAAAAATGCGTATATTGGATTTTTCTGAAACTGGTCTCTTGTGTGTAGAAATTTAGAAAAAGCCCCTTTGAATTATGTGGTGTTATATGCTTCCCCTCTAAACAGTGTCCTGTGCTGGCTTAGAGAGCAGCATCAGAAAACCTGAGTGGAATAATCTTGTAAACTAAACGAGATCTTTTGAATATGAAAATGTTAGAGGAACTAGTTCTCTTAGCAGGTCGTGTACCTCAATTTATAAAATAATATTTGTGTATGCTGAGTCTTATTTGGAAGGTCTTTCTCTCTTGAAAGTTCATAAAGGCAGTAAGTTTTAGTTAACAAAATACAGAATAAATTTAGTCTCCTCATGTTGTCTTCTGTTTTCCCCTGTTGCCATCTCCTGGTAGGACTGATGTGTGCAAGAAATAGGGAATGTATGATGCTCAAGTTTAGGAGCTATAGGAAAGAGTGGGGATGAAGAGCTATTTATGTACAAGTCACAAATCTGCCGCTTTCTTCAAGAGATAATGATAAGCTGTGACACTTCTTTAATGACGTTTGAGTCGAGTGTTCAGAGGAAAGGAGATGTGTTGCCTTGAGAGGGCGAGCTCTGGGGAATTTGATGAGGTGGGTGGCAAGACTTGCAGGGCCCTTGGTAGAGTGGAGGAGGATAAGCTGGTATGTTGTGTTCGTCTTAGAAGACAAAATGAGCAATTCCTTCAGTCAGTTAATGCCGTCTGAATGATGTAGTGCTTTTGATCAAGGTCACCTTGGGGTGATACTGTTCTTAAAACGAAAAGGAAGCAAACCTTTTTTTCAAGGCTCATTCTACTTAAATATGAGGCAGAATAAAAAGCAAGGGAAGCTTAGGCATCAAACAGTACACAAGGCATCTGTTTCCCTCCTGAACATAGCAATTAAAAGGACTTCAGTTTTGGTTTGTAGTTTTCCTGTCTTTTTTCACTGTCGCAACTCCATTGCTGTCTATTTAGTATAAATGAGCTGTCACAGTTTTTTATCAGCTTGTCTAACTGGCTTCAAGCAAATTGAGACAAATGTGATAACAGCACCATTGTTAGCAGGAGCTGTACTGCAGCTCTTCATAACGCTGCAGTCTGTAAGCTTTTCCATTGCTGGCATGGTGAGGGAAATTTGACCACAGAGACAAGCCCCAGGGCAGTTGATCCCTTTGCCTCTTAGTATCTAGAAACAAATGGAAGTCTCGTTTGAATTTAAATAGCAAATACACAGTAGAAGCAGCAATTGTGTCTGTGGGTTTTTCCTGCACTAATGCCTGCCTTTCCTGCAAATTTCTGCTGATCAAATCAGTTTTCTGTTGAAGTAAGTTCTCCTACAATACAAACTGTCTTCATTGTGCTCAGTTCTTTCATTGCAGCATTTTTGTTCATTCATTAGCAAATCTTCAGGAACAGAAGGGTTTGTTCAAGATGAAAAAATAAAAATAAAAGTCTGCTTTTCATAGAAATCACATCAGTAGTTTGTTTAGGGGCAGGGGGATGTCATCGAGCACTGTGTAGCATTTCTTAGTATTGTGTGAAAATGCACGGAATCTTGATCTTCCTAACTAAATAAGAATGAGCTGTGTCTTTTTTTGGTTGATTGGTTTTGAGTTTTGGGGGTTGGCTTGTTTTAAATCAAACCCCAAAACTTGTTCCTGGTAACTAGTAACTCTAAGGAAAATCCTTTAGGGGTTTTCCCTTAAGAACCAGTGCTCAAGAAAATATATAGAATTTCTTTAAGTTATTTTCTTACTGAATGTTTTGCTGTGCCTAAATGCTGTACCTTGCAAAAAAACCTCAGTGTAGCATTTACTTTGCATTTGTTGTTCAGGTGGATCTGCCTAGTGTTTTGAGGTGACACTTTTTCTATGATCAGGTTATTGTCAGTTTCCTCCACTCATATTGAGGCAGATTGTGCTAGTCAGTAAAATTACTGTAATTGTTGTTCAGAAGGAGGTTTTTTACTGTGATCAAGTAAAGAATAGCTACTCATGCAGTCTCTTGAAGGACAAATGGAAGTGTACCTTAAGATTCCATTTTAAAGCTTGGGGAAAATATAAGTATTTGCATTCAAAAATTGAGGAAGTTTGGTACCTGTGCTCAGTAACTGCCAGTAGTTAGTTGATTTGTTGCAACTACACTCTTGTTTTACTACTCATTGTTGTCTTCCAAAAACTCTTGATACAATATTCCTTCAGAGTTCGGGTGGTCAGTACCAGCCAAATTCTAGGTTAGTGTTAAGCCTTAATAAAAATTAATATGAGGGTTCATAAATCTGATATGTATTCAAAATATTTTTATCAAGTAACAGTGAAACATGCTTCTTTTCTAACCAGCATATTTTTAATGTAAAATGGATTTCAAGATTTTTCTGCAAGATTAAGATACTTCTCAATTATTCACTCCTGTCATACTTTGACAGAAACGCCCTGCAGTATTATTTTGGAAGGTTTTCAGACTCTTGACGAATTTGTCTTTGTGAAAACTTTACACTTATATCTGTCTTTTTAACAGCTGTCATGGAGGAGTTGGTAGAGGATGACATCTGTATTTTGAACCATGAAAAAGCAGACAACGCTCACAAGAGAGACAGTGATATTCCTGTTTCATCGTACAGTGGAGATGAGTCTGTTGCTTCACACTTTGCACTTGTCACTGCATATGAAGATATCAAGAAACGACTAAAGGAGACAGAGAAGGAGAACTCTCTCTTAAAAAAAAGAGTGAGAATTCTAGAAGAGAAGGTAAGAAAAAACTTGCTTTACCAGTTTCTGGTAGCAGATGGTTAAGGATTTAAAATATATACTTAAAATAATTTTCATGTTAAAAAGTTTTGGTAAATTGTCTTGTTTGTTGAAGTGAAACACAGTTTCTTCCTCTGGTAGTCTAGTTGCATCATATTGGGGTTTTTGATTCTTACTGGGCATGTATATGATGCAATGCAAAAACAGTAGCTTTGATTCATAAAGATGTGCAATTGTGTTGGATTGTTACTGTAGTTTATCTGCCTCTTTATGGTGTTTATTAACTTGGGCACTTGTGACAGTATTGTTGAATAGTGAGGTGCAAAACCTGTAAACTTTCAGAATTCAGGAGTTGTCCATCAAAAAACTCTTGGGCTCAGCATACCGAAATGTTAAGGAAGAATTTGTTTCTAAGACGATCCAGCTAGGTCTCGCTAATAGCAGTCTCAAATGTGAAATACAAAGTTGCAATGCTTAACATAGGTGTTGTCTGTTTTTTGATGCAGTACTGAAATATAGAGGAATCTTGTCATTTGTTTTATATGAAGTTTCTTGTGGCTGTAATCTAGTGAAGTTCATTAAAGCTAAAAATGGACCAGGGCACAGGTTTTTCCTCTCCAAGTAATGGAGATATCCACTGTTCAGTACTGAGTGTCTTTGTAGTGCCAAAGTTCTTGACTTTGATGGATTGCTTTCTTGTATCAGATGGGAAGATAGATCGTAGCGTTAGATCTGAGACATTTTCTAGGAACTAGTCCTGGGTCTGTGCTACTGATTCTTAAAAGCTTTCCAAGTGCGTATTATTTTGTGGCATTAGAATGAAGAGCTTGAGTTGCACTTGGTGCAACTTTGAAGCGCTTATTCAGGAATTCTTGGTGACTAGTTTGACAGGACTGACTTTCTGAGAGAAGGCAAAACTATCTCAGCACTTTATTTATGTAAGGTCTGGAGGGTGATGGGAATAGGAATAGAGCTCTAGACCGAATGTTCTCTGTCATGCTGAGTGAAACATCTTTTATGTAGTTACTCAAAATCACAATAAACAAGACTTGACCTTGACAATTCCTTTTGTCTTGTGTCTTTTGCTTTGGCCTGGTTCAGCTTAATTCTCTTGAAAGTGTTACTTTGTTTTCTACATGAGTACCATAGAAATGTTTCTGAGAGGGGAATATTGAGAAGGCCAGTGCTGTTTAAGTAACAGAACTGACTTTCAGTGTTTGTCCATAGCTAATACCTCTGTATGTTTAAAAAATAGATGGGGAGTTACCCCTTTGGAGTTTTCAATTTCAGAGTGTATAGAAACTTCCAGAAAGCTTATTAGGGCTTGTGTTCTATTTCAATGGCTTTATTAGGGGTAGGAAAATGTAAAGGACTAGACTTATAATGAGTAGTACATATACTTTGACATTTAATACAAAAACAAAGGGCAAAAGCCTCCTATCTTTATGGCTTGTTTTCCCATACTTTCAAGCAAGCACCTAAAAGAGGAGATATTTAAGGCAGATAAATAACTCTCAGCACTTTGGGTTTTTTAAATATTTTTTTTTGTGTAGTTGTTTGATTTTTAAGAATATACATGCAGATCTGTTGCAAATATCTACAAGAGGTACACTCAACATGTTTAAAGGAAGTGTACAGGATAAACAGAATGAAAATACAATACTCAATCAAACCAAGAACTTTGTATATGAACAGATGTAATTTGATATAAGACTTTGCTTCTTTCTGTCTTATTAAAAATGCTGAATAAATAATAACTCTGCTCCCCTTTTTCTGGCAATCTAGTTGGTAGTGCTTGTTCTGCTTTGCTTGTCTCTTGCCAGAGCAAGCAATGAGAGAGGGGTGACCTGAAAGTTAATAGTTATTTTTAAAATAATTCTGCTTTGACTTTTCTTACATAAATACACTGGAAAAAAAATCCTTGTTTAGATTATGAATCATTGAGAAAAATGTGTAGTTTCCTCTCAACTTTCTATGTTTTGTGTATTTATATGCTTAAAACGTATACAAAAAGAAGTTTGTACATTTTCAGAGCCTGGAAAAGATATGATTAAGGGATTGTCAGTGTGAGTAATCATGACTTGAGAATGGGTTTTAAATACTCACAGGAGTAAACACATAGCAGTGTAATGGAAAGTGTCCTTGCCCGTGGCAGAGGGGTTGGACTAGATGAGCTTTTAAATGTCCCTTCTAACTCAAACTATTCTATGATTCTATAAACTAGTGAGGCTTAGGCATGGTTAGAAATTGCAGAATTTGTAGACTGCCTTTGTTACACTGTTGTAAAAATCTTTGTTCCGTAACTTTGGTCCATAACAGCGCATTCGATTAATTTATTATCTAATCTAAAGCAAACAGAAAGAACCCAGTTGGATTAATATTGCAGGCTGTACTATTGCCTTTTTTAGATTTTGCAGTTCTCAACATAACATACAAAACTTCTTATTTCTCGTATCTGTTCAACTTTTAGTTGCTTGGCTCCCGACTGGAAGAGGAATGCAGTTCGGTTGGGCGTGAACAAGTAAATAAGGCATACCAAGCCTACCGAGAGGCCTGCATCGACAGAGATAATTTGAAAAGCAAGCTGGAAAGAATGGTGTGCCTTTTTAAAGTAATGGCTTAAATGCATGGTTTATAAGTACTGCACAGTCAGTAAATTTTTACTGTAGAATGAATTTTATTTACTAAAGATCTGCGGTGTTAGTTTTAACACTCCTCGAGGTTTTTAAAGTACGTTACAATACTTTATGTAGGAATAAATATTCCAAGTATCTCAATTTTATTACTGGGCTAGGATAATGCTAAAAAAAGGTCAAACCAATATCTTCCTTGTTTTGTCTTTGTTTTAAAAAAAACCTGAATTGTCTGATATGATGGAAAAAAACTTCATAAATTCTTTTTTGTTGCATTTCCCCTCTCCTGAAAACAGGTGAAAGAAAATGAGGAATCTTTGAAAACCTTGAATGAACAGTTGCAGTCTAAGGAAGTAGAGCTGTTACAACTGAAAACTGAAGTGGAAACTCAACAAGGTATGTATTTGGTTACTTCATCTTAATGTATGCTGACGAGCCCTAGTGGTTATATCATGATCTTGGGGCATGAAGAGGTTTAACCCCGTGTAGTGTCTGGGTTAGAGAGGCACTCTGAGCTGTTCATCCTTGTGGATGGTGACATGCATGTTAGATGATCATAGGGGAGAGGAGCTTCGTAGTAAAGATGTAGATGATTTCATAATTTGAGAAATGCGCACAACCTGCCAGTTTATAGGCTGTGTCATGTACATCTCTGGACCCCACCACCTTTTCCTCAGAGAAAAGGTTCAAGTTCCTGTTAAGTACAAAGATTATTCAGTCGATACCACTCCCTCTGGAACCTGCAGAGGAACCAGTATATTGCTTTGTCTCACTGTTGGGCTACGACAGGCACAAGAGGATGTTGTACAGCAATAGCTGCAGTTGACAGCAGTCACTTAAAGGGCTGGGAGATGAGAAAAGATAGAAAGATGTTGGTTGTAGAGAGCCTGGTGAAAAAAAGGAAGAATAAACAAACAGTGTATCCTGGCAATTCCAAAAGCCCAAATCTGGCTTCTGTTACTGCAGTTGTGCTGTGCACATGATAAATACATAAAACAAAACACTATGGAAGCAAAAAAAAATCATTATTAATTTAGTTACATGAAAAGAGAGCAAGAAAATGCTTCTTGATATTAATCTTGGGGAAAACTTAATGGTAAGTTATGTAATGATATAAATCTGAGGGGGGAAATGCTCATGTTTTTAAAACACATAAGAAGTATGAAAGTTGGTGTATATACTAGGTATGTGTGCCATGAACTGATTTTTCTATTTCCAGTGCCTTTTTATGCTGGTATTTCCTTTACTGTATGTAAAAACTCCAATGTATTCCTAGAAAGTGGGGCTCCATGCTTCACACTCAGAAAATAGACCACTTCTCTGCCAACAGCTTTACCAGTGTTACTATTTCCCTGTTGTCATAAACTGAAGTTTCTTCAGAATATCATGTTTTTGTAGGGCACGGGCTGGTTAAGGAGAGCCTTACATATCGAGTTAAATTCCTTGAACTGAGACTGGAATCTCATTGTCTTGCTTGCCTTCTTTACAGTGATGAAAAGTCTGAACTGTTCTCAGGCCAACTGGGAATTGGAGAAGCTGAACTGTGACCTGAAAGTGCATAGTCTGGAACAGGATCTAGGAAAACTCAAGGAAGAGTGCAACAGTCTCAGGAAGGAATTGCAAAAATCCAAGCAAAAGGTACCTTACTTTTTAAGGACTTTTTGTATTAATAGCTTATTTTAAATCCCAAGTTCAATCAAAATAAAGGGCTAACAAAAATATGAAGTATATTTTGAATGAAAGATGAACATCTTGGTGAAATTTACCTTAAATGTTTTCTTAGAATGTCATGTCCCTTGGAAATAGGAACTGGCTCCCCAGTGAAATGGTCATGGCACTAAGCATGTCCAAATTTAACAAGTGTCTGGGCAACACTCTTAATCATAAGGTTTAGTTTTAGGTAGTGCTGCAATGAGCAGGGAGTTGAGCTTAATGATCCTTAGGGGTTCCTTCCAAATTGAGATTTTCTATGATTCTACATAGGTGACATTTCTCAGCCATTGCCCACATATAGACAGAAAATAAAGCTTTATGATTTTTCATAAGTAGTTATTGAAGTGTTCTGTGTAAGCTGGGCTACCTAGAAAGTTTAGGAAAAAAACCTGGCTTCTATTTTCTTTTTTTAATAAAACAGTAGAATGCTTGTGTTAAAAGATGTCATGACCTTCTCTTCAGGGTAGTTGCATGAAGCTTGTCAGGAAAGTACCTCTTTTGCTGCCCTTCCCTGCCATTTCTGGGGCAAGTGTCTGTTTTGAGGGATTAATTTTGTAACCTAGATGTTGTTAGGATCTCAAAAAGAAAATTAAGGTAGCTTAATGCATTTTGTTATTGTTAAGCTATTGTCCAGAGCATTCTTAATGCTTTCCATCTTACCCTTGATGAAAGGCACAGTGGCAGTCTCATGGGCTCTGCAGTCACACTGAACTCACACAGGGAATGTAAAAGATTTAAATGGGATTGTTTGAAGAGGCAGACTGTTTTAGATGCCTTATGACCATTAATAATGGTGATTGTGTGATCTTGAGTCACACAGTACTTGAGCGGGTCTGCATTCTTGCCACCAGGTGGCGATAAAGCACGTGAGGTGTTTTGTTCCCTTCCCTTACTGAGGGTTTTCACTTGTGTCTGGAATTCTTTCACGTGCTTTCAGTCGCTTGTCATTGAAGATTGCAGATTGTATGGCGAGAGTGAATGTTGTTAGAGAGAACAGACTGAAATCGCAGTTGTAAGGGATGCTACAAGTGACACTGTTGAAATAATGCTTATATCAGCAGCTTTTGTTGGAAAAAACCAGATATAAGCAACAGCTTGTTTGTTTCTTTTTACTCGTTTTTTCTTTTTAAAATGATTTCTTCTTGATCCTGGTAAGTGCTTAGGAAAGACAAAGGTACAAGTTTTCAGACTAGAGCACAATTCTTTTTTTAACAGTGAAATTGAATCTTTGGTGGGAGGTGGTGGGAAAGCCTTCGTGAGGAGAAACCTGTCCGGTGAAATACAGGCAAATGTGCTCTGCGGGCAGTGACAAGTCAGCGTTGTTTCCAACCCAGCTGGTATTTTTGTTAATACTAGATTTAATTGGATTAATTAGCATTTTCAGATGGTTTCTGCCTTAGACAAGTGTACGTTTCATTATTTTGTACTTTTAGATGTTTCTTACTAAGGTTTTGCAGTGAGGTTGATGCAGTGTGTACATTTTATTGACAAGCTGCTTGAAGTGAGTCCGGGCTGTCGTGAAGCCCCAGGAACAGCTCTCCTTCCTAAGAGCCTTGGCAGGGGGGATGGTGGGAGGAGGGGAACAGCAAAAGCAGGGATATGAAGGGGAGCTCCCCACAGGTGAGGCTCTAATGGGAACACAGCTGATAAAGTGAGCCCAATGTTTGATTTGTTAAACAGTCCTGTTAATTCAGTGAGTCTGCCTGGATGTGCAGTTTTAAAGTAGGCTTTCAGACTCAAGGCATAAATTCTGTTCTGGGGAAGTAAATCTATACTGAAACAGTTTGTTTTACTGTAAAGGTTTTTATATATGCTGATAGGGAAAGAACAAGAAAAGACTGATTTTTATTTTTTTTAATTTATTTTTTTTACGTGGACATCAAAAGTTAAGCATTTTAAGTGGAAATTCTTAGTAAAGTTTTTATTTTCATTTTGAAAGACTCTGCAGCCAGTGCAAATGAAGACTATGTGTGAATTTCAGTATTAGTGAACTTGTAGTTTCACTGCTGTTGTTTCAGACAGATCTGAAGTCATGTTCACTCAGTCTCTGTCTTCCCTTTACTCTGTTACACAGGACCAGGCTCAAGATGGAAATCCATTAAGTGGAGACCACCTTCAAAAGCACGATATCCAGAGGTACGAAAAATCAAGTGATGTCCATGTTTTATGTTCAGTTTACTGAGGGACACTTATTTGAACAAATATTTTTGCAGCCTATTTAAGCATGTTATTTCAAATTACATTATTTCAAATCCAGCTATCCTCACTTAGCAAGATCATTGTGCATTCTTTTACTTTGTCATGTTTGTAGTTCAGGATGGTGATGAACATTTACGGCTCCAGATTGTTGTATGGAAAATGAAAATTTAATTATCTTGGATTTTAAAATCAGCTTTTTTAATAATTAGTTGACTTGAGGAGGTGGTAGATAAATTTTCAAGTCTCATCCCAGCTATGGAATATCTTCATTCTCTGCATGGAGAGGTTTCTGTGTTTGCATAGGTGCAGGCTTCAAATCCCTTGCTTAGTGCTGCAACATATATATTCTTACTTAGTGCAGTGCAATAATATTTCTGCTAGAAAACATTTTAAAGGACTTTTTTAATATTGACGAGCCATGTGTGTGATTTATTAAAAAAGAAATTACAATTGTCCAGAAAAATGCTAAAATATCAGAAAGCATTTGTTCTCATTTTGTACCCATTCAAATAATAATTGTGCTTATGATATAAACTCCTGTATTATCCTGCCCTAAGTATGTGTGCTATATTAGAAAGTATGTATATCTTTTAATTCTTATGCAAAAGAACTGTTCATGAATGCATGAAAGTTCCCAAATGAAACACTTAACTCCATCATTTATACCCAGACGTGCCTGTTGATGCACTTACAGGAGTTCCCACCAGAGGGAAGAGTGGTCCTTCAGAATGACACACTGGTTAGCCTTGTCGCTTCTTTGGGTATTGAGGACATGGGAAGGGAAATCAGTCACTGAAAGAGAACAGTACAGATATTTCTCATCTTATGTTCTCTCATAATGTATGCACTATATGCAAATCACATATTGTCCTTGCACCTTGACTGGGCACTTATTCCTCTGGTTTCTGATGGAGCTCCATAGTCAGTCTTGCACGCTGATAAAAGGTATTCTCTCAAGATACAGCCGTTCTCTCTTTGGTCATTTGCTCATTGCTCTGCTCAAGCTGAGCTTTATTCCACAAAGTGGTGTTCAGGTGGCTGCTGTCTGAATTAGCATAGGTACAGCACAGGCTTTATTGTAATACTGCATAAGTAATGAACGTGTAATGAATATGTGAGCCCATCCAAAAATCTGTGGAAAAAGCACTTGAAAAATCTCCTATGAGAAACATTGTAGCTAGGAATCCTCCTTTTTATGGGAGATGGAGGCATTTGCAGTCAGGTAACTTTTTGGAAAGTCGTTATTTCACATTTATGAAGTCTGCACTTCTGACTTCACATTCTCAGTTTGCAAATCTGCCTTGCTGTAGATTTCGACAGACTGTTGTTTTGAACATTGTGGAAGGCAGTATAGGATAAACCTCCAAGCACAGGGAATCCTTGGGTTTCAATTGCAAATGCGTTGCACATTAGGCTTTGCAGTGGAATTCTAGGTTAGTGTCCACAGAAACAACCAAAATGTGTTGCATGTGGTTTAAGTGGAATTCTGGTACCTGCAGTCATTTGCAAGATGCTTGTAGAAGTGCTAAATGCACTTTACAAAATTCATCTAAATGCTCCCCTTCTGGTTCGTGGCAGACAGTGAGTTGTCCTTACATTTACCACTTCTGTGTTAAATATTGGACAGTTCTGTTTTGATACAACTGAAGTTTGATCTTATTTTGAGAGCAAAACACGTGAACTAGTGAAGATTGGTTGCCACATCCACTTTATTTTAAAATTGTCATTTTTAATGATGACATCTTTAATGAACTCTGTCATCAACAGATCAAAGAGGCAAAAGGATTCTGCAGTAGAAAGGCCTCAGGTTTAGCTGAACTTCTTGTAATACCAGTTCTGAACTTTTTAACTTTCTGTCTGTCAGAATTGCTGACACCTAATACACTACCTATTAAACTATCAACTTCCTCTGTTCTTTAACAGGGCCTTTTGGATCTGTTTGTATTCTGGGGAAATACTTCTGTGCATAGGAGAAAGTTCAGTTTCTTTGTTTTAAGGGAACACCGTTAGCATTAACTTGCAGGGCAGTGTAACAGCTGCTTCTCAGAGTGATTTTGAACACATTCGTGCCTGACATATTTCATGCAGGAGTGCTCCTATATTGCTGTGTTAGAGGGATAGAACTCTATGTATGCAAGCTTGACCATACAGTTATAAAGCTTATTAATTCTCAGTCATCTCAATAGTTTGGGCTGTTTGCAAATAAAAGTCTTATGTGAATGTAGCGAGGAAGAAAGAAATCATCTGGAAACTCTCACCCATGATACTTGTTTTCAATAAATATGTTTTGGTAGAATGTTAACCATTAAAAAAGCATTAAATCATTGATTTCATGTTGAAGTCGAAGTAACTACATCCTTATGTCTTTGAACACCAAGTTAATTATCAATCAACATAAATATGGTATTCAGTGAGCCTTTGCTCAAAATTTTACCAAGAAACATATGGTAATTCTGACTTCTCTTAATTTTTTTGTTCTTGATTTTCCTACCAGCTATTAACCTGTAATGTCCATGCTGAAACAGTGCAGCTGTTGCTAAATATGTTTCTCATATTATGCTGTCCTAGAGAATGACTTGGGTCACTATTTTTTACACTGTCTGATAAGGCAGTGTATTAGCATAATACATAATAATATATCATTCAGAGATGACTTGGATATGAAACAGTTGTTTTATGTTTTAGTTTGGTCTGTGTGGGGATGCTCAGTTTGGATCTCAGGTATTTAGTCTGAATTCAGTGTAGCAGTGTGGGTGGTGTAAGACCCAAATATTTATTGAATATTTAAAATTATGATCAATTAGCATTACTAGGATCATAATATATGAGGTGTGTGTGGTCATTTATTGAAGGGTATTCAAATTAAAACTCTGCCTTCTTTATAACGTAGTGTCACTTTATTTAACTATTCCTTTGAGATGACTAATTTTATAGGAAGGTGGTTAGTTTCAAATAACAAAATGAAGAAGTATGCTTCATGTTTCTTTCCATTTGGGTAATTGAAATTATTATGACCTAGTATGTCAATATATAATGCATTATATATTGTAATATGCAGGAATCAAATAAAACATGCAAAGGTCCATCAATTTCAATGGAACTGTTCAATGCATTTTGACTTATGGTACTTTAGCAAAATTTGCAGTGTATGTTAGACAAAACCGATTTATTAACAGAGAATGCTTGATAAGCTTATTGATAAGCTGCTTTAGAGGTGGCAATATTTAACTTCAAATAAATTTTTGTTTTGAAAGTGTTCAACAAGCATATTGGGACCTGAAGAGGGAAGTGTCCAATTTGCGCCTCGTGACTGATGTGCAAGCGGAGCTTCTACGAAAACTGCAAAGGAACCCAACAGCAACCAAGCAAGGCAAGTCAGTGTTTGCAGGAACAGACCCTACAAACACAAACCTTTGATTCAGGATGTCCTCTTTTAAAAATAAACTAGCTATCATATCTTATCAGAATCTCATCAATTGAAGTTGATAAGCCAGGCTATATTATGGTTCCAGCTTACCCATTTTCTGCTTTTGCTTCTGTCTCATACTGGTCAACTTCACACATAAAGGTGTTGCTGATGTGTTTTTCCTTCAGTGCTGTATTCTGTTCCCCTTGTGGCTTTTTTCTCAGTCAAGTGTTGCTTATGTGCACAAGGCTGAGGTGTTAAGTTTGCTCGTATTTGACCTTTTACCACAACTACTTCATATTAGGGAGAAAAAATCTTTTTGCAAATGCAGTCTTATTTTCCCAGTGCAGAATATATGAAGTATTAAATTGGCAGTATTTTAAAATCAGACTTTTATTCCCTTAAGGTTCCATATTTCTTTATGTTGGTGCTCAGAAAAGTTGTCTTTTCTAGCAAAATGATACACAATGTGACATTTTCTGAATGTCAAAATACTGGGGAAGCAAAACTGCCCTATATAAGGGTTAAATAATTTCAATATGGTGTATGTGTAATTTCTGCAAACAGTTCATTAGTTAGTTCTTCTATTTCATACATATATTTCTCTCAACCCAAATACTAGACTGTCAGTCAAACACTGTGGTAAACAGTCAATTTCCTTTGTTTTCTGCTTACTTCAGTTGTGGTATTTACTGTGCTCAGAATCCAGGTGAAAAACAGTGAACTTGGTCACAATGTGTTGGTGGCAGACTCTGATGTCCCTGTCCATTACCGGATCAAGACACTTTGTTTTTAAACAGCTCAGTGAGGTAATGACAGGATTCACCTCCCGTCAGTCCCTGCCTTTGTGGTCAGCAGTGACCAAAGATCACTCCCTCTCTGGTACTTGGCTGATACAAACTATCAACACATTTTGTAGAGTTGGCCATGTTGTTACCAGGTGAGTTTGTGTTCCTACAATTCTAAAACACATTTGTCAAATAACTTCAGCAGAGAAGCTGAGAACTGAATGTCTTTTAATCTTAAATCTGTCAAGGTTTGGTGTGATCATATAGTGTCTGTGCTTGTTTTTAAATTGGAGTTACCTGTCTTACTGCTACACGAGTACTGATTTTTCTCCTCTCCTTGGTGAACAGTCTCGTTTTCTGCAGTGGTTCATCCACAGCCATAAAAGGTGTTAGTGATGGATCAGGAAATACTGAACTTCTGCCTTTTCCTCTGTAGGCTTTTTTCAGTAATCTTTCAGAAGTATGTAAGAGTGGACAGGTCTGTTAGCCTTGCTTATCAGCCAACTTAGCAATATGATTGTAAGTACAGATGTATCTGCACTTATATTTTTAGAAAAATCTTGGCTTATGGGTGTATGGGTAGAATTGACTTAAACCTTCCACTTCCTATACCTGCAGTAGTGGCTGTTTTAGCATCTACAAACCAGCTGCCACTGTCAGAGGTGCATGAAGAATGCAGGACACGTTTGTTACTCTGTGTGGGACGTGAACATTATCAGTCAACATGTGGATTCCGCTTATATGTCATTTATGTAGGGAGGTGTTTTCAACAAATGTGTGTCTGTAGGAGCTTTTTCTTGTTTGGTTTTTGTTTGAGGATTTTTATTTTTCTTTTACATTTTCAATCTGTTTTCAGTGAATTCCAGTGAATTTTTCTTGTGCCGTTCTTCCACTTCAGGTAGATGCTGTTCTGTTTCAAAATCTTCCCTTTCCCAGCACAATTTCAAACTTCCTTGGAATTTCAGACGGTTGAACGTTGCAGTCTGTCACTTCACTTTTGGAAGTCAGACAATAGCGAGCTCAGCCTGTGAACACCACGTGTCTCTCTTGCTGCTTCACGGGCAGCAACAATTCGATTTGTGGGCAGCCAGAAAACACAGCTAGTTAAAAGAATCAGAGTAGGAATCAGCATTCAGTGTTCTCTTTGGTCGATTTCTCCAAGCCCATGAAAATCCTCTGTTTCAGTATCCATTCCAGTCTGGTCAGAAAGATCTGTCAGTTTATCTCTCTTCAGGTGGGAGTCGGGAGGTTTCCCTGGAGTTGGGTGTATTTTAGGCATTGTGATTTCAGGATCTCGGGTTCATCTTGCAAAATCAGACCGGTGAGGTTAGTATGGTGTTTTGTAACTTTTAAGTAGTTATTGAATAGAGTCTGAAAACTTGTGGCCTGAAAACACTGTGTTTAACATCCCTGCTAGACTGTAGTACATTTGGAGTACATGAAAAATGCATTAGATAATGTAATTTTTAAGGTTTTTTTTATCTTTTTCCTTCAGCTGCCTCTACTGCACCAGCACAATGTGTTGAATTGAACATTTCAAAGCTGAATTTGACATCTGGGGTACTCTATAAAAACCTCTCACAAAATGATAAAGTCTTCTGCAATGCTGTGTCTCCCCCTCTGCTGAGAGATGTCCACGTCCCATCAGAAAGGGTGACTCTACAAGCATGGACAGATGAGAGACCCGTGCCAGTTGATGGCAGAATGTTTCAGGAACACCACTCTTACGGAAAGAGCTCTCTGGAAGATAATTCCTGGGTATTCCCAAGTCCTCCAAAGCCTAATGAGAATATGTTTTGGGAAATGAAAAATAACCCAACTTTGTTAAACTGTCCAGCAGATTACCTGGATCAGTGTAATCAAAACTGTCTGCACAAGAGTTAAGCAATTTTTGGAATGATTCTGAGTAGGCACTTTAATGCTTGAAGATGGAAAACAAATCGTGTGAAATGTTCTTTATTTTTCCTTCTAGTTCTGAAACAGAAAGCCTAGTCTTCCTCTGCTGTAAATTGGGAGCAGGTTCCTTGACGTTAAAGCTGTGCTGGTATAATGTAAAAATAAAGAAATCTAGCACAGGGCCTAGATAGTCCTGTACTGCAGATGACATACATTTGCAAAAGGTAACACTGAAAAGTGAGTTCATGGAATAAAACAAAATAATCCAGTTCTGTATTTGTTTGCTATTTGTGTGTTATCCAGAAAATACTTGGTATCCGGTGTTAAAACTCGTACCAGCTCTGAGCTGATTTTTTGATGATGTCCTTTTTCAGAATAAGACATGAAATGAATTGGATTATCTCTCCCTGTCTCATTTCAATTAACTTTCTGATTCCGCTGGTTTAGAAATGCATTTTTATGTCATTTTTAATCAAGAAAGGTGAGATTTTTATTTTTTTTCAAACCCTTGACTAATATTAGATAGTGGCAAGAGAAAAATCACCCCTAGGCTATCCTGTTAAGATTGCACCGTTTGGAGTTTGATGGTGAGTTCTGAAGGACCGTAAGTGATGCTGCTGGACGCTGTGAATCCTGGAGGTTCAGCCCGTCTCCCTCAGTGCCTGCTGAGGGCAAGTGACCTAACTGAGCGCACAGCGGTGCTGCCGCCCCGTCCTGTTCGCAGCGCGCTTCCCGATCATGCCTCCTTTGCACAGCACCGCAACCCTGACCCTCCATCTCTGTGGTAGTGATGGCTACTAACTTTTCTTTTGTTAAAGAAACAAAGCCTTAATTTAACCAGACTTGCTGTTGTTACACCTAAGTATTTTTGTGGTATCTTTAGTATGCCACTAAGAACTAAAGTTATTAGAATTGCATCTGCCTGCTTTGTAGATTATGGGTATCTTAAGTACTTTTTTTTTTTNGCTTTGTATCTGGCTTAATACAACAGGGTTAAGTGAAATGTCTTGACTGCTCAAAATGTTGAACTAAAATGCTCTGTATTTTAGATCCATGACACCTTCCCTGTAATGGGTGGGAAGATATTTAATACTGAGTGGGCTATTTACAGATATGTGGGTGGCTGAAGTGTTCAACTTCCCAGGTCCATCCTCAGATTAAACTAATAAAAATTAATTTCACAGCTGTTTAGTAGAAGATTATCTTAAAACTGCTTGCCAATACGTGGGGAAGCTGTGACTGTAGCACACTGTAGTAATGATGGGCTATGAAGGCGTTACCGGGGTGCTCTGCGCCCTGTGTGGTTCCAGACACTCTCCTGCACAGTAAGTACTTCATACAAAGCCCCTCTCCTTCTCTTTCAGCGCCTCTAAGTCGAAAGAATATCTTCCAGATACCTGCTGCTACAGTAGCAAACAGCATACATAAATAATGTTTCCCATTCACCAGATACAGTTTTTCTTTCTATTATCTTGCTCACATATAGTGGCTTGTCTGTGATTAATGGAAATGGTGTCAGATGCTGAAATGTATTCTGACCAATGAACACAGCTGACTCAGGGGAGTACAATCTCTTGGAAAGTAATAGAACAAAACCCAATATGCATAAAACAAATCCAAGTCACTAGGCTTTAGCTGATAGAACCAACTACCTGTGTAATAACAAAGAGAACATTTCTCATGTGGCTGCATAAGCTATGTGGTATCTAGTTTTAATGTAGTTTACTTTTGGGGTTCCCCACCTCAACATTACAGAGGGGTTTTTAATTGAGTAATGTGTTATTCAACAGACATCAAACATGATTTGTACAATGACGGAATTGTACTGTGTAAGATTTTAAATAAATTTATTTTTGTTTGAAATTGGTTTCACTTAAAAATCTCTGGCACAAATTTTTTTACTTCTGTTTTAATTCCTCAATTGTGTATAAATGTTACTCCAAATACAAACAATTATATTTGTGGTTCATACTTTTTCATTCAGGGAAAAAACCCAGTCAACTGCTGTAGCATATTGTGGGAAAAGTATTCTCTTGGATGTTGAAACCTGGAGGATTTAGTTACCTTAAGCTATGATGTGTTCAAAGTGGTTGGACTACTTGTGTCAAAAGGTTCCTGATCAGCCTGCCCTGTCATGTGTGACAGGGGAACTTAAAATTAAGCTTCTCTGTGCCCAGCCTGAGAATTTCCAGGCTTTGCCTCGGATTCCTGGTGTATTGCTGTGCTGCTTCCTGTGCTGGAGAAGGAGCAGCAATGTTTGCCGAGAGGGACTTCAGGAGAATGTTGACACTGGAGAGAAGTGGGACTGGTGATGGAGAGCTTGCTGTAGGCAGCATTTCCAATCCAATCAGTCATTGCCATGTCCAAGCTGTAACGTTTGAAAAGGAAGGCCCCAGATTTGGAGTCACCTGGGAGCTTGCTGGCTTGTGAAGCATCTGCTGGTCTGAAGCTTAACAATCAGATTCTGACTGAAGATGGAAAAGTCATTTAAATCCATGCCGCTGGTGGCTTACAGTGCTTTTTCCATTTTCAGAAGTGACAGCTCAGCACAGTGACAGCAGATGACATGCAGAAGTAGCTGTAGTAACAGGGTTCTGGTGTTTGTGTGCCTGTGCTATATAAAACTGTAAAACCGCAGGTACTGAGGACCAAAATCCTCAAAGAATTGTTAAGTGTCACCAAGAAAATTTTAACTTGAATGTACACTTTGAGTATTTGAAAACCTCATGCACCAATTTGACAATCTTTAATTTAGGAAAGCACTAATTTCATTTCACAGAAATGGAGGACAGCTTTTGGGGCAGGAGGAGGTTGTTGCTTTGCACATTCAAGTGAGCACATGGCAGCTGATGAATATGTATTTGGATATTTAGGGAGCTGGGTGAACCTTCTAAGAACTTATATGTAAACTTGTATGGTTCATTTTAAGTATTTTTAAAATCTGATTGTTTTAAGTTTCTCTGCCAATTTAGTGGTTTACAAATGATCATTTTTCCTCCTATGTGAACTGGCCCTATTGAAGAAAGCAAACTCCCAAATTGGCTGTGATGCACCGTCCAGTTTTTACAGCTGGAAAAAGGCAAGAGCAGCACTAGATATGGTGGAGTTACTAAAAGACAATACCCATTCCAAGTAATGAAACACAGGCCCACGTCAGTATCACGGGCACCATACTGCTGGGATAAAGAGGTTGAACTTGATTTCAAAACCAACTTGCAGTGAGACCTTGAGACTCCTTTGCTGAGACACCTTCAGTGATGCCGTGGCCTGGGAAGGGTGAAAACACCCAGTACCTGACACCTGCAGTGTTGTCTGATCTCCAGCCAGACCCTGTGAAGAATGGTGGTGACAGAGAGTTAGGTCTTGTGTAATTTGAATACAAAAGGACATGTGGGATCCTGATATGTTTTTTCTATTATTTTATTGGGTCTTGAGGGGTCAGGCTTTTTCCCCTTTCTTTAGGGGGTGTGTTATGCTACTTGCAATTGTATGAACATAATACAGTGGACAAAAGCATTTCATTCTTTTATGACCAGCACTGAAGGTAAACCCTAATTTTGAGTTGCAGTTGAACCATTAAAAAAACCCACCACCCTGAGATCAGTGTCTAGCAAAATTAATTTAATTATATTTTAAGACAGAAGAGACCATCAACATTAAAATGATATTTGAGTATGGATGTCAGTGACAGGTGATGACTATTAGACCAGCTTCAATGTATACACCATTTGTGATCAGTTAATACAACTTAAGGGTGAATAATTTAAGTTTTTATGTAGCCTGGCTCACATAACTAAATACAAGCTTTAAATTCCAAATGGACATTCTGGATTTGTAAACTCCAACTTGCAAACTGGTAACAAAATCTCAAGTGCAGACAGAGGAGCAGACCTTTGCCACTTCTCCTGCAAACTGTGACAGCGTGCTTTAGATCTTTAACTACAGAAAATTAAAAAAATTCATTTCAGAGACTTTTATTCTCCATTCATCTCACTTTGTGTACTTCAGGTAAACTCCACACAGAGGTACAGATCATTTAAGTCTATTGAAATCAAAGTTGCATATAAAAGTGAAAAGTTCATTTTATGATTTAATTATACATTTGAAGTAACCTTCTGTCTTTTTTTCTTAATTCCAGTTGCTCTGTATTCTTCTCTTTGCTTCAAATATTCTGCTTTGCATTCTTCATAGAATGATGGATCAGAATAGCTACAAGACAGAAGAATATATAACACTATTTTTCATCTTGGAACATGGAACAGATATTGCTCATTAACACATGAAGAAAACTTGTCTGCCTTCAATAATAAAATACCATTTTTTTTAAAAGTACATAAGTGTTAAAAGTTATCTTTGTAAACTCTAAATACTAAGTTGGTCTGCATTCTCTCATGACCCTGTTTTGTCTTGAGGCATAGTCCTTTTCAAGCCTCTACAGTGAAGCCACCAAGAGAAAAGGTAGAAAAAGGGAAAAACACCCAATGTTTCAGTTCAGCTGATTAATTTATTATTTGCAGTTACCCTCCTCAGTATGGAAATCTACTGGAGTCCACTTTTTTTTTTTTATGCACCCAAACTACTGGGAACAGGTTAGAGTGAACATCTCAAACAGTAGACGTGTAAGTCCTTAGATTCAAGTCAATAATTACATTCAATTCCTTTTTCTGATAATTTTAAGTATAACAATTTAAGCATTAAACATTTTTTCCAGTAGCATTTTGTCTCATTTTATTTTTTTAAAAAAGGCAAAGGTACAGACAAATAAAACTGAGTAACTCCAGCAAGTTCTGACTGCAGCTAAGCCTGAATTCTCACCTGGTTGAACATTTTTTTTTCATCAGTTCCCAAATACTTGAGAATAACTGTCACTAGTTCAAAGGCATTTAATCTTAATCTCTGGTTTAACAAAGCAGGACACACATTCCACAAAAAAACAAATCAATGCCCTTTTTCCCCACAGTGAAACTCAAAAAATCTCCAACTCTCACCCTGGCAAATTGAGGAATCTAACACTTCAGCCTGCTGGCACTGGGGATAAATTAGGACTTCCAAAAGAGACATTTCAATCCACCACGGCACCAGCCTGACCTCTGTTATATCTGCCAACTTCCCACTGCTGCTGCTATTGCTGTTCCTAACAGCAGGACACTTTCAAGACAGACTAGATCTTAAACAACAGCTCCAGAAGCCAAACAAAAGCAAACCTATCCTGTTGCACTAACAGAGTATGAAGGTGCTTCACTGCTCGCCCCCATCCCCACAGATGTGATGCAACAGAGCCAAGACAGGGCTGCAGGTCCTCTGTGCTGAAATGGCCACCGTGGAGATCAAGAGTGTCTCTGTAGCCATATAAAATACTGTCACTCTGCACACTGTTCAGCACAGTTCTAATAAAGCAAAGATAGGATTTTCGGATAATACATCAAAGTCCCTAACCTTGCAAAACCCTTTTGAGAACATTTCCACTCATTTTTAGATTAGTGTAGGCCGTGCACCAAAAAGCCAAATAAAACCCATGAGGGACTTACTGGCCAACCAGACAGTCTTTCAGTGCTGCGTTTTCTTGCCGACACTTCACCACCATAAGAAAACCAGTTTCTTGACAGCATCTAGTAAATGCTGGGGAAAAAAAAAACAAGACAAACTAAATTAAAGTTAGAAAAATGACAACTGCTAAAAAAATCCTCCTTTGTGTAGGAGGTATCAGACCAGATCTGATTTATTATTAATATAACCACAGTTGGCCTGGAGTCTAATGCTGTTTGCAAGGTCTTTGTCACTTGTTTAGCAACAAGATTTTAATTGGGATTCTCCCCTCATCATGTAACACATTCACACACATACTGATATTGCTAATACCAACAGATTTTTGAAGCTATTCTTGCAGCAAATCCACGATTCTTGTGCCTGCTTTTCATACAGTCGACTCAGGGCTATCACAGCAAAGCAAAAGGAATGTGGAAAATTAGGTAAACAGGGTTGTTAGCATTTCCCCTACAATGAAATCTTTTGGAATTACTGAAGCATGTTTGTAACTACATTAAATTAATTAAATCTAAATTAAGAGGGCAGCAATGTTGACAGCAACTAGAAATGCCTCAAAGAAATGCCACTGGCAATAATCTCCTGTGAAGGTTCGGACTGGAGATAAGGAACTGTGAGGTCGTGATTCTTTCCTGGCATTTCCACAAATCTCTCCTGGGAATGCAAGGAGAAAGCAAGATGTGCCAGGCTGTACTCCGGGGCACTACAGTACTCCATGAAGGACTGCTGTCACCTCTGTGTCTTCTCTGCACTGCATAGTGGCCTGTAGCTGTTCCTCAGTGAGGAATTTCTTCAAAGTCCACATGTCTAGTAAAAGCACTGCCCACAAAAATACTGATGATCTACGTTTCTGGGATCATGATCTCTGGCACTTAAGAACAATTAAAGTGCTCAGTGAAGGGAAAGTACCTTGTCTGTTTTAAGGGTCTTAAAAATAAGTCAGTGAGATACTAAAACAGAACAGTAAAATCATGGTTAAGGACATGGGTTTTATCTGGGACTAACTAAAATTATGGCCCATTGTTACCAGCACCCCGTACAGATGTTTCACTGAATAATAACTCTAGATAAGAATTAGCTGTTATTTCTATCAGGAGATTTCAAACTGTTTTGTTCTAAGAGGTCTGCTAAAAGGTAATCAGCTGCATGTGGCAGATGGAAAAGAAAGAGAGAGAGAAAGTCAAATGTCTAAGACCAACCAGTAGCCACATCAAGAACAAAGCTCTCCATTACTGCACCCCCTTCCAGAATTTCATCTCTTTTTCCTCTTCTAAGCTCTTCCTAGGAGTTATTTAATATGCAGCAAATTTAGGGCATTCAGAAATCATTATTTTCTTGCACATATTTAGCAAAACTTAAAACTAATCCAGCATCACAAAAAATTAATGGTGCTAAATCACACAAACACATTATCAATGCTCAATGTATACATACATTGAGTATCATGTGCACATATATATGTTCATGCATTACTTATTCTGTTTTGTCCAAAAACTTGCACTTCATGTACTCATACTAGAAGCTTCCACTTCTTGTATGCAGCAATCAGATACACAGTATTTACAGAAACAGCAATTTTTGTATCTTCCATTCTTTAAGCTTACTGTACAGATATACCTTCTGGAGTCACACTAGGCATCAAAAAGGCACCTCAACCACGTGCAAGTTACTGACCATGTGAAAATACAAAAGTTTTTTTTCTGGGAAAAAACATCCATAACCTTGGAAACCTTATGGTCTGCCTAGTGATTTCTGCTCTCTACAGGCACTTCTTTCAGTGCTGTGCTAAGGTTTTGGGTTGTTTTGGGTTTTTTTGTCATAGTAATCATTTCTACTGGAAGCTGTGAAGTAAAAAACCAGTGAAGACAACAGGAGGTCCCTCTCACTTGTTAGCTCACCAGTCTTGATTGGTTAAAGGCGTGATGTCCCAGTGAACAAAGAAATGTGAACTGCAATTGCAAAGCACTCCCTGGTTCCAGAAGGCCCCGTCTGTGCTACATGGCCAGGCACTGCTGCAAAGTGATAAAACTGCTTCCAGCTGTTTAGCTTTAACATTACTGATGCTTAACAACAGAGAGAAAGAAAGGAGTTTAAAGCATACTGGGCATACTTTTATGAGCACCCAAACCTGATTATCCATCTCTTCTCTTTAGCAGTCATGTAAGGAGTGTGGTGCAAGACAGGTTTATTTATAAACGCTTACCAGAAACCGTACAGGAGTCTGGAGAAGGTTGTTTTATTTTTAACTATGCTTTGCCTTGCTCAGGGAGGGGCAAGTACCAATCTCTTCACTCTCATCCAGTGACAGGACTTGAGGAAATGGCACAAAGCTGAGTCAGAAGAGGTTTAGGTTGGATATCAGGAAAAGGTTCTTCACCCAGAGGGTGGTTGAGCACTGGAACAGGTTCCCCAGGGAAGTGGCCACAGCACCAAGCCTGTCTAAGTTCAAGAAGCAGTTGGACAATGATTTCAGGCACATGATGTGATTCTTGAGATGTCCTGCTCAGAGCCAGGAGTTGGAATCTATGATCCTTGTGGGTCCCTTCCAATTCAGTACATTCTATGATTCTATGAACTCTTTCATGAAATAAAACACCTCAATGTTGAGCAGCACGAGTGTTAAAACTACTGGTTTGGAGAATAATTTCACAAATAGTGCACAGTAGTTCCAGTTATAAACTCATACCAAAAATTAATCTCCATCTCTGTAATCTTGACAATCACCACCCAATCCTCACTCAAGCAATATCTGCACTGTGGACCAAAGTTTCAGGGTGCATAGCAAAACACCACAAAAGGAGGGGATACACAGGATCTGATTACTGACCTATTGTAGTTTAACACTTTAGTGGCTCTGAGTGGTAATCAGAACACTAGAGAATCCACCCTCTGGCTCAAACAAACCTCCTTCCTGATACAGTGCATATCATACAGTTGCTCTTTCAGAGCAGAATTCATCTTTTCATAATCCTGTGTATGATCCAATCTTTATGACTTTAGCAAATGGTTTCCTGTGACTTTACAAGTTCATGGGCTGCTTTGTTTTCTTTCTCCTTTTTTCTTCTCACACAGCAGTGAGATTTGAACCAGTCTGCAAATTCATTGCAGATAGTAACATAAAAGAAAGACATGTTCCAAACAAACAGTAAAAGTTACCCCCAATATTTACAAACATAAGCTAAATAAACTGAGGGACAGAGCTTAACACAACAGAAGTGAAAATGCCTTGCTAGAAAGCGGAAAAAAGCTTGCCCTTGATAAAATCAATCCTTTGCCAAGGCTTTTCCAGGACAGCTACATATGTCCATCACTGAATGCTCCCTGCGCAGACAAGGACAGATCCACTACTGCGTCACCAAGCTGCAGGTGCCTACCAGTTACCAGGGAAACTGGAGCAGACCCCCTCTCCCTGCAGCAGCTACAGCTCCTGACAGCGCATCTGACACAGGTCACCCCACAGGCTCCTCTCCGGCCTCCAGGCTGCTCTAGGGGCACGCACAGGCAAGGAAGAGCTTTTCCCAAGGCTGCAGCTCAGTTTGCTGAACAGCTCATCACTGAGTTGAGGGAGAGTTTCACCTTCTTCCTCTCGAAGAAGAAAGCTTTGTGCTTCTCTTGTAAGGCAAATCCAAAGTGAGCTCTGGGCCCAGCTCTGAGAATTTTAAGTCACATTATGTTTTGGCCATTACTGCCACATAGAGAGATTTTAACTGCTAAATCAAGCCTGCAATTTAGTACCTTTTCTAAATTAATCACGTATGTAAGGCCAAATGGTATCTTGGTCATGGCAAAGGTCTGCTCTCACCTGAACAAGAGCTGAACAACAATTGGTCTGGATACAGAGCCATTGAGTTTGGCCAGTTCTCACCTGCTAACCATGCTGGCACACGAAGGTGATCTGCCTACCATGGGAAGACCACATAGCTCATATGATCTTCAGTTCAGCAGGGCCTTGAGCAGTTTGGGGAAGCTGCTGAATTTGGTCCCTGGCACTCCAGATTTGCCCAGGACCCAAATGCAGGATTTCACTGGGTTTCCCTATCTCAACTTACCTCCCTGAGAAAGTCTGACGCAGAGAAAAGGCAGAAATTAGATCCTGACACATACAAAGTCACAGAACAGAAAAAAAGAGCTTTTAAGTCTTCTAAAATTGTCTATGAAGCTGTCCAGACACTCCTTTTTTAATAAAAATCCTTTTCTGAGTCTTCGTGTAATTCCATTCAGATGCAAAATTATACAAATTATGCTGCAGGTATCAAGAATTAGTTTTGAGTGTCTGACTTTGTATATTTGATGGTTGATTAAAAACTCCTTTAAGTTACAGAGCACTCTCATATTAAGGTTTCTTTGATAATTAGCTAGGAGGTTGACACAACAAAGAACACTGTTTACAAAGACCTTTACAGTCCAAACTAATCTTTACTGAAAAAATAGTATCTAAGAAGAATGTGTTTCTCCTGTACTTTTAATTGCTTTTTCCCCAACTCTGTTTTATGACTCTGTTACAAGGCAATATGGGAAGCACCTGGAAACTGACATGAAACTGGTAACAGTTCCCTTACCACAGAATAAAGACGGGGCAAATTATTTCCCAGTCTATCCAAGAAGTCAGAGAGGCATATGCAATACACACTGAAGTGTTAATTTTAAAAGATCAGATACATTATCAGGAAATTATAACAAAGTTGGTGGGGGTCCACCAACAGATGTCCTGGTACATACACTTCTTAATTAAAAAAAAGGAAATAGAAAGCCAGGGTACTGCCCATTTTCATTTTAAAACATATTCACAGGTTCAAGAAATATTTGCTTCTGTATGACAAAAATAAAAAACTTGTAGGATTTTGACTCAAAGGGACAAACTAACATCTGGCATAAGACAGAGCCACAGCTCTGCTGAATAAAGGTGATGATTTTCTTCCACACCATTAAACAAGACAAGGTTAAATTTAACACTCTTAATCTCAGTGTCTGCAGACCTACAACAGTGGACAACAAAAACAAGGCATGATATTTAAGATGCAAGTGTTCTTTCTGTAGTCTACACACCCCTCCACCCCCCAAGCAGAATTAGGCTGGTCTCTTCACTCTGCTGCCCTCAGAATGAAGTGGTGGAATCCGTGTACTGGACTGCTGAAGTTTCACTTATGTGTATGTAAAGGAAAGACTTCATGATAAAACCTGTAACATCCTGCCCCAAGCACTAAAAACAAACTGAAAGTTGGGATGGCTTTTTTGTGATTCAATAAAGGGGAACAACCAGCATCAGATTATGTTTGTAGCAGATTTTTAAAGGATTTTTTTTTTACTTTAAGTATTTTAAAATATTAGATACCTAATTATTTATTTCTGCAAACATCAAAGTCTTTTCATGCTCAAAGCAAGGGAAGAACAAAAAGTGTTTGGGACTCATCTCCAGACAACGGGATGCATGGAAACTGTTGATGTAACAACACCAAGGGATCATGCTTTTTATTTTCAATGTATGAACTGTTTTTAGCATGGAGGCTACTTCAGAAAGTTAATTTTTTGCGGATTCAGATTGGCACTTCTGTGTTGCCTTATACATTGCAAAGTATTGTACAAAACATATAACACTAGAACTGCAATTTTATCAATTATAATTGTGCATCTATTTTGCAGATGTTCTTGTACACAAAAATAAATGAAATATTCCCCATTACCAAGATAAACTGATCCTCTCAGGTCTGGCTCTCGTTTATTTAAAGACTTTACAATTTTACTACTTAAGAGAAAGTCCTGCAGAGGTGTTATCTCACCATTTATATTTTCTCAACACTTATGATACTGCTATCACACTCTTAAAATAAAAAAAAAAATCTTGCATCATGATTCAGACCAGGCTACCAAACTGGGGTAGGTTTTTTCCTCCACACAAAAAGAAGAAATAGTTTTGTCCAGTGTTTGGGCCATTCCTTGGGCTCTACCACTGGGTGGAGAAAAGATGACCAAGTAACAATGGGGATTTGGGAGGTGACTGTTGAAAGAGGAGAGAACAGTTCCCTTTAAAGTGTAAACAAGGACAAGATTTTAAAATCTGTTTGCAAAATGTGCACAAAAACATTAAAATGATCCAACATTATCAGCAACATTTTATGGTGAAGTTGTTATGTTTTTAATTTTGTATTAAATTGTGATTTATTAGCTTGTAACTTTGAAGATTACTCAGTATGCACAGAACAGATTATCGGTGCATTTAATGAGCCAGAGGAAGTAGTAGGATGAACATGAAGAGATTGTTTTATATTGTAGAGTACAAGCTATTTGATATTTCCAACACAGTACAAAAGAAAGCTTCTCTGTAGATTGATCATGGTTCAGTTAACATCACTGAATATCTAATACCTCCAACTCAATTAATTCTCACCTGATTAAGATCAGTCTGATATTCAAACTAAATCATCTCTCCAGTCAAGTAGAAATCAATATTTCTGATTTTACTTTTAAATTACAATAACAAATAAAATATACACATCGTCAGTATGCTGGGAGTAGCTTTCCCATTCTAGTCTCCTATGGCATGCATAACACAGCTGATTAAAGAATTATTCTAATTTGAGCAACAATATATATAAGACAGATTAATTTGAATAGAAGGAGATAGCATGAAATAATTAAATGCATCTTATATGGGGCAAAGAGAAAATTGACATAAAATAACCTTGATTCTTTCAAGTGAGCCTCTGTTATCAGATCAAATACTTTGTCTCCAAAAATATTCATTTGCTATAACAAAAATAATCATATACTTTCTATCTTCCTGTTCATCACTAGCCCCCAAAACGTGCTCCATTTCAGCTTCTGCAGCTCCAATGTACTGCTGGGATCATCTGTCCTAGGGCAGATGCTCAATAGCAGCACACAATTCAGGACTGGGGAAGAGACAATCTGAGGAATTCAGGAATTTTAGGGATATTCATCCTCTTGCCCGATCTTTTCTGGGCACTCTTAGCACAGAACAGCAGCTTTATCTTACAGTACGCAGTGCAAACAGGGCATTCTCTAGGAGACCACAGCATCTCTGGTACTCCATTACGAAATGCTGAACCATCCCTGCCTCGTGATTGAGAGGTGAACACAGAGCAGGAGAGAATCATGAGGACGGTAAACAGCACAACCGTGACCTGCAGAGAAGAATATTTCCCCAAAACCTATAAACTGTTTCTCTATACGCAATCCCTTGGGATAAAGAATGTATGCTACCAACATCATAGAAACAAATGTGAAGACTTTGCTTTACGGGACATTTAGAGAGGAGAAAATAACACACTGAATCGAAGGGCCCATTTGTCCTGGACACCATCCTTCTCAGAAGCCAGTGATAGCTTCTTTAGAAAAATGTGTCAAAGTCTACACTATGGAATAACATTTTCCCTAGTGAAGTTTCTTCCTAATTCCTATCAACTGCAAGCTTGGCTTATACCTTGAAGAATAAAGTTCTCACATGCCCTTCAAAACCCTTATGATCACTTACATGACAGGGCTAAACTGACAAGCATCCAAAAGAAGAGGAAGAAAGAGGGGACAAAAAGCATCCTGACACAGGAAAGGTATATGCTAGCCTGAATTCCTTTAACATCTATCTGCTCTGGCTTGCTCAAGTCCTGCTAAAGTCCCAACTACTGCAATTGTAGTTATTTGTCTCATACCATGCATGCCTTTTTCATTAGCAAGTTTTCAAAATCCTGCTGCAAGAATTAATTGGCCTCAACGTATCTCTCAGCTGGATGCAGAGCAGGCCAAAGCCATAGGGAGGAAAGGCACTCTGCACAGATCAAAAATGTCTAGGTGTTGGTTGGTTGGGGATTTTTTAAAAGAATCCAGCTACTTGCTCTGTAAATGCCATCTACTTTCACTTAGGAACAAGTCTTCAAAGCTGTCATCTCTTAAATGCACTGATATTACAAGGTTCTAGGTTTGGTCAACTGCCTAGAATGAGTTTTTTTAAGTGAATATAGGAAATCATTGGCTTATTTAAGCTTTCTGTTTTAAAAAGCAAAAAACATCTTATTGGGGTTTTTATTCATTTGTGTTGTTTGTTGGGGTTTTTTTGAAACCACAATATCACACCAGTTCTGGAAATACATGTAAGGTATGTAGGGATTCTACAGATTCAGTTAATTCAAAACAGAAGTCATTGCTCAGCTGCTGATTTTCCTTTCATTACAGAAACATTAGTAAGTTTTCTGTTATTTTCAAACTAAACAATCAGTAAAGACAGAATTTTTTGGGGAAAAAAAGGATCTTAGGAAACTAGCATCAAGGAATGACAAGTAAATCCAGGAAGGCCACCAATGAAGAAACAGTCCCACCTCCAGAGGATGCAGAGCCTTGTGCTGGGGGAAACCCTCCCACTGGACTCACTACACACACTCTGTAGTTTAAAATTTGCTGCCATTCTGACCGAGAATTGTGGATATTTGCAAAAGGTATATCCAGAAACCTCAGGAGAGAGCAGGGCAGTACTTCCGTCTGTTCCAATTAAGCCACATTTATCCACACCAGATCATTGGATCTTTTCTTTTTAAATTCATAAATAAGCTCCGAGAAACAGGGAAAGAAACTGAAAAGCAGAGTTTAAGAAAAATTGTTTTAAGAAAAAAGCCATACACAAAAAATAAGCTGAGGAACACAGCCAAACACTGTAATCCAAACCAACCCAATCAGTTCAACCAACAAACCCCAGACAAATACTTAAAACTGTTAACAAAAATATGCCAGATTAAAGTAATTAAGAGTTAAAAAGAGTTCTGAAAAAATACACACATGCAATTTCAAGGTACTTTCAGGAGCATTTAGTTCTGTTGCTTGGACAAGGACAGGTGAGCTTTCCTCATTCTACTTCCTCCACACACAACATCTGACCAAAATGTCTTTTGGGGGACAAGGGATGGAGAGATTAAAGTTAGTTTTTAGTTTGATATGAATACTGACTGTACCTATGAAACTTGACTAGGAAAAGTGTTTTTCTAAGCAATCACAGAGCCAGAAAAGATTACTTTTAAAAAACATACACCTTAAAATGTCAGGAAGCACTTTCCTGGCTATTGCTAAATGCTGGTGAAATGCTGTGGTACACATAATTTATTTGTAATATGCATTTAGTCACTAGAATTTCAACAAACTTGGGCTTCAACAGCAAATGGAGCTTTGGCACATATAATACACAGAAATATCTGCTTGTTAGTGTTAGTGCCATAGACAAAGGCTTGACCTGATCTCTCTCTCATCCTGGATGTACACAGCTGGCAGCACTTTTTATATGCATGTCTATACACCCATATCTACATGTGTGTGCTTATTGTGCCCCAAACACACAGAAATCTAGTACATTGTCATATTTACTAAACTCCAGCAACCCAGCTCTTTAAGAGCTGCAAGATAAGTCCTCCTGCTTCTGACTAAGCAAGACAGCCAGAGCACAGCAGTGCACGGAGAGGGTTATGTCCTCAGAAGACAGAGGGAAGAAACAGCAAGGGCATAACTGTTATGTGTAAGGCTTTACAGTGACCGTACTTTGTCAGTCAAGGCAGATTTAAGTGCTGAAAGATGATAATCTGCTGGGCTATGCAGGCAAGGTTGTCAAGAAAAGCAGACCTCCTTTTCTTCCTATTGAAACTACCAAAAAAAAAAATCCTTTTAAGCAAAGTAAGCACACTGCTGTGGAACAATTTATTTGGGTAAATCGTGATTTGTCTGCTAGAGAAACCTGTTTGTGTGAAGCACAAGCATTGCCTTCTGTATAAGGTTTCAGGTAAAGCACACCCAACGAGCCACCTGGTTAAACTGCACTGGTTTTAGACAACTGCTTCCTTTAAAACTGACTTGATCTAATTTTCCTCCCACCCTGCAGTAAGTATCCCTGACATCAAGTGTTACCATACCAGGCGCTGGAAGAGGCAGAACTGGAACAAATGCAAGTTCCCCCATGGCTACTGTCTGTCACTGCCTGCTTTTATATAAACAAGTGCATCCAACGCGAGCTGCACAGAGCAGCCTCGCCGCTGCTTATCCTCCCGCTCCTCTGGGAGCTGCTGAGCCACTCAGGGACAGCTGAGAAGTTAGGATAACAGATGATTTAAAGAACAACATGCCCCTCCCTCTATCCCATAGCGACTGACTCTTTAGCTGAACTCCAAAGTTAAAAACAATGCATCTATTTCTAAAGGACAGAGCTTCACCGACTGGCAGAAGCAACAGTAATGTCCTTCTACCACACGGTGGGGACAGAGCAGGGCATTTATGTGAGTCCTGAAGAGACACCTGCCCAGCTATTCCACCACGACACCACCTCAGTTACAGAGTGCTTTGTCAGGGATTCTTCCTTATTGCCCCACCTCAGTTTAATTTACTGGAGTTCCAAAACTATGGTTTTAACTCAAAGTGCCAATATTGAAGGTTGGTAGTAGTAGCAGTAAGTAGTAGTTCTCCCTCTTCACAATGAAATAAAATATCCTCTAAGCAAAAGTGAAAATGATTCCAGAGTTCCTGCTGGAGGGTGGGGGTAGATTACAGAAGAGGGTCAAAATTTCAGGCCTTTTGGGCACTCCAAAAAGGTGAGAATATTAAAGGTTAATACAGTTATTAATAGAGAAATTTACTTTCCCTTACAGGTCACAATTGATCCCCAACCATTATTCCAACATCTCCAACCAGCTATCATGTAACCAGGGCAATGGGATCCTCCCCTGGATCAGTAACTCCCCCACACCACACATCCTTGCCGAGCTAGTGATACATATTTTCTTCAAACTTTTCAGAGATATTAAACTGAACCGATGAGGCCAAGGCTACCCAGAGCAATGCAGGACTGGCAGCTTATGACAACCTTACTTACAGACCAGTTTTTTTCTGGACCAAAACCTGCGTAACTACAGCAATCAGCTCAGGGGCTTCTACTCACAGAGGGAAACTAATCATGGAAGGGAGGAAAATAATCCTAAAAACAACCAACACCCACTCCTCTCTAACCTACCAGGTCTTCTGGTCCAAAGCACAGGCTCCAGGAACCATTTACTGTCCAGGCACATTGGGCACAGACATCAAGCACCAGAGAGCAAGAGAAGACAAAAGTGATGCCATATTGCTCTGCTGACCAGATCACAGGTTTTGACAGGGAAGCACCAAGCTGAAGCCATGGTAGGTTGGTATAATGAAGCCTTGGGGACAGTGCTCTACCTTTTCACAGTTGACTACACTGTGCTCCTCAAGCTGCATGCACACAAATACTCAGGTTTGGCAGGAGGTGGTTGTTTAAGTGCATCTATTCTGCCTGCTCCAAGTATCTTGTTTCTGATGCAAAAACATTTTTAAGAGTCATACAGTCTCACACTGTTATGAAAAAAACAGTAAAAATAATCACATAAATGTGGTCTCCATGTTTAGAAAAACAGTTGCACTTTTATGAATTCATTTAGCAATTGTTCAAATAAGTATTAAGTGCATCTGCTACAAAACCATTGGCAAAGGAGACATTAAAAATTAAGACAAAGGGAAACAGACATGTAGCTTTAGTTTAGAAGCCATTATTCACACTTCTTCCCATGGCATGAGGATACTTCCTATAAAATCCCAAACAAACAAGAACTACTCAGTTTTTGTCAATTGCTTTCTGAAGAAAGAGACAAAATTTGTTTCTAAGAGGTTCAGACACAGGAGCTGTAACAGGGGTTCAGGCTGCTGTAAGGCAAGATGTGACAGAAGACCCCCGTGCATTAGTCAGTGGCAGCTGAGGACAGGCAGAATTCGAAGCAGCATTCAGTGGCTGGGACAGAAGCAGAAACTGACTGAGGGTCCTAATGCTGCCATCACTGTGGCCTTCTTAGCAGCACCATTACACACCTCTGGTAACCTCCTGTCTGCTCTGTTTACATAGGACTGAAAGCTCTTTGGGGTATATGATGAGTTCTACGTAAGGACCTTTCCTGGTTGGAGCTTCTGTACTATGACTGGATGACTGTGAGTGCATTCTCCACTGATACACTGGAATTAAAAGAACATAATCTGGCTAAAAAGCTTTCCTCCGTTTTCTGGGTTTTGAACTGAATGAGCTTTACTCACTGAAGGCAGATGTACACATGCCTCCACCACCACAGATTTGTCAAGTATGTAAGTTTTTTCCAAAGACTTGTCTCACCTTTATTCTGAAAGAAAAAAAACGCCCAAAAGCTAGCATATGCTGTATTAATGTAAAACCCCTAGAGGGCAACTCAGCTTCAATTTCAACCTGCATAAATATTCAGCTCCTTAACTAGTTTTCAGATTATGTAAACTATTTCCTTCAACCTTGTTTTTTTTCCCCTCGTTTAAAAGAAATGAATCCTTTTCATTCTCAAATCACATTATTGCTGCCTATTTAGTGTAAGTTAATCACCACTGCCCAACCAGAGACTGAGTTCTCAACCCAACAAAGCTCAAATGTGTGCAAAAGAGAACAATAAAGAAAACACATGCAAAGGCCTCATTTAAACAAAGACAGAAAACAAGCATATGAAAGTCTGAAATCACTTTCTTTGCATTAAAGACTTTTAACAATACATCTTGTTTATTATTCAGCTTAGTATTAATTTATTGCATGGCATCTGTTTTCTTGTACAGCAGTCTGGTTGCAAGTCTCAGATTTATGAATTAAAGTTTACACTGTTGGGATTATTTGCCTGTTTTCCCCTGCATACTATGATTTCAGCCCTATGTATTTGGTGACCAAAAAAAAAAAGTGATGAAACTGGAAATAAGATGTCAAATTAGTTATGAAAAATAGTTTCATTTAGTTTTTGGTCTTCAGAGTCCAGGCCTGCTGCTAGTGGTGAAAGAAAATAAAAAAAGGAAAATACTTGGAGCCATAAAAGTAAAAATCCTTCATTCATTTCCAAGTGTTCTCCCCAAATTTTAAAACAGGTAACTCCAGTGTCCAGCTGAACCTCATTTGTAATAAACCAGGCATCAGCTCCCTTTCCTTAGTTCCACCAAATATTAGCGGGAGCTGATCCACTCTACACTCACTATCTTGACAGTCCACACCTGCACAGAACCTGCACACATACTGATGTTTAATGTTAGAGAAGGCACTAAAAAACCAATGGGACTCCTAAGATGTGGAACCAACCAGAGGCAGACAGGAAAAAAAACCGCTCTAAGGAATCCTTAGCAAATGCTCACAAATTCCAAGTGTTTCTATGTGGCTTTTGCAGGAGATAAATACTCCAACAAAAATTCAGAGCATAGCTATCCTTGCTTTATGCATACCAGTGCAATGTCCCACATGCACTGGCCATGACAGCTCTCTTTCATATATTGTCTTATTTATATGTGTAAACAGAGACCAAAAATGACTATCAGTGGAACTCACTTCACCTAATATCAGCCATCTAAAATTTGCATGTCTTGCCTGAAGTTGATTCTGGAAGTAACTTGCTGTCCTTCTTGTTGCCTTGCCAGGGAAGGGGGTGTGGAGAGAGAGGCTGATGCTCCTAGAATGCAATTAGGTCCCATGTAAGAGACTAGACGTATCTTCCAAATGACTAGAACTAGGATGAAATGTCTCTCAACCCACGTGACTTAAAAAAAATCAAAGGAGGAGTTCACGGAGCTCACGTAAGTCTCCAAGACTAGTGTTCCACTCACAGAGGTCTCCTCCCCGAACACTGCAGAACAGGATGAAGTAATTTCCATCCCTCTGGAGCTCTGAAAGACTGCAGAAGGAAGAAGAGGAAGGGTAGATGCTGTTTCTTACTCACATTCATCTCCTCTAATTGCTTGAAATATAACAAGGTTTAGGTGGTCATTCTGACTTTTTGCTGCAAGCTCAGCCAAGCCTTAGAGGCCTGAGCACTTGAAAAGTGGTAGTACAAAACCTGCCTAAGTAAAAAGTCATTGTGCAGTTTAGGGTTTGGACACACGAAACACTGATTGCTACTGCATCTCTTTACATGGATGCACATGACAGAACACAAACTGCAGTCATCCAAATCCAGCAGTTTTCCACAGAGACAGTAATATATTTTTGGATTTAAAAGTCCACTACAGAATCTTACCTTTCATTAAAAACAGTAGTAATGAGATACTAAATTCAGGTACCTGAATGAATGTGTAAGTAGTTATCTCAAAGAGAATGGAACTAGCATATTTAACTTAGAAAAAAACCCCACCACACGCCGTATTTTCCTGAATTGATATTTAAACTGCAACAGCAAAGAAGAAAAAGATGAAACCAGAACTATTCACCTGGCAGCCAAAGTTGCCAACTCTGTTAATTATCTTCCTTCTACAGAAGTGCAAAAATTATTTTTTGGGTTGTAATTTACTAAGTATTCTCTGCCCAACAATGAATGTTTCTCAAAGGTTTATGCACAGTCAGTAACTAGTATTTACATGAATATGATGGCAGAGTGAAGAAGACAGATTCCCCAAACAGTATTTTGTTTGAAAACTGCTTAAGTTTCATAGTTACTCAACAGATGGAGCATTTCAAAATGAACTTACACAACAGTCTTGCTGAAGCAAGAGCATTCTCTTCCCCACCATTCTCACTCCCCACAAAGGACTCAAAATTTGCAAAGGTTGTTTTGAAAATAAAAAACAAACAAACAAACAACAAAAAAACCCCCAAACCATCACACATACATGTATATGCTTTTTAATTTCCCTAAATCAGGAAGAGCTTTCAAAAGTATGGGGACACCTGTATTACCAAGAGAAAGCTGAAGAACCTTTAGTACTGTTACTCAAGAGTCATGAAGGACTGTTACATGTAGAGAATACAAAATATGTGAAACATAGGACTTTTAATAGAAGTCACAGAGGACATCAGAGAAGCTGTAAGCATTTTAGCACTATATGTTCAAGATTAGTTAATTACTAATTAATTAGTAATTAAATCTTTGGTTATATAGCCCCAACAACACACATTGTTCTATATTCTTCTTTTCCATACTCCAAGGAAAGCAATGGCAAGTTTCTGTTCATTAACTAGATATATGTTGAAGCCTACATTAATATAATAATGCAGTGCCTTAATATAATGTAAGAACGTTAACATTATGACCTGGCAGAATTTTACCCTGAACTTCTCAGCAGGCAGAAAGAATGTGCCCAAGTGAATCCCTAACAATCAGTGTGCTTGCCCTGCTGCACTGTGTCTCAGCTTGCCATGTTTCTTCAGCCATGTGGACTTTTGCCTTCAAATATCTCTCTCACTGAGATTCTCTGCAGTCTGGAAAGAAATAAAAGGGACATTTCCTGTGCACCCAAACTTTGTGCAAGCTGCATTGTTGGGGTAGGGAATGGGATGACACACAAGACAGGCATCAATCTTCTCCAGGTTTCTATTCTATAGCCATACCTGAGATGGGTATCACAGACAAATTAATACCATGCAAAACCTGTAACACATGGGTTTTCTATATTTAGGAGCTCAATTTCCTCAGCAATGTTTAGACTATACTTTTGTTATGCTTCTTAAACAATGAACAGAAGACACACTAAGTTGGAGAATTTATATGCATTAAAAAAACCCACTCAGAAAACACATGCAAAGAAATAAGAAGAGGAAATCAGGACAGATGAGGAATGACAGAGATTGTTTACACCAGAGAAAAATAAAGAGTACTTTTCACCATTGGCCTTCTGAATCATTTTGACTGGGCTGTCAGATTCACTGTAGAAAACTACGACCCCAAAGGCAGGAAAAAGAGTAATGGGCAACAAAGTTTGAAGCTGCAGACTGCGCTCACTCTCATTTACTAGATATCATTTTCTTCAACCTGAAAGCACTGCTTCTCCCTGGGAATTTTAATGTCATTTCTTTCCATCATGACATTAAGGTTTTTAGAGGTTTATGTTTTAAATTATACATGCTCCTGAAAAGAACTGTGTAATCTCAGGGTTCAACAGCTTTCCTGAGCCGTTTCAGGGAGACTCTGTGGGAGAAACAGGGTGGTTACTGAACAAGCCTTTTCTTTTTCCCTTTTGCCTGTTTAAGATAAATCATATCATCCTATTTCCTCCATTTAAAGTGCTGCTTTTATTCAGACCACTACCAGGAATCTGCCCAATCTCTGAGAACATAAATTGCTTGATATACAAAGAAAAGTTAAGTTAGGCATTAAAAGCCCAGAATTCAGAAAACAAAAAGCATTCTTTGAAAGATAAAATAAAACTAAGCATTGAAACAGTCTGTCTATAGAAGCTGAAACATTAATCAGATTCCAGGACAAACAAAGGCATATTAGATATGAGCCCAAGAGAAGATGATGGACCAAGGTGTCTTCTGAAAGTCCTTTCCAGTCCTGCATTCCTTTCATGTTTGATAACAATACCCTCCAATGCAGCAGGAATTTACAGGGGCATTCAGGTTTGATAATCATTTTACAGAACTGAAGTTCATGCTTTTGAAGCACAGTTAGACCAGGCTAGATTGCATCAAGAAGTCCTACTTTTAACTCTCTCCTATGTGTTCCCACATCATACATTTTAAACATATTAAACCATAGCATTCAGATATTCTTTTAGCCAACATAAGCTGTGTCTCCCTAAAATGACTTTTAAAAGGTCTGACAGTCTACAGCCACAGGTGAGATTAAATCTCAAGCCACAACTTTGCAGTGCTTTTCTCCACCAACTTCAGGACCACCCCATTATAGCAAAGAGTATGGCATATTTCTGTCACCAAGAAATACAGCAAGACCTGTATCAAGCCTGGCATGCAAATGTAATGATAAATTTACACAGATGAGCAGGCTGTATGACTTCATGCTACATAAAGGACTATTCAAATATCCTTGAAATATGTTTTGATCTGAAGGCTTGAAGGGCATATTTAGCTTATATTGAAGGGAGAGAAAAAGAAGAATGACTAGATACCTCCTTGAGAAATTCTGAATAACAGACAGAGAGAAAGAAGACTATAAAGTGTAAGACTTTATGGGTGGTAAAAGTCATAAAAGGAAATCCTGAACTGGACTATTAGAGGTCCAAAAAAAAGGCATTACAGACTTAAAGACATTTTTCTTTAAACTTAGTTTAGGAAAAAGGCAAGAGGGTAGATCCCTTAGTACCATAAATAACGTCCCAAACTCCCTACAACTATTTCAGCTTCTTCCCAATAGAGTGGATAGATACCAAGAGAAGTCCCTGTTCACTCCATCCAAGGGAATTTTCTATGCACTAATCTTCTACATTAACTTCTTCAGAATTCCTAATATAAGTTCCTTTCCTATTCATCCTATCAGAATGTTACATGACTCATTTCAAATCCTTTCTAGTATCCCTCTCAAATCCAAAACACAGAAGCTACATTGTTTTTCTTGTTCCCTGATCATAAATTTCAAGCCTCATCCATACATCCAAAACTCTGTGCAGCTCTAGCATTCCTTGACCATCCCCTTTCCCAGCCTCTGACCAGCTCTGCAGTTCTTGATTCCTCATCCAAAATACCTCTCGTCTTCTGCTGTATGATTACACTTCCTCTAGAGGGCTCTATCCTGATCGTAGGCAGCACACATTCCAGGTGCTCTTTTCAGCACCGCTGTTAAAGTTCAGAGGGATGACAGTACAGCACAAGTGCTTTATGAGCTTTCATTAATGTACCCTTTTAGTCTCTTCTTAGGCATCAGACCCATAAGTAGAACACTTCAGCACACAAATCTCTCTACTCTTTTTCTATGTAGCACCAGAGAGACAACTACTGGAAAGCAATTACAATAGCAACAAAACTAAATTTGGGTGTGGGAAAGAGAAGGATTATTTTTTGCTGTCATTATTAAAAGGACCTGAAAAATAATGTACAACAACATGGTTTTACTCAGTAATAGACAACATTGTTCCTACTTTAAAAAAAACCTTGAGCATTGTCAGAGTTGTTACCACAGGACCCATTAACTTCTACATCAAAGAATTAAGTGCCAGAGGGACAACTCACTCAATTTAAACCAAGCAATCTTTAGGACTACTATTCCACATGGAAAAAGAAGTTTAAAATGTTTTCATCCCAAAACAGGATGAGAATTTGAGATTTCATTGTTTCCAGGACACCAAAAAGCATGAAGAACACTTAGAACAGCACATCTCGTTGAAAGTGTATTTGCCAAACTGTAATTCAACTTAAACTTGTGTTCACCTATCACCTGATAAGACCTGTGATTCCTGCTCTTCTGAGACATAGTATTCCACACAAAGATACGTACAACAGGTACATATAGCTCTCCAATCTACAGGAAAAATGGAAATCACAACTACAACTCTCATAATGCAGTGCCTCATAAAATCAGAGCACATTGGGTGAAACCATAACTCCTATTCTGGCTCCCATTTAGCTCAAATGGAATTAAGTACTTTGTTTCAATTTTTGTGATTTGGATAAACAATTTTCTTTGGCAAATACACTTGCCAACTTCATGTGTTTTCTAGAGAATGGTGGACAGAAACCTTCCTCTATTACCTTATCCCGAATACAAAGTCAATACACTGCTTGTAGGCTGCCTGAAAGCTCACTATTTATCATATTTCTGAATACACCATAGCTACTTTTCCACTGCTGAACTTAATGGTACCTACACAACACATTCTGACTTCAACTGTTGAAAAATAACCTGTTTGCCATGTGCAAGTAACCCCAGGGTAATATTCATAATTCATATATGACATTAACATTTATACACATGCAATGGGAATGTAGTATGACTTCTTAAAAGTATTAAGATATATTTACACAAAGTGCTAACTGTGTAACTGTTGAATGTAGTATCTAAGAGGGGTTTATAATCCAAAACTGCAAAGCAACTACTCAATACATGATTAAGGATGTGCAGTTAAAGTAACAATTACTGTAAGTCACGCCATTAACAATGCATTGCTGTGTCCACCTACGCCACAGTAACACCTCCCTGTGATGCTCTAATACTGCAACCATAGGTTATCACCACCATCAATGGAATGAATACAAAAAACACCTTCCAAAATCCCAAATGTGCTCTCCCTCACTGGCAGCAAGAATGACTGACACAGAAGAATCAAAATGTGTCAACTGGGAAAGAAAACTACGAGATCAGCAAACACTGTATATAACACCTGGGAAAAGATATTAGTAAGTGGCTGCAACAGCAACCAGGCTATCCTCCCCCTTTTGCTAGGAGAAGAACTTGAGCATGTCTCTCCTACAGACACTCACCTTGCAGGGTTCTCTGAAGAATGATCTAAATATCTCAAGATCCACAGCTACAGGCAAGGCTGAATTTCTCTGTTTTTACAGTTTGTGTCAATGTGACCTCACCACAACCTTAAGACATGGAACCAGCTATTCAACCCAAGAGTACAAAGTTTACTTGTAGACAACTGCAAATAATTAAAGTATGTAAAAAGCATACACAACAATATTAATGTTCTTCCTGAAAAAAAAAAGATTCAAGAAATTATGATAGCAAAGAGCCTTTTACACATTTGTCATTACTGGACAAGGAATTTTCAGGTACAAAAGTCAAATGAAGGCAGGAACAATGTGCCAGATTTAATGGGCGGTTTGTCAGGGAGTAGTAACATGACTAAAGGGTAGAAACAACTGATCATCCTGATGCTTAATTTCAGGTTCAGCTCTTCCAATAATCCAAGAAAAGATACAAAGGGACAAAGGCAATTGTTTTTTCACTTTTCTTTATATACAGTTTAAGTACTTCCATTCTGCAGACGCTAAAACACTATCAATCCACTGCCTGAAAGAATAGGTTTCCTCCTAAAACTGGATCATCAACTTAACACTGCAATGTGACAACTGTACCTCATCGTAAGAGCTGCAAAAGAAACAATCCTATTGTTCAACTTTCAGCAGTTCACTTGGCGAGTGCTCCTGTCATGGATATTACTACCATGTACTGTAATAATCTAAAAACACACAGGCATCCTCTAAACCAGCATTTGTTAGGAACATGCAATTAATCCGGGCTATGTTAATATATTTATGCTGGACAGGGAAATCAATTTGAAATTCAGGATCTTAGCTGAAAACCAACAAAATCTGTAATGAGAAAACCAAACTGAAAGACTGGACAAAACATAGGTAAGCTCTTGAGGTTCTCATCTGTGAGCTCTGAATTACCAGTATCACTTTAATATCTACACATAAAAATCTCTACCAGGTAAGAGGATCAAAATTAAGATAGGGCTTGTAAGATATGGCAACCTGGCTGAAATTGATATTCATTAGAGTACTCTTTGCATGAATAGCAGCATTTGGACTCTGTGGTCTTTATCAGAGCCCCAGCTGGTAATGGTTGAAGGTTAATGCCTTACCCCATTCTGTTCAATTTTCTGTCCTAATTAGTCCTCCAAATCTATAGCTGTGAGCACCAAGTGTCTGTGCTCAAAAGAAACTAATTAATGCTAGCAAATTAGATCAAGTCCAAAGATCCAACAGCCAAACTCTTAAATGCTTCTTGTTAATAGGAAGTGTAGCTGTCAATAACTGCTGTTGGTGGCTTTAATGAGGCCTCTTTCTTTCATTGAAAGTGATTTCATTTCTCTTTGTCCCTGTAAAAGCTGTTCCATTCCCTAATAAATAAAAAAATAAAAAACTCCACACAACTAAGTTGCAATGGTAAAGCTAGAAGTCTGACCCATTTCTTGTCATCAGCTGGTTTGAAATGACATGGAGGGGGGAAGAACAAAAATAATCAAACAGGGCAAGTTCTCTCCCTGAACATCTTCAAAGTACTGAAAACTAGTTAGAACATTTAAATTTCTATCACCAAGAAACACAATATGCCCTCATATTTTTTTTTCCGCAAAATCCCCTAAATTAGCTTAGGGTAGTTAATGCTGCTATCATTAAAAAAAAACAAACATGAGATCTAGAATCTCATTTCTTCAAATTGTAATTTACATATAGCTGTTCCCTCTACCCAGTTTGCTGGAGCAGAGCTCAATATACCATAATCCCCCTAGAGATTGTATTAATTCACATAGTTAAATGTGATGAGAGTAAATGTTCATTGGAAACATATAGTGCTGAATAATTTTTTTTCAAAATAAAAGCTATTGTGGGCAAACAGGATCATATAAAAATTCAGCATCTTACTCTTGAGAAACGCTAGCCAGAAAAAAAAGGACATAGCAATTTATTACCACTGCTAAATATAGCTGTACACTATCAAAGCATCTAAAATAATTTGAATAACTAACAACTGCACAACATGTACAACATAATGTCATATCAATAGCTTCATGCACGGTCATGGGGTCACACAAAATATGACTATAATGTACTTCAATATTCAGATAATAAATACAACAACAGGGGAGAACAATTTTCTTCCATTCTTCACCTGCAATTTTGCTGCTGAATTGAAACTATGCTCTCAAATTATACTAACCTTCCTCTCAAAAAAATGAAGTTGCTGGTAATAATACAACATCCTTGTTCCACCCTCAAAAGAGAAAGCTATTCTGGTTATAAAAATCCTCCCATGTAACTTCTCAAGCTTTCCACCAAACTCTGAATAATACATACACAAGCACATGTAAGCAATTTCTGGTCACAGCAGTTCAATTAAAAAAAGGTACCAAGAGCTGTCATGTTAACTCATTGGTTTTTATCAGTCACTTGATCTTTCTGCTTTGGTCATCACTGTGTTCCCAGATACTCCTAAAAGATGTGAATTTGAAAAAAAAACCAGTTGTAAGGACTGAATTTTCACAATGAGGCAAAGCAGATGAGCAGAGTTCAGTTATAAATGGTGGATTTAGTTTCAATTTGCTTCAAGACAATAAGACTCATCAAAATTTTTAAATGTGAGCTGTCATGTAATTTCCCACTACTATCAGTCTTAGCATCTTCCAGTGTCAATCTCAGAACCATGACTGTAGGTACCAACAGGTTAATCCTCCCCCAGCATTCAGCAAGGGGTTGAATCAATTAACAAAGCTTGGCCTGAAATACAAAGGAAAGTGAGCAACATCAAGCAAAATTTGCTAAGTATTTCACACATTTCATTATCTGCATTTCTGACAAGAAAGTATATATAAAAAGTCTTTTCTTTTTTTGAAGAAGGGATATCTAAAGGTGTGCTTGGGCATTTCAACGTGCAGCATCACATACAGTTCGATCAGAAATTTCTTTGGTTTTATGGACCCTGCTATGTCAGGTGTAAGGGTCATGGGCTAGAGCAGGTGGCCCCTACGGGGACAGAGATAATGTCAGTGACAGGACTGTTGAGTAACTGCACATTATCAAAACTCTGGCTGACACTGGTCATGCTCAACTGTAGAGAAGCCTGCAGTAGTGTTGCCTCCCATCATCTTCACTAAGTATCAACATGAGCCCTGAGGAGGAGAGGGCTAATGGGAAATCTGGGGAATGGGAGGAGGATAGTTGCTTGGAAATGTCCTTTTCCAGCCACACTTTCTAAACCATTTTTAAAGCCTTGCCAAGTATTACGAGTTTTTTTCAGCAATGTGACTCCAGTTGCTTTAATTACAGAGCTCCTACAGACAACATAACCAAAGTTTATTCCACTGAAGGTCCTCAACACAGCACAGGTGGAAATATCTTCCTCATGTCTCCTTTATAAATGTTTTTTTTTAATTAATAAATGTTTTAAAAAGGACAGAACAACTTGTCATCTTGGTCAAATGGACGTCTCCCACAATATGCTTCAAATAAGGAATGGCTACATTTACTACACGATCTTTCTAATGGCAGAGACAGGCTGATTTGAACTATCTATCCCTGAGTTCACCCTGTGTAGTTCCATTTCTTACTTGAATCCTTGAACCTTACAAATGAGTCTCAGTTACAGAAGACATCTGCAAGTCCCTCTTGGTGACTGTGAAAGGCCCAAATCCAGATGATGTATCAGTAACAGACAACAAAATTCAGAAGAAAAGATTTCAGAACTAAAACCCCTTGTCTCTAGAGCAAGATTGTTCTTCTTCCAGCAAAAAAGGGTTCTGAGGTTTTGGAAGGTGGACAGAAATACTTCATAATACAAAACCCACACAAAACATACACAATAAATACAATATTAAATTAATTTCATGACTGACTCAGTGACCCATTAATTTCTTAATTCAGGACATTTATGTAACAGTCATTAAAAATTGACTAGTGTTTTCCAGAAAGTATGTCTAACTGATTTAATAAAATTACTAACATATCCATTTTCACTGAAAGAGTGCTTGAAAATCTTAAGAACACACAAATATTATTCTGAGACTGAGAGGTACAAAATTCTAAAGAAACACACAGCACACAGAACTATAATGGAACAATCTGAAAAAAGTTCTAAGTAAATTTAAATAATCTAAAGCAAAATTAATCTAAGTATAATCTAAGTAAAATACGACCAGACACAATACTTAATTGCTCTTAAAAATTATCAGATGGACGCATTTTCGTGGTTTTCATCCTTAAATTCCTCTCGTAGGGTAACAACCAAGCACAGCAATGGGTCACCCACTCAGCCACACACTAGGGCAGCAGGACCACTTTCTGAGTTAACAAAACCTTTTTTTTTTTTATTTATTTTTGTAACCCATGGGGTTTCTTTTCCCTGGACAGCTCTTGAACACGTGCTGGACAGGCTGTCATTAGCTGCATTATTAGCTCTGATAAGCACAGAGCTCTAGGTGGTATAGCTGCAGGCTAAGGTAACGGGCTGGATACAGATGGACCCCCGCGCTCACGCAGAGCCCTATTGAATGCACAGGGGCTCCCCATAGGGACACATGTGAACCCAGTGCGATGAAGCCAATTGTAAAGGGCCCCCACTTGTGGAATAGCTTTATTTCCTATATTACCAATGCATTTACCAAAATTTCCTAAAGACAAAATGAAACAAAGGCGTATTAATAGGAGTTTCTCAAACAAAATTAACATAAAGCAGAAAAATCCTACACTGAGAGCAAGTTAAATGAGTAGCTGTGCCACTTGGTGCAAACAGCTCCATTTCATGCACGTGTGTACACTCTGCAGTGCACAAACTAAATCGCAGCAGCTTTGATTACTTAATTACACAGCTTATAATTGTTTACAGCACAAAAAGCATAGCCTACTTATTCTGATTAACACCTATCCCTGTGTACTAACAAGACAAATTTATTCCAGAAATAATTTCACAATAGATTTAAGAGATGATAAATCTCCTGTTCACAAAACTGCTTAAGCTTCATTTCCTGTGGTTTGGTCTCCCCTCCATCCAGATAAAAAGGTGTACAACAAAATAGCTGAACGTGTGCTACCACCTTTTTATTTTTTAATAGAGGTATCAGTGGGGTGTTTTGCCTGCCTATTTGATCCAAACAAATGTCTCAGAAATACTCAATTTCCACTTCCAACTTCCACACAATTTGATCAAAGCTGGCTTCCAGGTGACAGAGGAATGAGGGGAAGACAGATGCATCCACAAACCTCATTTTCATAGAGACAGACAACTGAACTCTATACAGGAGAAAAAAATTATAGTTTTGCCTAACATCACAGAAAGAGAAAAACCATAGCACCTTTAAAATTTATGGAGGCAAAAAGATAGAGAAGCTGCAAGGTAACAGTCTACAACTCACGGCTCAAGAATCTCCAATACTGATTGCTGCCAGGGAAAATGAAGATGCTGAAACCAAAGTCTTCATCTTATACAAAGAAAGTTCAGGGAGAAAAGCACAATCAATCTCCCTTTGGTTTACCCTCAAACAACATTATACAAATAGCAAGTTCTCAGGATATTTTTAACTAACATCTTCTTTCAATGACCCATGATACTGCGATTGCTTTTCATCTTCATTTTTTCCCCCCAACGCATAGAGAGTTCAAAGTGAAAATGATTCAACTATTATTCAAATGAAAAGAAGTCTATTAAGTCCTCCTGGCAGCACTGGAAGGTACCTGTCATGTGATGCCACTTTCCTTTGGCAAATATTCCCAACTCTTTTCCCGCTTACTCAATGTCAAAATTACTGTAGGACTACTATTTTTTTATCTTTTGAAGAATCGCTAAAAGCAGCTGCCTAAAAACACAGTGTTCCATTTTAACTAGACTTGACTCTAAACCTAGTGATAAATGTCTAGATGTCTCCTTTGAAGTTTCTTAGGAAACACTGAAATACAAAAAGCCACATGCAATTAGGGAAACAATTGTAAAAATCGCTGAAATAATAGAGGGAAAACAATGTAGCAACAAACTAAAATGCACTCCTTTGTCAGTAAATACTGCTGGAATATGCATAGAAGACAAGGCTGAAGATTTTAAGAAACAAGTATTAGAACAGTGTGGGAGGTGTGCTGTACAGTTGGGGGAACATACAGAAGTTTCTAACTTCTCTCAGCTTGTGGTATTTGCAGGTCAATAATCAAATGCACAAAGACCTATTTTTTCTTTGGTGAGCCACTGAAGGAAAGAGGTACTGGAGAAGATACATTCTCAATAGGAAAAGGCTTCTTGAATAAAAACCAACGTATTATGGAAAAACCGTGCAAACATATCCCCTGATAGACTGACTGCTTTAACTGGAATGAAAAAGGGATTCCAGACTAAGGCTACAGAGACATATGAAATACTTCACTACATCATTCACAGGTGAACTATTGCAGCAAGGTGGTTGGAGCCAGGAGTGCACAAAGTGCTATAGGATGATATTGATGTGGCAACTTTATAAAAACAAGCCCTCCAAACAGCAGTATCTTTCCCAGACTCTCTAGGAGATTTTACCACAGTTTGCAATGGGATGGGGAGGGGCAATGAAAATCCCTGGCACCACAGAGAGGTTCGCTGGGTATCTTGTGGCAAAACACTTCAGGGAGTTGTCAAACCTGACACATTTTTCTTTTACAAAAAGACAAGTGTTCCAAATTGTCTGACCTTTTCGGTGATAACAAGTCGCTGTGAATAATTTGCTACCTAGCAGGTATTTCCAAAAAAGTAAAAGCTCAGTGTGTCTCTGAAGGTGAAGATAATGTTCTAACAATGAGAGGTAGTAACTCCTTTGCAAAAGAAATCTGGGCTTTGGAGAGAGCAGTTTGAAAACAGGTGTTTGGCTATGCTTCCCTCATCACGCAGTTTTTTGGTTTGGTTTTATTGTTGAACACAATATGAGTGTATCACCCACAAAAACGTCTTACATCTATACATTTTAAAAGGATAGAAATAGAATCTTCTAACCTGTCAAAAATCTTCCAAATGAGAGTTTCAGTGGGTTAAAAATATAAACATGCAACACCTTCAGATGTGAAGAACAACTGATTGACATCAGGGGAGATGGTCGTTTACTAGTCCAATGTTAAGCAAAACCTTTGCAAAACTTTTGGATGGAATTGAAAAATGAGTATAATTGAGTAAATGCAAGCAACAATGTACTTCTTCCATTGGGATCTATGCATCTTTGTAAGGTCTCTTTTTCAGGTATGACACCCATTAAAATCAAGTATTGAAACAAACTAAACTTAGAACCAGATCTTCAAATTCCTGTATCACAGTGTTAAATGCAGATTATGACATTAAGTCATATAGAACTCAATAAAAAATACTGTTGTTAATAGTAAGCTTTTCAGAGCAAAGAGGGTTTTGCACCATGGGTAAATAGCATAAAAATTACTTTATACTGTTTATTTCATCTTTATCTCAACCTTTTTAAATTTCTATGTTTATGTTTTATAGTGTAGATAACATACCAGTACATGGTACATTTATATAATTTACAAATAAAAATACATATATTGGTATTGTGCACTCAAAATTTTTACTGATGGGGGTACAACAATCAAAAAGCACTGACCTACATAACCAGATGCAAGTGCCTTCTACTGAAAGTCTGGCACTTCTATAGAATAATTCCGTGGCCTAATTCTTTTCTTTCCATTCTTACATCTCTCTTATGGCAGCATTCTTTGCCAGGCTGTGTGTAAGTAGTGCCATCTTTATGGTATTTCAAAAAGTTCCAGATTTCTTCCAAAAATAAATGAACACTTGGGTGTCAGAAGAAGTGGTGATACCACTTTAAAGTTATTGTCCAGTACTCTTCAAGAGAAAACAAAACCAGAAGTGGACTGCACCACCCTATTTCAATGTCTCTCTAATAACATGTGTGTGTGTTTACATGCACATACCATTTAAATACTGGGGCAGGGAAAGGATGTAGTTGGTTGGGAATATTTACACATTTATCATAATGAGAGAGGCCCTAAATGAAGGCTCACATGCTGCAATTCTGCTTATGTAAGTATCAAATATTACAAATAGGAATACAATAACTTGTGTTGCTCTGTCACCACACAGTCTAGACTGAGATGTGGAAAGTTTTGTATTAATCATATTAAATTCCACAGCCCTCGAGAACAAGTCATTTTGGAAAATAGTCCACATCACCAAGCAGCCAAAGCTAACACAGCAGATTTATATGCTTCAATATTGGTTTCACAGTGAACAGATAAGATGCAGATCACACATACTAATTCTCTGACTACATGACTTCAGAAACAAGGATTATATTCAGGGTACAAAAGTGAATACATCTGATCTCCTAATGAATATTTGTCTCTTACCTTGCACCTTATCTGAACACAGCTCCTTGGCTCGATCCCTCATTATTTGTGGAATCAAAACATCTTTTTCTACATGTCTCAGCTTAGAATTTTCTGCAAGAGTGAAAAAAAGATAATTTTGAAAAAAAGATTTGTATTATCTCTACATCAGAGAACGTCAGTCTAAAGAAGTAACACAGCATCATTTATATAACATATACTTCTAAACTAAACCTGTCACAAACAGCAGTGGAAAGTACCATGAAAGGACCACATAAATCAGAAGGATGGAAAGTCCAAAACTTAGATTTGCTTAGATGCAAATATGAGCATTATCCTGAATATTTCTATTCTGCTTAATGTACATAATGTACCAAAAATAAAGAAGAAAATTCTGTCAGCACATTTTAATTTCTGCCTTACAAAACAGAAAATCTGCATAGATACTGCAAAAAGGTTAATTATTTTTATTTCAGGATAACAGTATTTTTCTATGCACATTACCTGTATATACTTTTTAGTCACTGACACTAAGCTGAGAAACATTGCACATACTAGAGCACAACCCAAAATTCATATTGCTATGTGGAAGACTTCAGTTCTTCAGAAGAAAACTAATTTTTTTCAATGGAGGATCCAGGAGTTTTTTCATTGAGAAATCTAAATGCTGCCTAAATTCTGCACTTAAAAAGTACAGTTCCACTTTGCTTTCAGTTGTCTCCAGAATTCAGTACTCTTGAACACAGGTAGTGATTTTGAATAAACAATACAGATCATTTAAAAAAAATAGTGTGTTTCCAAATCCACTTTCTTCAAAGGGATGAGAATTTATCATGCACAACGTTTTACTTCTCAGCTTCTGAGCTAAAAACCCTTTAAAGGATGTTTGTTCAGAACACTGTAACTAACACTGCAGTTATACCAAATACCTGGTTTTCATCTTCAAACACACTACTTATTCTTCCTTTGATGTCAATGTTACATTTCAGAATAGCATCAGCTGGGATGCTCATTATTATGAAAACTCTACTGCCAGATACAGTTATTTTGAGTGACAATCATTTCATTTTAAATTGTTTATGAAAAAACATAGATGAAATTAAAAAAAATTAAAAGTGTAATGTATTAAAATAGGAAAGACGCAGATTTCCTACAGCAGTTCCCTACTGCTTTCAAACACTATTTGTCAGAGCATTTTTTTGCTACTTCTACATCAAAAAGTCCAACAGAGGCTAACATTAGTCATCCTTAAGTCATCATAAACTTCACTAATGCTAAGAGATTACATTATGAGATTACAAAGTATTGCATAAGTGATATTACTAGTGGAATCTGGCAACAAAATGGAGGATTACAATGAGCAATATACAGAATCTGAGCTAAAGACTCACACTTCTCCTCAAAAGTATCTTTTCTATCATTTCTACAGGAGAAAAAACCCACTAAAGTCTATTCTGTAAATATGACAAAGATCCTGAAAACAAATAGCTCATGACTTAAGATTTGCCTCTATGTTCTGATTCTCATGAGAGAAAATAATTACTAAGAGCTTTCATTTTAACTTTCTGCAGAATATCAGTACAATTACTGTACCAAGCATTTAACATGTTACGGGCAACACAAAGCTGGTCAGAAAACTTTAAACATGTTTTTTAAAAAGGACAAAGCTGGCATTGCAGCCCTCCTGCCCTCTCCCCATCCCTATGAAGCTCTTTTCCCGCTGCCCACACAGATGGGCTCGGCAGCCCTGTGGTGAATGAAAGGGGAAGTTAATTTGGTTTAAAGGCAAATAAATTTCTTGTCAGGGATTTTTTCAGCTACAGAAATTCCCCAATCCGGTTCACTATATAACTCCAAAATTACCCGTAAGAAGGAATTGCGGGACACTAGGACACGCAGACTGAACTTTCATGAATATGACTAACTCAAACGATAGTCTAAACTTCACCCGTTCTTTTTTAAACTTAACTTGGTTATATTGATGCTTAGAGTAGAATGACCTATGAATGTGGATACAGTTAAGCAAGTGGGTTGCTATCTGTCACCAAAAGGGAAGTTTTACCCTTTCCCCCACTGCCCTCACTCACTGCCATCACATCAGCACTGTTATGCACCGGAGCACACAGTGAGTGACCAGGCCAAAACAGAAAACCAACCGAAATACAGGCAAAGAAGTGCTTCTCAGCTGATTTACACCTTGGAGTAATTAGATCTACTTATCTACTTCGAACAATTAGCATCACAGAACAGCCTATGCTGGAAGGGACTCGGAAGGATTATCAAGTGTGACTCAGCTCTGCACAGGTTCAACTTTTAGACCACACAGAAAAGTAGCAGAGAGCAAAGAAGTCTTTAAGGCTGAAGAGGAGCAGCTGGGCCTCCCCCACCGGAAAAAAAACAAACAAACAAACTAACAAGCAAACAAAAAGAAACCCAAAAAGAGAAGGACTCCCTGTTAGCCCAGAACAGTCAAAAAGGATTTTCAGGTTTTATCTTAGCTTAAGCACCCAATTTTCGGTTTGATGATTCAAAAGGAAAGGCCCATTAGACTGACAGCAAGGAGCAGCTATACCGGTGTTAACACCAGCTCAACCAGAACCACGACAGAGTTGTGCTCCAGGCAAACTCCCTCCTTTTGGTCCCATGTTGTCAAACTTGCAGAGGCTGAAAATGCAGGAAGGAGAGGGCATATCAGGACACTGGGCAGCATCCAGCAGAAATGAGAAGAGAGATACAACAGTAATTCAGTTCTTACATCTAAGTCACTAGCTCCTTGAAAATGTGAATAAGGCTACATCTGTGTCATGAAACTACTGAATGTTTCCTGAAGAAGCAGGATCTCTTCCCTAAAGAGATCAGCAGACTCCAGAATGCTACTCATGCAGACGAGGAACAGAGAACAGGATAAAGAACAGTTACAGAAGTTATAAACTTGCAGTTGCCAGGAAAAAAAAATGAGGCGAAAGCTACAGAAAAGGGAATCCATCTGTGAAACAGAAATTGTTTTCCATAAAACCTCATCCCAGTGTAAAAAAGTGAAGAAAGGAGAGAGATTACTAACCTGGGAGATATCCCTATTCAGCAAATCACCAAGAACACATTAAAGACTTTTTTTTTTTAAACAAACAAAATCCGTGTGTTTCGGCAAATCTCAGTGCTTGAAATTAATCTCTTATAGCACAATATGTAGGGCACAAGACTACAGTTGTAATAGCTTTCTGTGGTTGATCAAAACCCTCAGTTGCAAAAGCTGTTTATTGCCCTGGGAGGCCAAGAACCACAGCCGTTCAGTTTAGCAATTTTCACGATTTTTGTAAACATTACCAAAACACAAAAAATTAATATGCATCAATAGGAACAAGAACATCCCAACCACGAGAACACATCTAATTCACTCCATATGGGAGTTGGGAAAACAGATGATGATTACTCTCCTGGCTTCCTACTCTGAGCACAGGACCCAGGAAAGCCTTGAGAACAACGTGAGCGCGGTGTCAACCTGTGCTGCAGGCAACAGACCTCTCAGAGGACAGAGACAGAATGAAACACAAAGCTGCTTTACAGCCCTAATAACGAAAGAGACCACAGCTGCTTGTCATACTCATTAAAAGACTATTACAAACAGGGGATATCAAGACAAAAGCTGTCCTAGAAGAGCGTCCCAAGAAAAGTCATATCATCTCCCCTCTTCATTCAACACGATTAGCAAATGTCTTACTCACTCTTTAGTTACCATGTCCTGCTGGTATCTTACAGCTCTGCTTTCACCTCTCTCAAGACTGCAGGTAGCAGGGACACAGATTACTCAGAAAAGTTGAGAAAAAGTTGAAATCTACTCTATTCAGATATTGTAAAAAGCCTCAAGCCTTCTGCATCCAAGACAAACTCCGTCAAGCAACTCCAACAGCAGTCTTTGAAACACGCATTTCTAGTTATACAACTTACAGTTTGGATGTTCTTGTTCAAAAAATGCTCAAGGCTGTTTACTTATCCACCTTCAAAAACACTCAAAATACTACTCTAAATACTATGGCTATTTCAGTAAGAATCACAGTATATATGAAAAACAGAGAAAGTTTTAGTAACTTTATAACATTTTCATTAGTAACTGCTATACCTTATGTTTTTCTTGAAATCCCAGTTACATCAACTTTTAAACATCAGTTATTTACTAGTAAAAATGCTGTAGAAAGTACAGCTGAGGTTCAAGAACGCAAATTAAAACATAACACTCCTCAAAATATATATATTTCTAAAAACAATCACTTTCATTATTTTGGGAGCTTGGTTGAGAAATGTGGAGCCATAAAAGGAACTTCTTTTTGATACACTTTCTTATTTTTTTCTACCAGCTGTTATCAAAAGTAAGCAGTTGTAAGTAAACAGATTTCTAAGATGCATTTCCTTTTTAAGCAAAATAAAACTTGAAAAAGTACTAATGAGAACTTCAGCAGTAGAAATAGAATTATTACAGTGAAAGGGAAGAAAACTAAGGAGATACATGCAGAATTCCCATTCTTTAACCTACACCACATTTAAAGAAGCTGTTTTGCTGGAAGGGAAGGTCTTGTGATAAGTCTCCTGAAACTTGAATTTACCAGCAATTCTCTCATTTTTCCCATATGCAGACCTACAGTATACATGACACCTAAGATGTCTTGGAGAACAAGTTCATAGCTAAGTTACAAAACTGCATTACTTTGAGGGACTCAGTTATTTTCTTTATCACTTGGTAAAATTGTTTCTCTGCTGTAAATAATTTATTTCATTCCAAAGTTTTGTTTTAAAACACTTGCCTGTGAGCTAATTATAAACATACACTGGAATTGTATGCTTTTATTGTAACAGAAGGAGCAGCACAGTGCTCACTGCATGCTTATTGGCAAACATTCCTTTCATCAATCAGACTATTGGCTCTAGAGGTTAATTTTTTTTTTTAAAACCAGATTTATTTTAGTGTAGTTCTAACAGTATTTTGGATAAACAATATAATTAGAGCTTATTACTTCTCCAGGAAAAGAATCCATTCAACTCAAAATTTTCATCTCCATTATTCTGCCTAGCTTATCCCCCTTGTCTTAAGTAAAAATTACCAATCTTAGATTAATTCATGTGAATAATTTACATCTATGTGCATCACAAAAACTTACCCAGAAAGTCTGTATCACTGAATAATTATCAACTACTCAAAACCTGTTTGAAAACTGTAAGTCACAACCATTAGAATAGATCCATTTAGAGACAGACCGAATAAAGTCATGGGAGAAAAAGAAAACTTTTTAAAATCTTAAGGTCTTTTCCTACAATTCTTATTTTATGTACCAATGTAATTAAATACTTTAAGGATGCAATCCTGAGAGAGCTTCCGTACCTTCACTGACATGGAATTCTTGGGGTCAAAGTGACAATCACTTTCAGCATACTGCTTTGTAATCGTGGCCCCACAAAAACCCACGCGGAAAGGATTTTATCGGTTCAAAAATATCCAGTGTGAACTGACAGATGATGGACCAGGACCAAACACCTTCATTCATACATGAAATGCTACTGAGTTTGGTAATTTCACTTCCACATCAGTGTTTGCATACAAACTAGAGCCTTAAGTACTTAGTTTCTACTAAGGTTTTAATGTATAGAACGACAATATGAAATGACAGAAATGTTATAATCCAATTGAAACTACATATGTGATACTGTGAAACCCTGATTTAAAAGCCAAAGAAACTGATCAGTGCAGCTTCTCTATGCAGCAACCACTTTTTTCTTCTTTAAATGTACATGAATAAACTTATTTGTACTAAAAAAGTTCCAGATTTTGAGATCTAATACTGACATCACTTTAAATTAAGATGGAGTACAGGGATAACAATACCAGGGAAAATTTCCAAAGCTTTAACTTCTCACCATTCTATCATCACCTCAAAGTCAATTTTCACCTTTTTCACTGGCTGAATTTGTTATCTTACATTCTGCTTTGGGGCTCATGTTCCTGCAATATGGCAGTACTGGATTACAAGAATACTGTTTGCTAAAAGTGAACAATGGCTGTATTACAGAAAGTCTGTAATATCTAGAAAGAAAAGGAAAAGCAGACCTGGCAAAGCACACTTTTTTGTTAATTACATGCAGATTGGAAATGCTCATACATCTAGTGAGTAAGAAGTAAAGCCAAGCCAACACAAGGAGATATTTTTACACTGCTGATCACACAGCAAATCCAGTTACAGGGCCTGAAAATTAATTACAGATTAGGACTTAAATATTTACTACTGGAAATAATGCAGGTTCTTTAATGCCTAGCCTGTACAGTATGACAGCCCTGCCAGTTAGGAAAACTTAGGGTGTGTGAGCTACCTATAAAGGGAACATCTCAGCCAACCTCAAATCCCATCTGACAATAGATGAGAATTCCCACAAAATCCACAAAACACGGAGTCAGTAACAACCAGGGCCATGGACTGACCAAGGACTAAACCAGCAGAGACAGCCTTAATTCCGTCACTGTAAAGCTTCTGAATGCTTCACTTTGTAACTGATGCAAAATCCTCAACACAACTTGGTTTCACTTAAACAAAGATACCATGCAGCAGTATTTCAGCAACCAAATACACATTTTGGGGGTTTTTCTGGGATGCTAAAATATACTAACAGCACAGACACGATTTGCTTCATATATAGGATACAGCTCCACGCCTTTTAAGTCAAACCCAAACTTTTGAGTGCCTTGTGTCTGAAACCAGTCCCAAATATACAATCCCTCTTTCTTCTATGCCCTTTCTAACTAACAGTGGATGTTGTCCAAGAATTTACTGCTTACTTCCACCTGGAGTAAGAAATAGAGAAAGGTCCTGCACCACAACCTAGTTGAATTACATAAATCAAACAGATCACATAAAATACAGCTAGGCAGTGACATCACAAACTGCAATAATTTCCATCAGAAACAAGAGATGAGTAACAGGTAAATCCAACATAGGAAGAGCAAAGTACCCAACATCTGGAAAAATAAGTGATGCAGGAAAATCTAACAATCAACAAAACTCCACAATTACTACAAGAAGAGGAGTTAACAACCTAAGACTTCCCACCATGCCCAATAATAGTAATCAGCTGCTCCAGCATATAGTCCTCTTCACTGATTTTCAGGAGTGTGTGACAAGGTGTACTAAAAAACAATGTAAATCACAAATAAAAGTTTCATTTAAAAACAAATTTGGCCCAGCTCCTTGAAAGCTTGAATATTTAGCTCTTTAGCCACTTCTTTCAAGATAAAATTTACACCTTTCATTCCCAATAATGAATACCACACACAAATGAAGAGGAAGGCTTTTGAATAAGAGGACCAAATACCATTCTTCCTGCACTTTTTTTTATTTAACTGGAAGCAAGGACTTAGAGACAAGAAAAAACAATGCCTGCATTTGACTTCTGCACCTACGTAGTTAATGAACAATCAGTATATATAATACAAATAAACAAAAATATGATCAAAACACACCAGTAAGTTCCAAAGTATGAGGTGCTCTGACATAAAGACAAGGCTAAAAGCCTTTTGGTTACATTAACATGAAAACTGCAGATGTTATTCTGGCAATTTATGTTATTAATCACAAAACTTACCTAAAGGAAGTTTAATTAAAAGCTGGAAAAAACAGCTGAAAAGCCGTTTTTCCTTGTATATTTTTGCCCTTTAAATTCAACATTGTTTTATCCCCCACTATTTTATCCTTTCTATCTTTTGAAGTTATAATTTCATTTCTTTCAGTATATTCCTCTAGCTCGGGTCTTACAGCTTATTTCTTTGAAACAAGTCACAACCGTTCTGCAAGCCCCATTCTCTTATTCCACCGAAAAACTGATGATGTACCATGTTAGCAACCTAGATTTCCATGACAGTAAGAAACAGACATTTTAAGCAGCTTATCAAAAATATTAAATCAGTCTTCAGACCCTCTGCTTTTAAGCCCTATGTCTAGGATAGGTACCAAAACCTGTCTTGTGTATCTCAGCTACTGACAATGACTCCACTTTTCTCTTTACACATCTGTTAATCCTCAACTAAGGACCCAGGCATCACCACCTGAAAAGGACAGATAAAACCAAGAGCACATTAAAAACAAAACATTCTTTCTCATAACACATGGTCTCTACTACTAAAAGCAGCACCCTAGAAAGTTTTGGAAACATTGCATACAAAAATCAAACTCACTGCTGGGCTGCAGCACATACATTCTGGAGAAGGATAAAACAAAATAGTGCAACATTTTTCTTACTTGGGAGGAGCTGCTGACTCCCTCAAAGACAGAGAGGCTTTGCAGAGAGACCCAGACAAATTTGAGAGCTGGGCAATTACCAGCCATGTGAACAGTTTAGCACCTGGGATGGGGCAACTCTGCATGTGCATACAGACCTGGGAACAAGATGCTGGAGAGCACCGCTGTGGAAAGGGACCTGGGGGTCCTGGTCGATGGCAAGTTGGATACAAGTCAGCAGGGCCCAGGCAGCCAGGAAGGCCAGCCGTGTCCTGGGAGGCATCAGGCAAAGCATGGCCAGCTGGTCGAGGGAGGGGATTGTCCCACTCTAATCTGAGCTGGTGTGGCCTCACCTGAAGTCTTGTGTGCAGTTTTGGGCACCACAATACAAAAAGGATATAAAGCTCTTTGAAAGAGTCCAAAAGAGTGCACAAAGTTGGTGAAGGGGCTAAAAGAGAGAAAGGGCCTAAAGCCATAAGAGGAGCAGCTGAGGTCACTTGGTCTGTTCAGCCTGGAGGAGACCTCACTGCACTTACAACTTCCTCATGAAGGGAAGCAGAGGGGCAGGCACCGAAGTTTCCTCCCTGGTGACCAGTGACAGGACCCAAGGGAATGGCGTGAAGGTCAGGGGAGGTTTAGGTTCCATGTTAGGAAAAGGTTTCTCACCCAGAGGGTGGTTGGGCACTTAACAGGCTCCTCAGAGAAGTGGTCACAGCACCAGGCCTACCAGAGTTTGCAAAGTGGTCAGACAATGCTCTCAGGCACACAGTGTGACTCTTGAGGATGCCCTGAGCAGGGCCAGGAACTGGACTTTATGATCCTTGCAGGTTCCTTCCAACTCAGGATAGTTTATGATTCTATGAACATAAAATTTTGTGAACAGATTCATCTACCAATTTATTTACTGGATGTAATCACTTAATGACACAACCACAGCTCCTTCCAAAACTGTGCCTGTCAAAAAACTCCTCCCATACATACCACAACATAATTCACAGGTTCTACATTCTGAGCTTCAAAGAACTCCTTAATATTCGCTCCCTACTGACTGGCAAAGCCAGAATATTTGTGCCTTTTGTGACCATAAAATGAAGTATTAGTCACAGTAACAATTTACAGAACTGTGATTCTCCCTCTTTTTTTCTCGTCTATGAGCCAAGAAGCAGTTAACAATGATGACACTAAAACCTACCGCACTGGGGTATCTGGGTTAACACGTTACTAATATGAACAGGGCAGCTCACACCTCTTGCAGCTCTTGTTCCACTTTCTCTACTCCCTCACTTAGACATCTCTGCTTTTAGTTCACATTCTGAGGTTTTCAACGGAGCTGTAACAGCCAGCGACTGGTGGGGAGTGGGGGGGAGGGAAGCAAGACACTGGATAACAAGGTAGCAGATTTAGAGAGGTGTCAGTAAGCAATGCCACTGCGCAGCAGATGAATCTCAGTATTGGTGTCACACAGCATGCAGCCAAAGTATACCCTCAGCAGTCCTACCACAGCCAACGTACAACTACACCATGAATTGGGAGGGAGAGATAATGTCATTATATATGTCATTATTATATATAATGTCATTACACAGGGAAGCAGACTGCTGATGAACTTCAGTGGTTGGAGCCATCCTTTTTGCTCTACACCAAAATCACGACAGGTTGAATTAAACTAATGTAACAACTAGGCTTTTCAAAAGGACAACTGGGAAGTGAAATTACACTGCAGATGAACATCCACCACTTGAAATGCAGCAGTGAGTTTTATAACATTTTCTTAATTTAGTAACAGATGAGTGCTTAGCAAATACAACAAAACCACAACTTGACTACTCTACGAGTGCCTTGTTTGCAGGGCCTGGAGAGCCAGCCCCAGGGCAGGCTTCCATCAGAAACCAAGAGCTGGGCCTTGGCCAGCATCCTGCGGCTTTCGGAAAAGCAGCCACGGGTGCCTCCACACCCTGCATGGGCTGAAGCCGGCCCGCACTGGGCTGGGCTCCTTCTCACGGAGAAAAGACCTTTGAACACCCCGGGCTGAGGGCACCTTTCCCGGGGACCCAGGGCACAGGAGGGAACGCCGCGGGCTTGCGGAGGACACGCGTTTGCATTCACTTCTGCGCACACGTGTCCACAGCCGCTCCGACGAGACCGGGGCAGCACGAAGCGCACGGCCCCGTGACCTTGGGGTTTTGGCTCTCGGTTCCCCCCACGGCAGCACCGCGGGCCCCGCCCGGCAGCCGGAGGTCACGGCGGCGGCAGGACGAGGGAAGGGGCGGCGGGGAAACCGCGCCCGGAGCCGCTCAGGGGGGCCCTTCCCGGCAGCCGCGGGCGGCGCGGGGCAGACCGGCCCTCCGCCCTCCCCGGCGGGTGAGAGGGGCCAGCGGAAAGCGACAGGGGGTTCCCCCACAGGAAGCCCTGGCGAGGCGGGTGGAAGCGGGAGCGTGTGTGTGTGCGTGTTTATATCTGTGTGCGTTTATATCTGTGTGCGTGTATAACGCGCCCGCCCGGCCCTACCTGCGGCGCCGGGGGGAGGCTCCATCTGCGGCCCCGTGCGCTTGCCGCGCCTGCGCACACGCTGCGCGCCCTCCGCGGCAGGAGGGAGGGGCCGGGGGCGGGGCCGGGCTGAGGGGGCGGCACGAAATCACCGAGTGGGGCAGCTCGGGGAGGGATCCCGGGGCTCTCTGCGCCGGGCTCGCTGCTCCGCGAGGCCGTCGTGCAGACGGCTCTTGGGGATCTCCGGTGAGGGAGGCGGCGCGGCCTCTCTGGGCAGCCTGTGTCAGGGCCCGGTCACCGCGAGTAAAGGAATTCTGCCTCATGTTGGGGTGGAACTTCCCGTGTGTCAGCTTCTGCCCAGTGTGCGCCCCACGGGCCGAGCCCCGTTCGGAACCCACAGACGCGGCTGAGGTGCCCTCGCAGTTGGCAGTTCCCGAGAATCGCTCGGCTTTCCTGCCTGGCGTCCCCCGGCAGGGCACCGTGTCACAGCCTGCAGCCCCTGCGTGGCTGAGGCGCCCGCGGCCGGGCCTGGGGCGGAAAAGGAGAATGTCAGTGGTGGCTGTTTCAGTGGGAGCCGCTCTGTGCCCTTTGGAAAGGGCTCCCCGGGCAGTGGGCAGGAGATCCTCCCTCGGGGGTCGATGGACAGAGGGACAGAGGGCTCGGGAAATACACTGCCCCGCCTGGAACTCGTGTAACTATTGAACTAACCAGTCTTTAATTATTCATGGCATGAGGCAGAGCTGACCACTTTGGGAAAACAAAACATGGTACATAAAAAAAAAAGTTACAAATTGCCATATATTTAAAAACCCAAGAATGTGATTCCCCAGAAATAAATTAAAAACAAGGAGACATAGCTGAAATTCAGGGCTTGTTCTAACAAATACAACCCAGGATTTGTAAAAAAGCCCATCCTCTTTTCCTATCTTCAACATTTTAGAGCGACTGGTGGTGTGGAAATCAGCAATGTTATGCAGTAGCCTCTTACAGGAGGCTGCAATAATTCTGGTAAATATAGCATTTCCTCTGCTATTGGGCACTGTTAGTCCTTGTTCAGTGGAAAGATAAACATTTAACATTACATTCCTGGGGAAGTGGGAAGCCCAAGTGCCTCCCCCAAACACCCAATAGACCTTGTATGTCTCTGGAAGACAATAAACAGTCTAGAAAAAATCAGCAGGAGGAATTCTGATAGCAATTACCACTTTATTTATTCTTAAAAGGAATTTTCACTAAAGTTTCAAGTGCAGTTTTTTTCCCAGATTTACATTATTTTCCCTATCTGAAAATTCAGTCCTTTTCTTTGAAAATAGATTGTTTCAACTTGAAGCCACAGTAAGAGCCAAGTTCTTCATGTTGATACGTTCACAGAAATTAGTAGAGCGTGATGCAGGCACAATCTTCCACACGAATGCCTTTGGCCTTACTGATCTAGAGCATTTCTGCTTTACACCATTAAGTGCCTTTATGCCTTTCTTTTCTTTAAAATCCACCAGTCTGATCTCATTCCTTAGAGTAAAATGTGAATATTACAATTGTTTTCTGTGACTTTAAACAATACGACTTCAATTAATCTAATTTGAGAATTTGAGTTGAACAGGGTTGTGCAAATGCAACGTGTCAACTTATTTGTACCTGTTTTATTAAGGGATTTTTGGCCTATGCCACTTCTGCAATGATTGTAAGAGAGTGTCAAAAAAAAAAAAAACCAACCCAGCCAGTCTGCAAAGAGTTCTTATATATCTACTACAAGAAAATGCAAGAAAATACATGATACAAAGAGGAGCTTTCAGCATGAGAACCGAAAAAGGAGAATACACTTACAATGGTAGGTTGAGTTAAAAAAAAGTCATTATTTAAGTTAGTGATTTTTGCTGCTCTTAAACTCTTGGCTACTGGTGTTTATATATATCCTACAAAATCAGAACTCTGAAGATTTCTTTTATTGATGAAGTTCTTTGAATTTGCATGCCAGCTCTGCGTGTTGTGTTAATTTGATCAGTTTCAGGCACAGGATACTAGGCTAGACAGAACTTTCTTTGAAGACAATACACACAAAAAGAAAATTTCAATAAGTTTGTAAGTTGGAGAAGCTGTCTTCGCTTCTTCCAGAAGCAGGCCTGGAGAACAGAAATGGGATTTTTCTGCAAGTCTTACTTCCAAGTTTGACAGAAAAAAAATGAAGAATGCTAAGAAATGCAAGGGAGTAAGACACATCTTGAGGAAATAAGAACAAATGCAAAGGGAAAAATTGGATAGAACAGCTTTGTTCTGGAGATCTGAGGGTCCGATATAGTTTTTCAGTGAGGGCATATGCAGCTGTGGGTCTGATAATAGTCTTGTGCTATTTGGGGCTATTGGAAATTATAGGAAATGAGAAAGTATTAGAGAAAGTGTTATCTTGACAGATAAGCAAATGAGACTGACATTATGCAGAGCGGGAATGGCATAAGTAAGACAGTAAGACAGAAACTGTCCACAAAGGGCTTTAAATTAAGATAAATAGCTTGTGTCTGCCTTGGGAGTCAGTGCAGTGATCCCAGGAGGTGACACAGTGGCTGACTGAGTAACACAAGAATATTATTTTCTTACAGCAGCTCCAATGAGTACAAACAGAACAGTTTTCACAACCAGAAAAAAGGAAGTTACTGTGTTAGAGATATGAGGTGTTAGGAGCCATATGAAGAATTTTAGTGACATAGATAAAAAAGTGAAACACTTTGTAAATACATATTCTGCATGCTTCCATATGCATTCTTGATGTTATTAAGTTCATCAACCTATATAGAGAAAAGACAGTTTTTCTTCTTTCATTAATGTGGAAGTGCCTGTGGAAGTGAACTCTATCCTGTAGATAGGGTATAAAGGGTATAAAGGGATGGTTTCATTAAAAACAAAAAAAAAAGGTGCAAAGCAGGTCTTCCTTTAACACGAGGTCTAACTTGTATCTTATCCCAGGAGAGAGTTTTGAAATGACATCTGCAGCATGCAATTTGTGTTTTCTCAAATCTTTTTTAATATGAATCTCACACAAGTTGGGCAGCCCTGTGAAGTTGTGCTGAAATGTGTGGGGCTTTTGCCATGTAGCACTTTGATACAAGTTAGTACTGTATGCTTCATTTAACTGACATGCTTATCCAGTAAACTCGCCTAATTGGGACATCTCCTGAGGCATTGATGTATGACCAGTAGTACTTAATACACACAACTGCTACTTAACAGGGCCTTAATGGGACAGTGGCTACTTCTTTCTGCCTCTGGTTATTCAGTGCTGCTTATGTCACCTCTCTGTTACGGTTTCTTGGAAGTTGTCTATACAAGGAAAATACTCCCTGCAATTAATTCCTTGAGGGTAAAATACTAAGTGCACTACTGAAAATAGGCTGGTGATGGTGGTCACAATTTCTGCACTGATTGTTATGGTGGGGAAGACATGGTAACTGCCCTTATAATTTTAAAGCATACCCGAGACAATGTTTTTCTTATACATTTTTTTCTTTTTTTAAATGTAGTCAGAAGTAGTGTTGGGTAACAGTAATTTCTGTGTTCCTGAGATTCATGTTGTCATTTGATTAGTTAATCGCCCAGTTTCAAAAGTGTGAACATATTTTCGCACTTCAACCAAGACAGTGTTAACAATGAAACTATAGATAGCAATAGAGATTAATTAATCTATCCCACGTGTCTCCACACCTTGTTCTTACCAGAAAAAGAGAGCCTATCTGTCTCTACACAGGTGTGATTTTTTTTTAATACAATAGCCTTGGTCAAATGAGTTCAAAGGCATATTTTCAAATGGCACCTCTTCAACATCTTTGCTGTTGACATTTTTGATCTTTTTTCATGAAATATATCTTCCAGTAAAAGTTTTCTAAGCTTACCCATGTGAAATACATTCACTCATAGGTGCAAGATGTGGGGAAACTTTCAATGAGAACATTTAGAATCAAAAAAACGTTTCCTTTTCTTAAGGGAGCATACTCTTACAGAAGCCACTGCAAAGTTGTTCATGGCTTTATTTGCAATTGCCATCTGAGATTGTCACTGACTAGATGTGTCTTCCAGAAGAGGGAAAAACATGAAGAAGGAGTTTATAGTGTCTTTTTGTTGTGCCAATTGCAGCATTCTATGTTTGTTCCCCCATAAAATTAAACATATCCATGTGTCTGTTTAAGGATAGGAGGTCCTTACATCAGAATCTGTTACTGCAGGAAGAAGCACTAGGCGTGTTGAATTGATTCTGTCCTGTCATGCTGATCTTTAATTCTGCTAGTTCTGGATATTAGTGGATACTAGTATCTTGCAGACCTCTGAACCTGCAGCCTCTCAAATGTCACATAACGGATGTGAGACTCCTGCAGTATCTTCACAGTGCAGGTGCGAGCACAGTATTGCCTTGACCTCTCTCTTTCTCTAGAAGAATGCAACTGGCAGGTTGCTAGGTGGCAAACTCTGTGGTGGCAGTGCCTGTCGGGAGTCCTGTGGCCTGTCTCTTACCACTTCACCAAGAATGAAACCTTTCCTTTCATGGGCCTGGCCTTTCTACTCATGTTTCAGAGGAGTTGGAACCATCTGATCAGGGTGACTACCAAAATTTATTGTCTTTCTAGCAAGACGTCATTGGAGTAGTATGTAGGGAGCTGGCCATTTGCTGAAGTAGAAAAATTGCATCAAATAATAACTATGTTTGCCAGTCACCACTAGATCTGACTGACAGAGTGCAGAACACTTCAGTTCCTTTTCTGAAGTTCACACACAACAGCACAATCTTTCAATGGATTTTGTTTCCTCAAAAATTCCTCTTTATCACAACAGACTCAGATATGCCCAAATTTATGAACTATATGATCTACCAGATGCAGATCACTTGACCAGCACCAAGATTTTCAAATAATAGTAGTTCAATAGTTTAACAGCAAGGGAAGGTTCACCACTGAAACAAACCAAACTATAAACTTCCGTTGTTTGATTTACCTTGCTTACAAGAACAATTACTTTTCAGGCTATGATCAGAATGCTTTGCTGTCTGAATACATTCACAACAATTATAGGGTGATTGTTGCTTGCGTTTGAGGTTTTATTTAGAAACTTATATCAGCCCCTACTGAAGCTTTGGATTTTTGCTTTCCCTCCTTGTAGTTCTGCATGCAGTCACAAGTTTTCCTTGTTTGTGATTTGCTTTGAAAAGTTACTTAACCATTCTCTTGCTTTATCCTTTCCCACTTTTTTACCTGCCACTCAGAGAAGGGCTACCCCTTGATGATAAATGTTTAAAAGGAAATGTTTCAGTGTTCAGTGTGGCTTCTAAGTCACTGTAACCACTGCATGGTGCAGTCCTCTAAGTATGTGAGCTGGCAGGAGATCCCTCCTGCTGTCTTGCCATTAGTAGTAGCCTGGACATTTCCTAATCACTCCTTCATCTGTTTTTTATTTGTTGGGGGTGGGAGTTGTGCCACAGCAGAGAACATCTCTATGGAAGCAAGCCCTGAAGGTCTAAGGTACTTTCAGATCCATTCTGTAACATGGACAGGGGTTACAGCTCCATCCTTTGTGTCAGGAGTTGTATTACAAGTAAAGAAAAAGAACGAGTAAGCCTTTAATAACTGAAACGTGCTATGTAGTCAGTCCTGTTTGAGTGCTAGTCTTGTTTGTACATACTCATTTTGTGTAGTAAATCCCTGCTTAGAGACACAAATCCTCTTAACTGCTGTTTGATCCTCTTAAGAATCATTGTCTGTTTCTTTATTTCTGGAAACATTTGTTTCTTGTTGGGCACACCACTCTGTAATGTAGGATCACCACTCTGCCTTCAGGTTCAACCACAGTAGTTACTTCTTTCATCTCTAAACCACAAAAAGCCTTAGAGATTGGGAAACAACAGCACAAAGAGCTTAAGCTGTTTGCCTTGCATTGTGGAGGACTGCTAGTGGTAGCATAAAGATCTGAAGATCAAGCTCCTCAATTTTTAGTCTGTTGAGATAACTGGAGATTGTAACTCTATTCATAGTTCAGGAAACTAGGCCTAAGTACAATCCATACTTTTGCATTTGGATTGCCATCATTGAAAATTATAAGATCTGAGTCATGAGGGCAGAAGACAAAGCTGCTTATTAATGTATGTAGAGAAGGATGCAGAAATGAAAGAGGAAAGAATGTCATTGCTGAATGTGATCCTGATGCTGTGTAAAAAAATCTTTCTTGCCAGCAGACAACTTCTTTTTGCATGCATAAGTTCTCAGTATTTAACTTATAATATTCATTCCTATCCATACCCAAATTTACAGTAGGATGACGTTATATAATTATCTACAATGTTATATTTTCATACCTCCTTAGTTTACATTGTAGAGAAGTCTGTGGTTGTCTCCTTCTCCAAAAAATATGAAAAACAATCTGAGGTATGGGGATTTATTTTTCTTAACATTTACAATAATTAAAAATATTCGCTGCACTTAATTCTAATTCAAACTTGACACTTAAAGACTGATAAACAGAATGTGAGTAGACGAAGATGTTTTTGTACGATGTCAGATATGTTCAAAGTGTTGGTTTTCCTTGTAAAAGCTTTTCCCTTCCCTTTAGTTTTTAGGTACATAGGAGTGATGCTGAACACTTAGCTTCTTCATACTCACCAGTCTGGAAAATTCAATCTGACTTTAAGTTTAACACTACTCAGCCTCAACTGACCAGCACTGATTCTGTGGTTTTACTTATTGAGATATGGATGTTGTCAACAGGAAGTATTGGCAGTTGTAAAAGTCCATAACCTGAAGTTCAGTAGGGGGAAATAAGTCTTACATACCTTTTTTTAATACATTGCTTTGAAAATCAACTTCTTAGTTCCTAGTATCTTATCTGTGTTGTGCAGTTAAGCATTTGCCTATTTATAAGTACAGGAGATTTACTGGTAAAAGCAGTGAAATTATCATGTCACATATTTTTGAATAGAGAAATAAATTCTCATTGTAGCTGCAAACAAATGTTATTTCTATCCTCATCTCCCTTTCTAGTCTTTTTATGGTGCTGAGTGTTGTTTTACAGCTGCTGTACTTTCATTTACTGACATTCATTTCATTGTTAAGGAAGTACTGAATGCAGGGAAGGGAGATCTGATTTGAAAACTCAGCTCTTGACATATGCAATATGATTTCACTGCATTCCTAATTATATAACTTACTGGGATATTTGCATCCATAAGTAATACAGGCTTTGTGTGCCTCCAGTTCTGATGACTGGTTGGTGAGGGTGCAGCAAGGGTTAGTTGATGTTGATGTGGCAAAGCATAGCATTGTCTGTAGAATCATGAGAGATTTTTTGGACTAATTAATGTAACATGTTGTAATACATAGAATTCAAATGAAAACCCACAGGATTTATCCCACTAATTCCAATTGTGTTTAGAAGGCCTTAAGAGCCTGACAGCTTCAACATTCAAATGGTAAAAGTAATATATATATATATGTGTATTTAATTCTCTTTTCTACTTATCATATAGAATTAGAAAGTAGCATAACATCAAGGAAGACCTAATTGAATGGTGATGTGTCAAAAGAAAGTGCAACTAAGGTTTAACTTTCTGTCATGTTTTTGCATAACTGGGGCTAAGTGTTAATTGACTCAGAAAAGCAGGGATTTTTTGATGTGTTATTTCAAATTCATTGTTTCTTGGAGTTGGTTTTTTTTAACCCCACTTTTTATAGCACCTTTTATTTAATTTCAGTGACTAATTCACATTTTAGAGAAAAGAATATTCAGTGCTCCAAATTTTCAGTAAGGTTCATAACATCTCTGAGATTTCCCAGAACTTCTACAACAAAATCATGGGAGAGTGAATTTGGTATTTCTGGTAAGTGAAAGGCTTTTAACAAACAGAAAATGATCCTTTTGAAAAGTAATGATTACGTAAATTAGCACAGAGAAGTAGAAGAGCAGAGAAAACAATTAAAACACCCGTCCTTCCAATCTTTCTGTATTTTACTCTGAATGGGTATTTGGAAATGTAGCAATCCACTGCAGTGGATAAATCAATTTTTTTTCATGAGCATTGTGCTCTACAACACAAACATGTAAATCTCCCTTAGTATCATAATTTGTATTCAGTTAAGTACCAAAAAGTTGATTGCAGTGTGTGATGAATCAATTCCCATGCTGGGATAAGCTGTAGAAAGGGGAAGCTGAAGTTTGAATTTCATCATTTTCTGATATGTAACAGCAGATTAGGAGCAACAAGATTTTAACTCCTATGTTCTAAAGAAATATTGCATTTGGAATGCAAAAATAACTTTTTCCCTTGTCTGTCCTGTATGCTATCCTGGCATCTACAGAAATAAAAGCTCTGTTTGTTCTGAGGGTCCTTTCTCCTTGTCTAACAAAGAAGGTTTTAAGATGTGGATGTTTGCATAGGTTGGTATTTACTTCCTTCACTAGGAAGTCTTAGCAAAATGGAGACTGCCAAGTTAGCTGGAGAAATCATCGCACCTTCTTTTTTCATTGGGTCTTTAGCAAGTGCTTCTTGCACTTTCTTGTTATGCTTCTTGATTTTTTATTCCAGAAATATATGCTGTAAGTATAGTATCTTAATGTTACATCTTTCCTTCCATTGCTCTTTCAGGTATAGAAAAACATTTGTTATTCTTTTGGCCTCTATTACAATGTGACAACTTGGCCCTTTGTAATAGATTTAAAGGATCACTTTTGGTCAATTTTAGCAGGAGAAGAAGCAGGATGTTGCAAAGCCTTATCTACCATCTCTAGCAAATGTTATTCTTTTTAGGGTTCCAATTTCAAACCCATTGCTATGCCAGTTATGCTGTCATTCAATATCTTCCAGTTCATTAATATAATTCACTTTTCATCACAGTTCATCTCCAAATCTGCCATATTATCTTTTTTGCCATCCTTTGTTGTCCATGAAAATTTTTGCTTCCTTTTTCAAATATAAAGGTTTGGTTGGTGAGTGGCACCAGATCTTGTACTAGCACTGACAGATGTACCAATATTAATCAGATGTGGGGCTGAAATGCACTTTCTGCAGATGCAACTTTTACAGTTCCTTCATGTTCATTACTTCTTGCTTAACCATTTGCATGCTTTCTATGGCTTAACTTGCCATAATTAATAACCTAGAATGTCATTAAAAATATTGTATGCAGAATGATGCTACCATTTTGAAGTATTTAAATGCATTTACACTTTAACAAAAATTATGGCAGCTATTAATAATGTAACCAAAAGTAAGTGTCATTGTAATTCACTTCTCACGTTCTTTGAATTGTCTGAAAATTTTGTTAGTCAAAAAATTAGGGGAAATTCTGATTTTAATTTTTTGAAGCTCTGTGGTTTACACAAGCAGGAATATATGTTTTAAAAAATCAAAACAGTTTGCTATACCCTTAGACTTCTAGAATAGCATCATGTTTAAGAATGTCTCATGTTGATTTCAGTTCTAGATTTCATTGTGGAAGACAGAGCTACTCATATGTAAGAGATGTAGAATACAATCCTAATTAGGACATCTGGCATTAGTGCAAGTAAAATACCTCTAGGAGGGCTTAACCAGTTGTGGTGGCAGTTTAAGCTCCATTCATGTTCTACTTGAATCTTCAACAAAGATCAAAATGTAAAGGATTGTTCCAAAGAAAATATTACAGTACCTAGCTTTGTACAATTAAAATCTCATTTTGAATAGCATTAAACTAAAATGACTGTCCAGGTGATGATTAGGACATCCATCTATTGAATGCAATTTACATTTAATTCTGTCTTATGTAGCCCAAGTTCTTGAGCTAACACTTGGCTAGAGCACGGCAACTGCACGAACATGATTCTTTTGATATTAGGACAAGTTATGCTGTCCATTTGATTGGCTTTCTATTCATCAAGCCATATTCTGCTTTGAATGTAAACAGTTCAAAATGTTCACTTCAGCATATTTTTTCCCTCATCGTTTCATCCCATTGGTACAGCAAAAACCCCACCGTGTACCACCATCTGCAAATGGTGAGTACCAACCACATTAGGGTGCTCCCAGCTTCCAGCTGAGGAGCTTTGGTTCCTTGACAGGGGTGGCACTCAGTCTCCAGGGTCTGCTCCAGAAGGTACCTTAGGGAGATCTGCCATGGAGAACCAGCACTAGGAGGGGGGGAAGCAGCTGCAGCCAGAGCTGCTGGCCAGCCTGCCTGCTGGAGGCGCAGGGCTGAGGCAGCACAGAGCCAGGGTGGGGAAAAGCAGCAGAATCTCAGCGGTGTGGCTCTTGCCAGGTTAGGGAATGTGTAGCAGAGCAGCTGTTGGATACGCAGTGACAGTTTCCACGACCACCATGGCTTTGCTGGCTGACAGCACGTCTCCCAAAGGGGGTTAAAGCATGGGCTACTCTAATCAGATGTTCATCCGGAGAAAAATGAACTTTCTGTCATCCAAGTCCTTGTGGGTACTGCAAAGAGAACAAAAGAATAGTCATTAAAAAAAGTCACTGGCTACTGATCTGCCTGTCAATAAGCATTAAAGAAATGTGATGCCACTGCTGAGAAACTATCAAATTTGGTTTAAAGAGCAGTTCTAATGTCAAATATGAAGGCAAAATCAGTGTTGATTTGTAACAACCATGCTGGAAACCAAGGATGTTTTTGGTTTTATTATAAAGGAAAAATAGTCCACTACAGATACTTGCAATAGCAACGGAGAAAATCTGCTGCTGAAACAAGGAGAGAACAGAGATGGGGAAAAGGTAGTTTTTCACTGCAGTTACAGTTTGGATATAGTATATTCCTTGCAGTTCACTGCAGCAATTAAGCTCTTGAAATTGGCAATAAACCCTGAGAAAAGATGAGCATATTGTCAGAATAGCTGGGGTTTTTTAAAGAGATGCGTTCAGGGAGGAGCTGGAGTCTGCAGTGAAGGGAGAGCAGCAAGCACTAGCATAATTGAAACTCATTGGAGTTAGAAGCTGTGCTACTGTAAAGCAAAAGTTTTTCTAGGAAGGATCTGCAAGACCCTCAGAAGGAGAAGAAATGCACACACCAGTTCCATTTCTGCATAATTAAGTTCATATCCTGTTTCAGAAAAGAGAAAGAGCTTTGAAGTCTCACTTCAGCTTTTACTGTGTTTGATGTGCATCAGAAATATCCTCCTAGCTTTTCACACTACTGCTTAGAAGACTACTGTAATTCTGTAAGTGCTCTGCTATTCTCGCTAGGTGGTTTTGCCATAGATTCCTCTTAGCATTTTTTCATTCAGTTTCTCTCTCCTCTGTCATTTACTTCAGACGATTTCTGACTTCTCCAGTATGAAAAACTCCAACTGCTAGTATATGTAAGCCTGAATCATAATTGTTTAAAACATGTGGGGTTTTTGCTTCAGTCCACTCCATAGTCACATTTGAAGCTTCTACATTTTTCCTGTATACTGGTGTTTAGTCGCAAGGCCATATAGACATTAGGGCCTTTGGGAGAGATTCTTCCTGCTTTTCATTTGAAAGCAGGTCACTGCTCTTATTGATTTCTGGACTACCAGATATTCTATGTGTCAATGTCAAGTTTTAGGTCTCCTCTTGTTTTGGTAGTGGTGATGAAGAATTCAGTATGTGGGTTGTATGGGGGCACGCCTAGGTCATTTTGCCATTAAAATTACTAGAGAATCAGAAATGCTCCCTTGTTTTCAAATAACAAATCTCAAAATTGTTCAAATCCACTTAGAAAGGTAATTTGTATAATTGGGTTTTGTGCTGAGGTTGTTTTTTTTCTTTCATAATTTCCAGGAAAAACTGAACAAAGGACTTTTTTCCCCTCTTACTATTTCAAAACACTAGGCTCATTCCTGGAATGTTGGTGTTGCCCATCTTAAAGAGAAAAAAAGTTTAGATTAAGAGAGAGTGATTTATTTTCTTGCAAAATTTATGATGAATGATGACAAAAGTGTCCATGGGAAATACATAAAACTCTTAAGGTTTGAAGGAATTAAATGGTGTTTTAGTTAAGATTTGTATAATCTGTCTGAAATACAGAAAACTTTAAAGAATGTTGCTAAACTTTCAGCTAGAAATATATAAATTTCTGTCCAGCTCTTATTATAAATGTTAAAAGTAATTTTGACACACCTTTGAAAGGAAAGTTCTTGTACTTTTCATATTAAAATGTTTGCTATTTTAATATTACCTGGAAAATGTATTGATAAAGCTTATAAAACTGAATGTCATTTTGGCTGGAAAACATTATCCTCTCCCTTTGAAGCAGCAACATCCAGAAGTGCAGACCAAGAGCAGTCCCTATGAGAAGAGATGCTCAGAATATTCAAATCCCTTAAACCTGCTCAAAGCTAGAATGTACAAATACAAATCACAAAGTGGGTGTGTTTATTAATGACAATTGTTACTTTTTATTTCCACTCCTCAATTTCACTGTCTTGAGACTGCAGCAGAAATCATGTCATCTGATAAATGCTTTTCAAGTAAGTTCTTAAATTAACCTCCTGTTCTTGAAAAATCTGCAGAATTAAGAATACCTTAAGCAACCCCAAATGTTTCCAAAAGTGAACTTTTGGTGCAATAGGCATATACTATTTCTTCTAAGCATAAATTAGTATATTACAAAAGGGAAAAGTAAACCTAATACTTGTATTTATAACTCAAAAAATAAATCCTTGTAAGCAGTCTGTGAAACAGTCATTCAGTTGTCAAGGTTGAATGAAGTCTGTACATGAGGTGCAGTGTGTGGAATTTCTAGTCCGAAGGTCATGCAGAAGAAAAACTGCTTCAACAATTACATTTATGTATGGAGATACAAATGGACACATTCTTTTTGACTTACTGAACCTGGCTTTGAATTGTCTGGATTTGTACTATAGGAGCAAACTTCTTTCACTTGTGCCATATCAGTTTATCTGGGCCTAGAGTTCATTTTTTTTCCAGTAGAAATGGGATAAAGTTACCATTTAGGTACTCTGTAAGCCATCTTTATGTAGTCAAGTTGATTCTTTCATTGTGTTAAGGCATCTTTCTGGATTTCTTGGGAAGGAGCTCTGACGACACTGTTGTTTTAGGAAGTCCAACAGCAGTGTAAATTCTGCCTACATTTAGCAGCTGTCTTGAGATTCTTTAATTCCCTCTTAAGTAGGGTCAGACTTTACTTGCCTTCTTCCTGTGACTGACAGTACCCAGTGGTCTACTCCTCACAGTCACAGGGTTTGAAAAGTGCCCCTACACACCCACTGTGCTTGATGTTTGCAGCTGTCCTCAGGGAAGTGGCTTAAGGGCAGATATAATGATTTTTGTGTTTTCTGAAAATCTGAATTCAAACATTCCAGACAGTTTTTAACACAGCTGGCTTTTATGCTATATCATCTTTTAACAATAGCTGCCTTTTTTTTTTATGTGTCTTATATCTGGTGCAACTGTTCCATTTTTGCCAAGGGATTGTCCTTCCTCAGCAGGAAATAAGAACGGCCCTGTGAACATGGGTTCTCCAGTCTTAAAATTATGTGTCTAGAGGACAAGAATGAGAGAAACAGAGGAGGCAGGTTCATCAAGAAATGAAGAAGAGCAATAAATGACTTCACCAGGGTATCACACAGCTCTTAACATAACTACTACCAACCACCTTGAAGAAATCATGTGAAACCTATGGCCCAGCAGTAATTACTATGGCCAAACAGCTCTATGTTTTGGTGTGGGAGCACAGGTTCTTCCACCACTCCCACTCCAGCAAGGCAATGTATCAGGCCTTCTACTCAGCTGGAAGGGAGAACAAAGACAATTGCTGGCTTGATCCAAGCATTAGCATTCAGTTGTTTTTGCACACTTAAATGTATTCTGGAAGTGTTCCTGTTTATTGCTGAAGTGTCTTAATTTATGAAAGAAATTATATGTTTAGTGCATTTTGCAAAAAAACCCTGTGAAACTTAAAATCTAATCTCCCCAAATCTGTAAAATTTACCAGCAGTTAATCAAAAGTCTAGAACATGCCAAGGCCTTGGTATTCATGAAGGTGCAAAATCTAATATGAAGTGATGTGTTGCTTGACCATGGCACATTGTCAGTGCTTTTAAGACCTTCCTTTCACAGTTCAGTATGCTCTGCCAGAATGACCAGGCAACCGCCTCATCTTTCCTGTCATGTTCCCCTCTACTTCTGTAGCTTCACAGATGCTCTAAACCCAACAAGAGTATTTGTTCTAACTGCTGTGTCAGTCTACCAAACAAATAAGCAATATGAAGTTACATAATGGAGAGAAGGGGGTTTAGGACTTTCTGGTTCCCTGAGAGGGGAGATAAGTAACACACAGTGCTTTGGGAAAACATTCCAGGAGACTGTGGTCTGGCCTGAGAAGTTAGGAACACTTAAGTACTCTGATAAAAGTTCTGGTTATTGCTTTCTAGCCTCTTAATGTAAATAAGAACATGCTGTGTTGGTAAGGAGAGTGAACATTTCATGCACCCTAGTGAGTTTGGACCATGACTGTCTGCCAGCATAAATGCGCAGATGATGTTTTCTCATTTAACCCTATTTTGGTGATAATTTCAGTTTGACTCACAGAAAGACTTAAAGTAACGGAACCTTCACAATCATGAGAGCGGTTACGCAATCTTATCAGTCTTTAGTGTTTGCAGTGTATGCTATAACTCCATTGTTTAGTAATTTGAATTCTTTATAGGTAAATTGCCAAAGTACCTGGGCTTCCTATCTAAGTTTAATTGTAAATCATTACAAAAAAACAGTAAGTTACATGAAGCTGGTTAGCAAAGCTTATGGAAAAACCTTTCGGCAAGAGAGTACCTTAGAACATATTTTATGGGCTTGTCCAGGGGTAACATGTTTTTGGAAAAAAGATAATTGAAGTAATTAGGAAAATTGTAAGACAGGCAATTTGTTTTGAGTAATAGCACAGGAAGAACAAAGATGTCTGATGGAAGGTGGTTCAATTTTTGTGCTTACTGCATTTTCCTTTTAATTGTATGAAACATTTTGAGATTGTGTTGCCTTAAGTTAAAAATCTAGGAGGCTGGGAGATTTTTCTCTGATACAGGAGGAGAGAGGCAGAGAAAGAGGAAGAAAACAGTAGAAGACATTGGCAGAAAATATTTGGCATCATAAAATCAATAACATATGAACCTTCTAGTCTGAATAAGAATGAAATATTTTCATAGATTTACCATTTCAAGTGTTTTTGTTGGAATACGAGTGACATTTAATATTTATCTCATTATGTCTGGTTTTATTTTTCGACGTTAAATATTTTTATTATATGTGCTAACTAAACTTTGGAAAGTATACCCAAACTACAGTGACAGTGGTGGTTTTGTGAGGCTTGCTTAAATTACCTGGATTCTGTGACTTCAGGATAAGATCATTCCATGTCATAATGTTGGGTTTTTTCCTAAAACACTAAACAGTCTGTGTCAAATTCTGGTCTTTATTGCAACAATAGCGCCCTGCTTTGGGACCACCGATTCATCATGCAATGGGGAGCAGAACTTATTGCTGTATGTTTGTTCTTCCATTGCCGTTTCTTCGTATTCTCCATGGCAGCACCTGAAGTAGGAGTCTTATTTAGTGGCTCATTTAAAAGAACAATACTTGAGTTTGTCAAGGAAATAACTACTGCTTCTAATTTGAAGATCCTGACTGTCACAAGATGAATCCCCAGCAGTTGGTTGCCCTACACACTAATGCCCAGTGAAAGAAGAATCTGTCTACAGATAGTTGCCACATCAGAAATAATTCAGAACTGCAAAAAAGAGAAAAATAAAAAATAACTGAAGCCCCAGACAAATTGGCAGGCTGGGTTGTGTAAATAAAATGGCCAGCTAATTGTATTCCCTGGTGAATCCAGTCCAAATGGACCAGACGGGTTGAGTGCATAATAGAACACATGCACCACAGTTTGAAAATCTCTGGGAATACTGAGCTGTCTTGTGCCACCTCTGATGGAGCTGAAATTGTAGTGAACAGAATGCTGGAACCATGTTGTATTATCAGAGGACGTGGAACCACTTATTTGTACTAAACACTTAGTGCTGTCATGCTGGTGTGACAGAAAATGGCACTAAAGCACAGCTGAGTGGCTATTTTTGTCTGGATAAATACTCCAGTTTGTCAAGCTCTGTCTTCAGGTCTGCTAAAGCACAAAGGTAGAGCTCAAAATTAGACATTAACAACTCCACGTTATGTTAGCTCAGGAAGAAGTATCACCTCCTTCCTTTCTTATTCTTTTTTTCTGTGTGCAATTCTAAATGTCTAATAAATTAAATATGTGGGGCTCAGGTTATTTAAAGAGGATACTGAAGCCTATGTTTCATATTGTATTCCATAAAAGTGAATTTTGTGTAAATTTTCCTCTTTATTTCAGTTCATCAGGTTTTGGCATTGCTGGTGGTGGATGTAGTCTCCAGTTTAAAAAGCATCCCTTGTAAGAGATGGGCTTCACTGTGTAAGTATGCCTGTAGCTCCCACTGGTACAATTATTCATAGTGTGCTGGAACAGTTCAAATATTTGCTTTTGTGTCCCAAAACTAACAGCAAAATATAAAAAAGATAGAGTTTACAGATGTAAAGATTAGAGTCTAACTGGCTTGGGATATAGGTGGGAGTTCAGGGTTTCCATTATTGAACTGAAAGTCTAAATTTAATACTTAATAATTCCAGGTGAGATTTTTTTTGTAATTAAACTTGGCTAAAGTTGGGCTTCAGGTAGACTGGATGAAATCATAAATTTAGGGTTCCTTATTTCTCTGAAGCATTTTCTGCAAATATGTTAATATGGGCCATTATCCCAAGATGGGTCATGGCACCTTGGGCTGAGATATGCTCTGTGGCAAGCCAAAGAGGATCAGGCTGTTATATAGTGTTGGGATGAAGAGCCAATAAATATCAGGGAGATGGTAGGGAAGAACTTGAGGCGTGTTCCAAGGCACCCCAGGGACACAGATGTCAGGATATGAGAGTGGACAGGGAGCCTCAGTATATGGGCCACCCATAGAGAACTCTTGTGCTGCTCTGCAGGAAGTCTCCTGGCTTGCTGGCAGGACTGCTCAAGTGAAATCTTTTATCTGATCAAAAATCAGACCTGTGCCTTTATATTGAGTTAGTACATAGAACTTAGAGAAAGGGCTCAATAGTATTGTCTGGAGTGTAGCTAATGGGTGTTATTGATGGGCTTACAAATGAATACTGGTAATGTTGCCTTGCAGCCAGGAGTGCTATGCCCTGTGAGAAAAATGGGAAAAGGTGAAAACAGTGTTTTGCCTCTTTGGTCCCCTAAAGGCAGAGCTCTCAAACTTTCACTACCCTCTTCCTGCAAATTAAAAGAAAGCTGTTTGGTCAGTGTGTGTCTAGAGGACAAGAAAGAGAGGGACAAAGGAGACAGATTCAGCAAGGAATGAATAAGGGCAATAAACTACTTACCAGTTCACCAGGATATCAGCTCTTGAGAAAGCTAAATGGGCTGCTGCCAGTCACTTTGGTCAGTGAGGTGTTGTCTCTTAATCTTTTTTTTTCTTCCTTATAAGCTGATTTTTTCTTTCCTGAAACTGGTCCATGTCATGTAAATAGTGGTATCCAAGATACCAAAGTTAAGAGTAGAATATTGCTTTAAAGGTGCAACTTATCCAAAACATTTTACCCTTAAAATTCCAAGAATTTTTATAATGCATTTTAAACTCTTCATAATACTCATACTGATTCACAAGTGGTGTTTCTGAATTTTTAGGTCAAAGCATATTAAGAGGTAGACTATCTTATAGAAAGTTTTGTTTTGGAGTAAGGCACACATTGTACAGCCAGATTGTGCATGACTATCTCTGAGGAAATTCTGACCTCTAGTCTGACTTGAGCTGATTTCTGGGGAATCTTCTCTTGCTTGTTGTCTGGTAAAAGTATTGCCAGGCAGAAATTAAATAAAATAGAAGTTAAAAAAAATGGATTTAGTATATTACCATGCTATCAGAGATCTAGAATTGAAGAATGTTCTTTAATTGTATTTCTCTTTTTTTACTTAAAATAGGATTAATAGATAAAACCAAGATCTGCCAAATATTTTCCAGTGCATTTGGTTAAATTCTCTCTATATTTTATAATTTTAAAATATTTTATCTGAATATATACTAAAATTCTTTAATATAGCTTCTCTGTGCAACACTTGGCCATTTTAGTAGCTGAATAATGTACACACAGAGAGAAATACTGAGTTATTACAGGGGCAGCATCACTGGGATGGCATTGCTCGTGAAGTTGCTGAAAAAAAGCAGTAAGCTAGGTCAAAGATAGGAAGGGAGAAAAGAGGAAGTGTGTGGAGAATCAAAATAGTTTGTGTCTGTTAGTTTGTACCTGTTTTATAGTGGTAGTCATAAATGCATTTATGTATTAAGCTTATCAGGATAAGAAGACTTATCAGGATGAGGATTGGTCCTCACCAGCATGCGGTAGGAGAAAATATATGATGATTCATGCTCTATGCACCCATTTGCAAAATACATTACAAGATTCAGAAGCTAAAAATGAAAGCAAGACAAATTAAAATGACCAGCATGGTCCAGTTTTAAACAAGCCAAATAACGGATTCAGTATCAGTGACTTTTCCAGTCAAGATGTTTTGGTTTTTTTGCTGCATATCCTGTAGCTCAGTTGGGAGCTGTAATCTTCTTTTTAAAACTATAGTCCTCTTTGCTCAGGAAGTCAGCCACAGTAGTCAGAATGATTCCTTTGAAGCATGTAGGTAAATACATGCAACATGAAGTGGAAGAGGGGTATGATGTGTAATAGATTCATTACCTATGTAAATCAAGAGACCCTGACAACAGTGGTGGAAGCGGTAGTGGATCTGCAAGAATCCTTAACTCTTGGGAATATCTCATTTTGCTTCCATCTCAAATTCATAATTTTTCATTTTTCTATATTGTATTTAGGCACATATTCTTTCTCCAGTGTTGACCACTTAGCCAGGCTAATACAGAAGTTACTTATATTACGGTCATAGCAGAAGTTCCACTGTGCTGTGTGCAGCATCCTTGTCACAGTGTGGATATGACCTTAGCTTTGAGACGTAGGAAGCCATACAGTTTGAAATTTTTAGTGGTCTGAATCTCCTTTGAGCCTAACTTGGGTTTTTTAAAGCAGCAAAACAAATAAAATCAATCTGTTTTCTGGGGAAAGAAAAAAAATAAACAAACATTACAAAAAACCCTCACACTGCAAACAAAATCACAACAACAGCAAAAACCCCAACCCAAACAAATAGAATAAAAAAAAAAATCCCCCTCAAAACTCCTAAGCAAAAATATGTTGTTTTCACTGTGCATTTGTTTGCTTAGCTGTTGCTTTGCTGAAAAATTCTGTTGCCTTAATGTTTTCAAGCAGCACTTTGCAATTTTCAGAGATTTTTTTTTTATATAAACCTGTTGAAGTTGCATGGAATTTTAGTTAGTGCATGTATACTTTAATTGATATGCCTTACCATTTTACTTTTTCCTGAATTTTCTACTTCCAAGAACCAGAAAGATACTAAAATAAACTGGAGTCTTTCTGCCAGTGGGATATACTCCCCCCAGTTATGTACACAGCTCCCTTTGGTGTGTATCAGAAAACAAAATGCAATGATTTGAGCAAATCAGAGTACAAGACACTGATTAATTTAACTTTGATTGGTTCTTGTGATCAGGTCAAAAGGAAGTGGTCTGAGACTATAGCATATGCAAACCTAAAAAAACTGATTGAGAAGCATTGATTTCATTATGGGTTTTTTGTTCTGACTTGTAGTTTGGACATCTACATAATAACATTCTTTTTCTTTGATTCTTATAAAGCAATTATTTATTTTTAAGCAGAACCAACTGATAATATTTTGATGTGATTAACCTGTAAATATTTATTTAAGTTCTTGTTTTCCCCTTTAAACAGGAAATAGACTCCTGTGCTACTGGGCTGCATGTTGTAGCTAGTAACACTGACAGATACTGTGTCAGGTTCCTCAGGACAAACCCAAAGCAAGTGTAAACTTCATTATGTATTGTACTCTCTACACAGTTTTACATTGCTTTTCCACAGGCTAGACAGACATTTTCAGATGAATTTGTTGAGATGGTTCACTCTTGAATTACATGATGCCAACCCAGAAAATTGACAGGAAGCAATTATTCAGATTCTTCTAAATTTTTAATTTTTTTAAGCACATTGTGATGTATTTCTCTACTAGTTAGGGTAAAGCATCTTTCTGGCAATACTGGAATGCCCTGAGGATCCCCAAAAGCCTTTTAAATAATCTTTTATTTACTGTGAGAAGGACTGGAGATAACCCTTTAACGTGTCTGCAAGATTTGTAAAGTCTGGTGAGAACAGATTGGCAGTGGATGCCTTCAGCTCAGACTGTGCTGCAAAGGGTTTGCTGTGGGTGGTTTCAGGCTACTGGCAGTATTTGGAGCATTAAGAGTGCCATTGGAGCATTAGTGGTGATGATATGGGAGCTAGTATGCATGGCTGAGGCTGAGGCCAAGTCCTGTAGATGCCGATCCACCCAACACTTAGAAGTAAGTGGCTTGCTTTCTTTCTTTCCTGCTGCTCTCCTGTTCCCAACAGTCCTGTTTACATATTAAATCCAAAGAAAAATTGGTGCTGGACAAAGCACAAAAAGTTTGGTTTTGAATTTTTGAACCTGTGGCAAAGCATTTCTTATTTATTTGCAAACAAAAGTAAATTTGCCTTCATTTTCTATCAAGAAACAAATTTTCTTACCAGTGTTCAGTCCTTGGTAGCAGGTAGATCTCTGTGAGGAAAAGTGTGGCAAACAGCTCTGAGTTGCCCCAAGAAACAGGATTGCATCTGGGCATACATACCATTGAAAATTAAAAGGTTTTTAACTTTAAGAGGAGTGAGCTCTGGAACAACCTCTTTAATACAGCAATGGAGAGGGCACAATGGGTTAATGTAAACAGGACATTTCATCAGTTCGTGCACGGAATTACAGGGCCCAGCTGCCTTTAGCAGCAGGGGTCTGACATGAGTCATGAGGAACATAGGAAGACACTTGAGATCTTGTGTTTCCAGTCATTATAGTTCTGATTCTGCCTCATCTGTTTTCTTCCAGATCTTTTGGTTTGGGGATACCAGTTTAGCTGAGCTAATGAAATACTAGGCTCACAACATTTGTGATCTTTATATAAATGCATTTTCACAAAGGAAAAGTTCTGCACAACAGAGTTGGAGGAATTCCACAGTCTGTCAGCACAGACCAGATTTCTTTCTCTGCCTGGTGTATAATCAAGGGGGGAGGCTGCTCTTAAATAATATTTGGCTGTGAAACAAAAGGTAGTCCTTCTGTTTAAATGACATTCAGAATCATCAGACATGCTTCTGCTTAAGGTATTTGAAGAAAGATTTTATGAAAAATTGGGCAATTAAGTAACATCTCTGTTTTGTGAGTGAGTAATTAAGTCAAAAGTTGACTGTGCCTAATTAAAGTATGGATTCATTCAGTTCAATTACAGGATGATAGAAATGCTGTTAGGCAGGAACCCATGGAGGTTACCTGGTCCAGCCTTCTGCTCAAAGTGGGATGCATTTGACAAGCATTTGATACCTTCCCACATGACATCCTTGTCACTAAACTGGAGAGACTGGATTTGACGGACAGGCTCTCAGTGCATAAGGAATTGGGTGGGTCATCACATTCAAAGTGTTGCAGTCAGTGGCTTGAAGTTCAAGTGGAGACCAGCGAGGAGTGGTGTTCCTCAGGGGTCTGTCCCAGGACCAGTGCTGTCTAACCACTTTTTTGGCAACATTGTCAGTGGCATTGAGTGCATCCTTAGCAGCAACACCACTGTTAGTGCAGTCGACATGCTGGAGGGGAGGGATGCCATCCAGAAGGACTTTGGCAGGTTTGAGTGGTGGGGCCATGCAAACCTCATGAACTTCAACAAGGCCAAGGTGCAAAGTCCTACACTTGGGGCAATCCCAACCAAAATACAGGCTGGGCAGAGAATAGATTGAAAGCACAGGTACCAGTTTAAATTGAGGAAACTGCCTCTCAGGCTTTTTGTTTCTATCTGATTTCTTTAAAATGTAGGGAGGTGTAATTTCCTGTGTGAAATGTACACTTGTTCTTAAAATACCCACTGCCAGACAAAGTAAGCTGCCACTAATAGGTAGGCAAATTACCTACAAATCAAAAGGAAAAAAATTTAAAATTCTTTGTAGTCAACATATTTAATCTCTGCAACATCCTTCTAAATGAAATTTAATTGTGCAAATTAACAGAAAATATCTTGAAAATATTTGTTACATCCAATTATGTGTATTCTATTAGGATGCAGTTAAAATAACTTCATTAATTCTGTGTTTTTCTCAGCATGTTAGATTGAGATTATTAAGTAAAGAAGAAAATATAATTCCTTTCTATAAATGTCTTCATTTGCCTGTAGCCTGAACTAGGGTTAGTTTCTAATTTCCCCCCAGATGTGTCAAACTTCATGCAGGTGAAGCACCACAGGTGTTTGAACATTTATAGATTTTGGAAAGTCTGTGATGCTTGCCTGCCTTTCCTGCACATACCAAGGCCATAGCTGGGTTCAGCTAGAGGATCAATAGAAAATGTCAACCTGCAACTCAAAATATAAAAGGAAGCATATAAAATATGAAATCAAAAGTAGAAGTACGCTTCCCTTTCCAAAAAAAGGAAAGTCCTCTACTTGATAAAATATAGTGCATCTAAGTGTCTTCAGCATGCAGTGTGGTAAATGACTAACAGGAACAGGGGTAATTCTTTAAACAGTGCAGACCACAAACTAAATCTGATAGTTCTGCTGTGAGCATGGACTGCATAATGTATTTGCTTTATCTGAGAGAATTTCGTAAATGAGCAGAGTCCACAGGAAGATATCTGAGTAGGTACAGAGATAAAATAATGAGAGATTTAATCACTTCAGACTTGCAGGTTTGAAAGAGTACAATGAATTGTCCCCCATTTTGCAAGTGTGAACTTACACATATTGATATACAGAATGTCAGTAGATTGATTTGGGTCATGATATGCAAAATGAGGAAGAGTAGTTCTACTTAGACAACAAATGCCTGAACTCTTTGTCCAAAATTCAGACTAAAATATTTATTAAGATTCAATAGCATATAGTGATCATTCTCAATTTTTCTATTTCTCTATTTTTACTAGAATTCTGTCTAGAACCAAAAAGGATGAGTGTCAAAAAAGGTGGTTGTTCTGACATAAGCGGCAGAACAAGTGGTCAGTCATCTTGCTGGAATGTCTTTCCATTCAGTTTTGCAGATTCATAAAGATCTTGTAGGGTGAGTAAAATTCACAGAAGTAGAAGTGTTGAACTGAGCTATGTACACATCAAAAATAGTTTAATTTGATAACTCTAAAGTTATTGAAAGTTAGATATATAAGCAAAAATTAGATAATCAAGGCTTTACACATATGTTGCTTCTTTTATAGTAAATATTAGATAATCTTCTAATGTCTGTGGAAATTACTGTTAGCTTAGGTAAACCTTCTTTAGACTGAACATAAGATCAAGATGGTCAACATAAGACAAATTTATCATCTTCAAGTATATAAGATCTAGCTAATCTATTTATTTGATGACAAAGGAAATTTCATGTGTGTATTGAGAGTGATATTAAAAATAAAAATACTTATGTAATTCAAAAATACTAAAAACCAGTAATAATTTTGCAGTACAGATTTCCAATAGTAAAAGGCGTTCTACACATCTTCTTAATTGAAATGCCTGAGGTTGTTTTCGGGGAAGAGTTTTATTTTTTCAAGTCCTAAATATGCTTTTGTTCCAGGTGGTGAATGTTCATTCATTTAAATACCTAGTCTTGCAATAAATATTCTTTGGTTTTTAAAGAAGCCCGTTTGAAAAAAGGTTGGAATACAAATCCATTCAGTTTTGTAGTAAAGGGACCCTTTTTTCTTGTTTTTGGCTCTTCTGAACCATTCACAGTGAGTTTCAGACTCCCTAAAAATTCAGATTTCTGTATTTCCACCAGTGTTGTATATGCTGAAATACCTTTTAGAGTTTTAAGATTTATCAGGACTACCAATATGTATTGGGTATTTTTTCAATTTGAAAGAGAATGCCAAAGAAATTCATCTGCCTGATTATTTGAATAAAGACTGGCACAAGATTTAGCTATGGTATATGAGTAGTTCTGGGCTTTATTCTACAGTGATTCCTATTCAGGTTCAATTTTAATTCAGATATATTATTTCAGTGCTTATTTTTTGAATGTTCATACAATTTGCCAATTAACATATATTCTTTCTTATTCACACACTTGTGTGTTAACACTATCAATATATTCCTTTTCAGCAGATGATTGCAAACATATCTTTCATTTCCAAAATACTGTCTGGAAAAAATTTCTTTAATTATGACTTTTAAATAAGCTCTTGGTAGCAACAATAACCAGGTGAATAAAACATTCCTGTTCTTTAGCTTCAAAATTTTCTCTCAGCTGGCTTACATGTACCATATGAGTCAGATTTAAAAAAATAAAAAAAGAGGTGTACAAGTTCTTCAACTCAGGCTATACAGCGTATGATTGAAGTAAAGAACATCATCTGCTTTGTTCACCAGGGGTTTTTATTAATATTATTTCTCTCTGGTCTTCTACTTTTTGCTCCTCAAATAAGGCTAATTACAAAGGAAAAAAGTTGAAACTGGTGGAGAGAGATCCTTTAAAGCCATTCCTTTTGCAGAATGGAACAAAAGAAAGTACCAAGGGCATAGATAGGCCTTGAAAAAAAGAAAAGAGAAAAACCATCTAATGAGGATGCTGAGATAAGTGCTTGTGAAGAAAACTGGCAAAAAAGGGCTTTTAGTCTAAAATCCATAAATAAGTGGGCATTAGATGGGTACTAGAACATTTTTAACAAGAGAGGCCACCAAACTGTATCATCCTATGCAGGAGCTACTACCCTAAAAACTCTTCTTCTTAACAAGATAAGGGTTTTTATCTTTGAAATATTAATTTGAAAAAGAAATACTTGAAAATTAAGGAGTATTATTCATATCTGTGAATCCATTATAGAGGAAGACACCATCAAAGCTGCTTTAGATATGATTATGAATGCTGTTGACTTTCTGAAGGTCAAAGATCCTAAGCAGTATGAGAAATTGTTCACAGTATATGATGGTTCAGACGAGATTTGACCTCCAATCTCTCTTTGGGTCTTCCAGGCTGTGCTAAAGAAGAAGCATGCACAGCATCAGCTAAAGAAGAGTTTAAGAATCAAATCATTTGCCCATCCTCCAAGCCTATTTCTTAATACTGCCGGGTAATTGGGCACTCAGACGTGCTTGATATCCATAGATGTGCAGGTCAGGTGTTTGAGCCTTGGTCTAATTACCAGAGAACGACTGCCAGTTAAGCATTGTCCATTTCAGCTCTCACTACTGCTCTTGTAACACATAAAGGAGAAAAACAAATCTGAAAGGGAGAGAAGATAAAAGGACAGAGAAAAATAAACTATAGGACCTGATCCAAAGACTGTAGAAGTTAATGGAAAGTCCCATTAGCTTCACTGAGGTTTAGATTAATCTCCGTTTTTAACAAGACTGGCAGTTCTTTATCCCATCATGCATTAGATCTCCTTTCACCCCTGTGCACCAGGAAGTTTGCATTTAGTACCAGTGATCTGATTTTTGAACATGTTCTGACAGACTAATGAAATCAGTTGGAGAATTATTTAGCTTCTTTTTTCAGCAGTTTCTCTTAATAGAAAATTTTAAGGGCTTTGAGAAAAGGTTAGAGTACAAAAACAATAGTCCCCGAAAAGTAATAATAAAAATAGCTTGCAAATCCCATAGCTAAAAATTTGATGTTTACACTTTCTGCGGGCCATTTTGATTGTGAATAAAAAGTAATAAAATACTTAGTTCAGGTTTATTGATGAAGTGTTTCCTAAACATGTAATACACTACTCTGCTCCTTTCTTACTTTTAGTCACACTTCTGGCACATGTTCTGTGCCACAGATGGACCAACAAAATACACATGTTCTAGTGATCAGGTGTTTGAACTTGATTGCCAACTAGCAGCTTTTGGTGTGAGAGAGGATTCACCCACAGGTGTCCTACACACAGGAGAGTAATTTTTTGGCACTAACTTTTCAGTCACCTCTGTGGCTAGTAGCCACTGGCCATTTTTTGTCACTTGCTGCAGCATTTCCCAAAGTCTGGGTCAATGATGAACAAATACAGCAGGATACCCAAATGGTTTGGTAGATATCCTGTAATAATTCAGTTCTATTTTTTACAGTTTATAAATCATTTTACTGAATAGTGAAGCTGAACTAATAAGTTGTGTGGTTTTCTTTATATCAGCTATTTGCCTTGTACCAGGGTATTTCCAGAACTATCAACCATAAAACTGGTGTTTTAAGAGTTTTTGGTAGTAGAGATATTATAATAGAAAATGTCTTCAGCATAAAGATTAATAAACCAGCAACAACTGCAGAAGAGATGGTATTTTTGTGCTAGATTCAAGCTGGAGAGATAATAATGTTCTTTACTTGAGAGAGTCCTTTATTTTGCTTTGCATGACACACTCAGTATCAGTGAAGTATCAGAAGTAATTCCATAGTTAAATTCTGTTGATACTTGCTTTTAAAGCAAAATTATAATCCTTCTGTTTCACACATTAGAGTTCAGTCCCTGAATAACACTGTAACTCTTCAGAGGACACTTGAATTTTCTTCATCACATTTTAAGAGAAATAATTACAGATTAAAGCAGAGAAAATTTGTATAAATGCTCTCTTCTTGACATTTTGCACATTTTTCTCACGTGTTTGAGTTCAATTAGCTGAATAACCACAATTCCCACAAACTGCAGACTTCATAGGCTCAAATAGTGTCTTTCATACATTGAGGGGCTTGAAAGAAATATCTGCCTAGCTGTAATAATAAATATACAGGTGGAACATTGTGTCAGCGCTCAGTGTATTTGTATGCTTGTCACACACAGAAATTTCGAACTTGTGATACAGCCCTCCCTTCTCCCCTGGATCTGAATGTCAGCTCGAGTTGGTTTAGGATGGTAGTACCCAGCATAAGCAGCCTTTTGGTTTGGTTTCTACCAGAAGGGAAAGTGAACTCTATAAAAGCTTCTGTGCAGTAAAAGAGCCCAGTTATTGTGCTGCTTTGTGACACTTGCCCATGTCAGGAGTGCTGGAAACTCTCTGACATCTTCCTCTGCTGAAAGTTAACATGGGGCAGCTGGTTCAGGAGTCAGTGATGGATGTTCCTTACTGCAGAGCTAATTTCTTACCATATACTGAATATGTGGCACAGAGTGGCACTCCACACAGAAGATAAATTATTAGACAGTAAACATTTCAAGAAGGGAAAAATTTTCATTTTATTAACCATTTGTATAAGGAAACTGGACTATAAATTGTCATCTTTACCCAGGTCAAAACCAGAGCAAGTTTATCTAATTTGACACAAAAAGATGGCTTTTTCATTTAGTGAAAATGGCAAGGAATGGGTTCTCTAACTGGAAATGGACTTGTAAAAACATTATAGATCTTGTCAGATGTGTATCTGCTGTGAAAAAATTGGCCACAGAAAATGAATACTTTCCTAAAATAGTTTGTTTCTGGAAACAGATGTGGAAAATGTGCAGGATATATGATATTAAAATGTATGCTGAAGGTGTTTATACCAGGATGCCTAACTAATTCTTCAGAGTGTTCACAAGATAAAATAGTGATGTTCAATGAATGGATGACAGAAGTGGCCTTGCTGGAAGCTTGGTTTGATTCTTACCTGTAGCCTGGTTAATGGAACCCAGTTGTGGAAATAAACAGAAGTTCTCTGGGAGTAAGAACTAGCCTGCAGTTAGTGCTGCACTTTGTGCTCTCACAGTAACTCAGATAGCAAGCTCACATACCAGATTCCAGATCCTGTAAGTACCCACTGTTGGCTCACATTCAGTCCCTTCTTTGGTGCAAAACCACTGGCTCCCAGACAAGAAAGCTTCACCTGGAAATGCAGAGCATATGTGATAGTTGCTCAGTCCTTTGTGGTTCACTTAAAGCTTGAAGAGGCAGCTCAGGAAATCTCTGGGGCCTATTGTGCAGGTCTTAGGAGTCTGTGTAGATCTAGACAAATGTAGAAGCGTCCTCCTTTCTGGGACTGTACTTAGGCCTAGCAGGATTAAAGAGCAAAGAAATTCTGCATCCTGTAACTCTAGGGGTGATGGCTTCAAGGCAGGGGAGCCACTTATTCACATCTCAGACTTCATTAGTTCATAAAAGCTTATGCAGTTTACTTGTGGACACGGTTCCATCCTGACTGAGCCACTCAAGAATTGACATGCCAGGGAGATTCTTGCAGTGTGCTGGGAGATCATAAGATATGTGAAATGCACAAGGATCACTACATATTTATTCCTGGAAAGGCCTCTCATTGCTGATAGCAAAAGCAAATGAGCCCAAGAAGCCTCCTGAAGTGAGTTGAATGCGATGGGCATCAGTCATGAGTGAAGGTGGGATGACAGTGGGGACACAGTTCGCTTTAGCTGTTTGTCTTTGGGAGCTTAAACCTGGCAACCAAGAGTACATAGACATGCCCGTAAGATGCTCCAAAAATATAAGATTATTAACCATGTCTTTCTTGGTGGTGCTACAGATTTACAGTGCTATGCTGGAACAGATTAATTGTATTCAGGCATAAAGAAAATCTAAGTATATTGCATGCTACAGTTATAAAATTGCATCTAAAGATGACTCTGCTTCATTCTAGTTTTCCTTACTAAAAGGACTTAAATTGTGTAGCCTATGCAATACTGTTAGCATCTACCTGCTAAGACACTTGCAGGTTTGATACCCATCCTAATCTAATGTAAACAGAATTTTTAGATCTAAGTTTCACATTTTAGTTGGTGTTAAAGGACTGCAATAAATACTGCTTTGCCTGCATTCAGATGGGTGGCTAAAATAGAAATAGGAAAGCAAAAATGAGGGAGCAAGGCTAGGACTGAGTGGCAAAGCAAAACAAAGAGGAAGACTGTGCACCCCCCTTCCCACCAGTACTGCAAGGCTTTAATCATCATTGCAGTTGAATTTTTGCATCTGAAAGAAGTTGTTTGTGATGAGCTTTTCAGACCAAGGACTGCTTTACTTCTTTTAACTGACTGCTCTAAATCTGCAAATAGTTATGTGAGTAAACATACCTTGTGGAAGCAAACTGTATGTGGGTACACGTGCTGTTGAACCAGAGGCATCATATGAATAACTACACAGCTCTTATAATAAGTGAGAACAGGAACAAGGGGAAAGGAAACCTGTTTTCTGAAGGGCATTTGGCTCGAAGACTTCAGGAGACACAGATCTTAGGTATAGTACTACATAATGAAAACATATCTTCCAAGTATATGGTGCTGAATTTGTCTACAGATACTAAAAATGTTTACAAAATGTATAGGCTAGATTTTTGACTGTTTATGCACAAGTTTACAAACATTATAGGGCCAAACGCATGTGTATATTTATACACTATGTAAGCTGCACTTACAGTGAGTGAATCACCATGTCACTTAAACTAAAATATTTAGCTGAGATTTTACACTTGTATTTATACAACCAAAGGTTTGAGAATATCACCTTGGCATAGGAGATTTTCACTGACCATCCAAATATGGCTACTTTGAAAATAGAATGATTTGCGTTGATGTTGCACAATACTGTAGGACCGAAAGTGAAAGAAATTGCCTGTTCAATGAGTCTGAAGAACATTCTCTTTTAAAATTTTCCATGTATTAATTATGTATGACATTCCAGGGAGTGCGAGTTGTTTTTAGCCCATGGCAATGAGTTACTGAAATGAGACTTTACTGAGACAGAAAAAAATGTGTCGGCATATCAAATTACACAGATATTGGTAGCCTAGATGTATTTGCTAGTTTGGAAATCTGTGCTCGATATTGTGAAATTAAAGTGCTGCACAGTGGGTTTGGACGGTAGAACTGCATTTCTTTTAAAATAACAATACTGAAGTAGTTCGGTGAAAAGAAATGGAATTCTTATCTTGTGGTGATGCTTCAAAGAGAAACAATAAATAAAATACCTTCTTGTAACTTTTTGTGGAGCTAATAAAAATGATGATAGAACTATTGAAATGTATTTCAACTCCCTCCGAAAAAAGCTTAGCAACCTCTTCTCATCCAACAAAATAAGGAAAAAGCTTATTGAGGATTTTATATGCTGTGTGTAAGTATTTTATTAGTTTTCCCTCTCCTTTGGAAGGATATCTTACTCTAGTAGTGCCCTTAGCTACAAAATTCAAAAAGAACTTCTCCATCTAGGGAAAGGAAGGATCCCTGACTTTATGGGGACCAGGGTTTTTTTTATTTAATAATGCTCTATTTTACAGTATGTTGGTTGTTACATACCGCATTAGCTGTATTTTTACAGTATGTTTGGGTGTTCTTTTTATATCTTTTGATCCCATGGAAAGAGAAGCTGTCTTTCTCACAGCCAAAGACAAGCTGTTGAAATGGCTGCCAGCAGAACTCTGGTGTTAAAAAAAAAAAACAAAACCACAAAACAAACAAAAAACCCCAAACAAACCAAAAACGAAGGAAAAACAAGCTTGCAAACTGGAAATGGTTGAACCAGCAGGAAGTGCTTCGACATTCCACCCTACTCACTTGGGTGCCTGTTTCCTGACATGTGAGATTCATGAGGACTAAACCAGCCAATTTGCCAATAGAATCTGAAGAAGATTTCCTCCTTACACCTTTGTTATTTTAAGAACATAATGTTTCCCCTTCTCTTTTATGTTTCTGCAATCCCCATTGTCCATTGTAGGGGAATCTGGATGGAAATTCCTCAAAATCTTAGGACCAACTGCTGCACAGTGCAAGATAATCCAGCCTGGGTAAGCATTCTCATCTGTACTGATAGAGGTTGTAGTTAAGCATTTGCAGTTTTGCAGCCCATCTCAAGGTTAAATCAGTTAGGTACACATGATGCTCGATGGACTTAACAGTCCAGTTTATCAAAAAGTAAAAGTAATAGCATTTAGCTTAGCAAGCAAAAATGTAAGGTGAGAATAGCCGTTCCTACAATATGTGCAAACTGTGTCTGTTGGCTGGAGCGTCACTGTCCATCTGTGGGCCTTAGTGTTTTCTTTTCGCTGCTGCCCCTGTTTGGAGTTCTCTGGTTTGTGCTGTCCATATTCAGCACCACCAGAGCTTCCATATTCACTGTTATTATAGGAGGCTTTGGAATTTGTAGGAAAGGACTAATGCATTTCATCCTTATTGACCTAGTTTCTAGGTTTTGTAGCCTCTTCTAGGTCATACTTCTCATTTGTTTTTAAATGTAAATTAGAAAGAAAAGCATGTTTTTATTATTTCAACCGTTTCCGAGGTACATCACATTTGTTTTGCAAAAGTACTGTATATTGTAATGGTTTAATATTGAGACTACATTACACAAACTAAGAGTGCGTTTGATTTCAGTGACTGATAGTTCTTTACACCCAGCTAGCCTTAACAGAGGTTTCTCTCTTCTCTTCTGCAGTGCTAATGCACTTCTAGTCAATTATATCTGGACTGAAGTATTCTGTTCTCTTCTTAGTTTCTACCATCGTATCCATATGCCTTCCATCACTGTGTTAAGCAGTGTGCATCTGACTAATGTCTGTCAGGTTTGTTCTTGAACTTCAGAGAGGCACCAGCATGTTCAATAAAGTGGCTTTATTTTGAAACATTCATCTTAGGAAACTCAGAAGTATATCCCCTAACTTGAATAGGCAGACCGGAGGCTTGTAATGGTCTGTAGTTCCTCAAGAAGTGGTGAAATGAACAAGCATTTCAAAATCTGCATCTTCTGTGCAGGTCAGATAGTCCTGATTGTTGAGAGCTCCACTGAGCCAAGTAGAAAATTGTCGTCAATCATCACCTTCACCTGTGGACAATAGGTCGTCTTTTGTATTGGTAATCCTTGTGTCAGCAAATGAATGCCCTAACTTTTGTTATTCAGTGGCAAACCAAAACAAGGGGTAGAAAGTAGGTTTGATGCTCCTGGTATACGGTTGCTGCGAAGACATGCTGCAGTACTTTGTGCTGTTTATGTCATGTATGGTTCATGATATTGCTATACTACAGCAAGAGTCTGACAGCCACATGACTGATGAAATCGGGGAGAACAGATCATGGTTTAGCAGGATGGAGAAGTCACCTAGCCAGCTGAAGATACTGTTCAAAGAACTGGTAAGCAAAGCCTTAGTATTATTTTGCTAGACTATATACCAAGCTTGTCACCTGTAGAACGCATGTCATTAATTACGTGGTTGTACAGAGAATGGTTTCTTTATGATACAGATGTTTATAAAAAGCTTCTCATTTCTTAATGGATTAACTACAAAAGTATTCCAATTCCTCCATAACAGAATGCCTCGGCTGAATGAAAGGATCTGTGGCAATGGAAGAAGTAGCACACTGTGCAATACACACAGCAAACTGTGCAATAGCTACAAATGCATAGTTTTGAGATACTTTAGGCACATGCTGAAATTAAATGGCTGTCAATGGAATTTTTTTAAGTTATTGCTGTTAAAAGTGTTAGTTCTTTAAAACAGCGGCACAGATTTCTCTTCCATCTTTAGCCAGAAAGAAAAATTGAACACAATCTAAAAATTTGAACACAATATTAAAGGAAAAATGACTACACTTGAGGCATTTATACTGCATTCATCTCTGTCATATGGAACTATTACTGTGTTCCGTATTACATGTAATAAATAAAGAAAAACAGAAGCTGGGTTTGACAAAAGTTAGCAAAATATCTATGAGAATTGTTTCTTGACAGGGAAAAAGGGAAAATGGCTCTTGCTTACTTAATCTTCCTAGTCCTTTATGTCTACAAGGACATGCATTACTTCACTCTTGTCATCATGTCATCTTCCTCCTCAGTCTCTGTTAATGTCTTCTTCTGGCCTTATCCTGCTGTGACTGAGCATTACAAAGTTTTTCACGCCTCCATGCGTAAGTCCATCAACCAATTAGTTTTCAGAGCACATGATACATATCGATGGCATGGCAGAGGGTTCAGACCTAGGTCAGCATACTCCAAGCTTTCAGTCAGTATGAGAAAAGTATTGGTCTACATTATCAGTTGTATCGATTTAGAGAGTGGATTGTTCATTGTTGCTTCTTTTTCAAACTTACTTCCAGCTGTGATCACTGCTGTTACTCTGGTTTTTGTCTCAACATTCACCACAGAATTTCTCACCATGACAAACACTGATTTTAAACAGGCACCTGAAATGTATCAAAGTATGGGTCTCATATTGACTGCTTATGGACCTTTGTTGCACATCTTGCTTACCCATCTTTTAGAACATTCCAGTAAGGTACCCAATTTTTGCATTTAATCACCTTCTGTTTTCTTTTGAAAGAGTTTGCAGGGCTTGTTGTTGAGGACTTCTGTGGTGAATCTGCCTCAAAAATATGCCTTTCTTGTAAACTGGTGTAGAACATAATGAGTAATGTATTTTAATTGAACCAAAGAATCAGGTTTTTAAAGACTAAACTGAAATAATCAGGGATCAGTTATTATCAATTGTGTTTAATGTAGATTGAAACAAATGTGAGCAAAACAGACATCCTGGATGAAAATGTGCAATCAATCTGTAAAAATCTGTAATGTAAGTATTCTTGTGCTGAAACACAGCCCTTCAAAATTTAAATTAAAGACTACAAGATTCTTCTTGCAGGTATTAGGTAATGTAGTGGATCATGCATATATGTTTACAGTGTTATATTATATTTTTGGTTTTTTTTTTTCATAAGAAAAATGGTTGTGAAAATGGGAAGCTCACTGAAACATATAACTTTGAATTCAGAGTATGATATATTGAAATCATGAGAGCCTTTCCTTTTCCAGACAGTTTCAAAATACCTTTCTAGTCCATACATAGAGTTTATCTGAGTAAAAAAGGGAAGGTGCTGTCACACCTTATGAGAATCTCTTGATACATCAGAGTTTTAAAATCACAAAACATAATTAGGCTCCCACCAATCATTTCAAAATATCCCCAGGCCTCTGACATATCCATATCTCTACAGTAGTCAGTCGTAAATATACCTTTAGAGGAAAGGACAAAGCAAAACCCCCAACCTTTCCACCTCCAGGTCCAGACAGTGACATATCATAACAAAGACTGGACCAGAGGACTGCCTGCCTACACAGAACTAGACGTGAGCATCCGCAGCCACATACTCAGCTAACAACTCGCTTTTGGAAAGCCTTTTCAACTTCAATCACGTTGCCTTTACTCCATATTGAACTGCTGCTGTATTAGTAGCTTCAGTTCAGAGAGAAAGGAGCTGGAAAAAAATACAAATTCTAAATAAATCATCCAACCTCAGTACCTATCATGGGCCAAAAGAGGAGGTTTACATATTTTCACATTCACAAAATTTGACGAAATCAACAGATTTCCATCTTTTCTAGACAAATAGTCTCTGCTGCTTCTACTCTCTTTGACAGAGGTGGATCTATTATAATTCCACATAATACACTGAGTTAAGTATATTACTAAGTGTATATTTAGGCATTCAATAATTGATATTTTAGAAGTAATGATTATTGTGGGCAAGGTAAATGCAAGCTGCTGAATAACCAACATTGCTGATTATGAGTCTGCCAGACTGAGTAATTCAGTATAAAATACAGGTGTTTATCTTCAGACAGCAAGCAAAACTAAAAATAAAAGGTCTCTTGTTTCCTCCTTTACTGCCAACTGTGTCCTGCTTTGCCTTAGTTCCCAAATCCACTGAACTGAATAGTTGTTACCAGTTGTCTCCATTCTGTGTTAACATAGACAAATTGTTCTTTATGACTAAAAGTGGTAAATTTTGCTCAAAGATCTCCAAAAGAAAGTAGGGAATTGTGAGCTAGATAGGGTATCATTGTGGGAAAGGTGGTCCAGAGACAGGTCACTAAAGCCTTTTTTCTTTTTACTTCGTTTGAACTATTGACCTTGTGAAAACATTCAGCTTTCTGTGAGATTTTTTTATTTTGAGATGGCTTTTGATGCCGGAGCTTTGAAACATGTATGATCAGACCCAGCCTATCTCCGAGGCTGCTGGGTTTTCTAACTCCTCGCGCTGGAAAACACACTGATCTTGGGAAATCAAGCTAATGTCTCTCAGCTGTGCAGAAAAAGTGTGAACAGCTCTGTCAAATGAGCTACCCCCATCTCCTTTTTTTCAGGCAGCATCTTATACCAGAGCAGTCACTTCACATTTGCCATTTGAGCAGTTAGGATACAACTGCTGCTTTATTGCCTATAGGAGAGTTTCTGTGAGGAATCAGAAGCTGGTCTTTCAGCTACCCTGGCCAGAAAAGGTTTTAGTTACAGGACCCTATTACTGGTGAATGTGTAAGGAGTCCTGACAGGATTACAAGAGAATATGAACACACAGCTCTGGCCTAAAGGTTGCTAATTGACCTAATGGTAATAGGAGGGGTAGTATTTTCCAGCCTTGAACCTCTTTACCTCCAGACAAGTATATTAAATGCCATCAGTTAACCCCCTGAGTGCAATGACCCAGTGCTGCCAGGGACACTCCTGGTGTGATAGACCCCTCAGGTGTCCTAATCCGTGGTGTTGTTCAAAGTACGGTTACAGGTTTTGATGAGTCTTAGGTGTGTTCCTGTGTTGGATGGAAAGGTATCTCTAGACATGTAAAAGATTAGACACAAAATTTTAAGTGTACAGCTACAGTGGCTTAAAAACACATGAAAATTATAAAGTAAAAGAGCAGTCAGGAATGAAAATAGAATAATGCAAAGTGAAAAAAAATCTCAGTAATTTTGTTTGGAATTGAATTGATTTTTTTTAAATTTGTCTTATTGGATTTTTACTGTTTTCTCTGGGTAGTTTCTGAAGAGTGAATTTGCTGAGTTATGTCCAACTTAGTTCCTTCCTGCACTGATTCTCACATCATGAACATTACTAAATTTCACTGAAAAATACCAAACTATTATGTCAGGTGAATTTATCAATAGTAAGTTAAACTTTGCCAAAACATTCCAGTTCGACAAGATATTTTTTCTTTACTTTTTTTTTTCCTGTGGCATCTTGCATTTAATTTCCTGACAGAATATTTCTGTTGTCAAGAAATTGTCTTCTAAATCAGTGGTTTTCCCGTGGCAAAAAAGATGTAATTATCTATATCAATTTATATGTGTGGAAAAGACAATCCAGACTTAACTTTTATTGTTTTGAAAGATGTTTAAAGTAAAAATTGTCCATTTTGGGAGTCCTCCTAGTTTAGTAAAGACTAGAATCTTCTTTGTACTTACACCATGTAGTACTTCACCTCTTGTCTAATTTCACTGAAATTAGTGGGGTTACTTGTGTAATATGGTACCAGTCAGAAGATATATCAATGGCAGACTCAGCCATGTGGAAGTTGTAGTTATTTAATAAAGGTTTTGTCTTTCTTGGCACTGAGGTATTTATCTATATTTTATAGTGTGATGACTAATTCTGTTGTTTATGGTGTCTATCCTACAAACCAGATATATTTGGTCACCAGAAACCATCTCAGTCGCCTTGAGGCACCTCACATTGTTGCATTAATGGATGAAGAATTACATTTGCCATTTCATAATTTGTGTCCATTTTTTCCCATGGTTTAGCATCAACTCTGATAAACAGAAATCAGTAACTCATAAGCTATGTTGTTGACTCTTGGATGTGAAAGTGTTACACAGACTTAATCAAATGCAACACTTCCCATCAGAACTATTAAAAGAGCCAGTTGCTGACTCTTCAGACCAGAGAGCAGAGCTAGAAGGCAAAAGTCCTCTTGAGATGTGCAGTCATGAGGCATTCTAGGTTTTGAGTGTTGCCTTTGATCACAAGCTGGTACAGTAATGGATATGGCATTGCCTTTTAAAGAGGAACACTGGAAATTGTAGGGAGAAGAGAGAAATACTTGTGCTGTGCATTACACAGCAGTGCATATCAGCTGTTCTATAGCATAGGAGGCTTTTTAACTTCTCATTAAAAAAATCCTTCTTTCAAGGCATCAATCATTCCTCCTTTGATCACATGGCAGTGTATTAACTGAGACTGGAACAGGCTGTTCCTCAGCCTGCTTCTATGCACCCACGTTGTTTCCAGCATCCACACTGTATGACTGCAACTTGAGCTGAGGCTTCTGACAAATACTAGTTGCCAATCTGGCAGGTGATGTTCTAGCAGAGATTTGTCTGCCATCTGCATGTATGCCAGGCTTATATGTGCTTGGACACAAATTAAAAGGCAGTGTGAACCTGAAGTTTTCTCCTGTGTGGACAGTTGATAAGTTTGGACTTTGAGTGTTTGGAGGAGCTACACTGCCCAGTTTTCTGCCTGTGATCTTCTTGGTGTGTTATAACTTCACATACGCACTCTTTAGAAGTTTTATCCTGCCTGAAAACAGCTGCAGAGCACAGGGGCTGGGAATCCACTGGAGTTCTCGCTAGCTGCAGGTCAGGCGCCACATTATGTCCATGTGTGCCCATCCCCTACAAAATGCAGTGCAGTACCAAACTAAAACTGGGCATCCTACCTCAAGGGAATCATTGTGTTTGTGCTTCACCATCTGTATTGCTTACAAGGGCCTGCTTTACAGGTGCAGGTCAATGAGATATATTGGGGTCCCGGCATACAGCTGTTTTTAGTGGTTGGCTTGGAGACATAATAATGGACATAATAATTGGCTAATAATGCAAATGATTGATATCATGATATTAGTATCCATGTGTGATGTCCCTGTTAACTGTGGCCTCTTAAAAAGGTGTGTCATATCTTTAGAGTGCTAATAATATGCATATTAATCCTATCTTTAAAGTGTATTTTTTCTGATGAGGGAGGAACAACCACTTCAAATGTAAGTGGTGCAACTGGTGGGCATTTTCTAGGAGGTGGGTATTTTCTAGGAGAAGTAAAATTATTTTCCTTTTGAAATGTCAAGCTTTAAAGAAAACCAATTCTAGGTTTGTCTTCCCTGAGCTCCAGAGCTGCACAAGAGCTGCCTTTCCCAATGTACATGTACTACCAAGATCCTTTTCATGCGGCATCAGAGCAGGCCAGTCGGAAGTCATACTTTTTATATTTGTTTTAATTGGGTTTGGTTTCTGAATTATAATAAATTTAATTAGATTGTAGTCACTTGATCCCCAGAGGCTCAACTCTAATTTGCTCGTACTGCCTGATCGCTGGTTAACTAGGTCTAGACATGAACCATTCCTGGCAGGGTTCTCTACAGATTAGTTTAAGAAACCATCATTTTTTGTATCCATCACCCTTGCCTTCATTCAATCACACCTCTAAGGTTTCCTCAGTTATACAAGAGGTAGAATTTCCCCATATCAAATTGCCCTTCGCCATGCATGCCATCTTTATCCCATCACAGACTACACATCATTCTGGCCTCCCTCGTTTCTCCTGGGGGTAGTGAGGTTTGTGCCATTCCATAGGCTTGCAGAATTTCTGTGCACTTACTATGCATTGCACTAACTGTGGAGCACTTTGTTCATCACTCCTTTTCAATTCAGTAACAGAAACTCACATCATAAAATGGGGTTGATAATCCATAAATTCAGCAAGTTGCGTGAAACAAGGCATCTGTGAGGTGTGACAGGCCATAATCCACAAGACAGACTGCAGTGTAAATTCAGCTAAGATTAGATCCCAGAGAATCCACACAGAGGATGTTATTTAGTAAGACCTATGACAGAAGAAGCTTTAATTACCAGTAAAACACAAAATGAAGACAAACTAGGATACTTTTCATGGAATACCCTTTTGTATGACTTATCTTACTATTCCGAATAAAGCCACATGGGTGATCAGTATAGAGTATTATCCCCAGGTTTACTGCAGATTTTGTTACATAAAAAGTAGCTTAAGAGATGACCTAAAATGTGAAAGAATATTTTATCTGCTTTTCTATCCTTGCTTGTTAGGAACATTGTACTAGAAAGAAATATTTGACTGCTGAGTCCAGTCTCTGCTAACCATGAAGATCCCACTGTGTAATCCTTTTAAGTAACTGGCCAAGCTCCACGTGCAGAATAACAGTGTTTCTTGCCATGCATCTTGCTCTAAACTGGGTGCACTTGATGCATTACAAAGTCTAGTTGATACAATGAAGAAAACCATCATTTAGTGAGGTGTGAAACTGTTTGATCCACCTCTACTGCTAAAGCAATTAAGAGGGAAGTTTGCTGTGTAATTCTTTTGGTGTTTCATCTCTTCATTTCAGAGTTAAAGCTTAATCACGGGAAATTATTAGAAAAGCCGGAGTTACAGGAATAGTTCCAAAGCACAAAGCAAACACAAAAAAATCAAGAACTCTATGCATAATAGGGAAAGAAATGGAAAACACAGAGGAGATTGCAAGAACAAGGGGGAAGAAAAGGATTCCCAGTCACTTAAGACATAATATGATAGAACTATTGCACTTTATTTCTTTGGTCATTCATAAATTCCTATAACCATAAAAAAAATGTTGAAACTACTAAAAACTTTCTTACTTCCATCATTTCTGCTTTATGCTTTTGTGTCACACGAGTTTAATTTTTCTGATGTATTTTATTGCTTCCTCTACCAAATGTAATTAGCAAGCATGAAATGCTTTGTTCTTTTGTTTTCTTTTCTCATTGAGTGAACAGTCGAAGAAAAAAAGCATTCCTGTTTCTCCTAGAACAGTCTGATTTCATTGCCTTAATTAGCGTTATTCCTAATTTATGAGTGGCAATGTATTTATTTTCTGATAGAGTTTATAATAGATCTTATCACAGTCCCTGCCATTCACTGTAATTAATATGTCTGATTATGCAGTAAGAAGATAACTTTGCTGTTCTACCACTTCAGTCCCTGGGAAACTTTTCTTGCTGTTCTCCCTTTCTCTTCTCAGATTTCTCCCCTCGCTAATTATAAATCTACTAGACCTTTAGAATTCATTACCTCTCTCACCTGGCTGTTCCCTGTTTCTCTCATTAATTTGCCCAATTTGTTCCTGATTTTCCAGGTTCAGTAAACACTTCCAGGCATACACAACTGAAAACAGTGTAAAACATCACATTGTAGTTAGTTTGTATAGTCATGAAATTGCAGTAGTTATGTGTCCCTTGAATACATAAAATTAATCAAATTATCTCAGCAAAAATCAAGTAGATAGAAGTATGAAATAGTCCACAAAAGGAAGTATGAAATAGATTCAAACACTAAAACCTTGCCCAGAAACTTTCAGAAGCCGTGTTAGTGGGTCTCATAATGTATAATAAAACCCAAAAAGCTCCTCAGCTTTTTTTTTTTTTTTAACTCCTCCTGTACAAAATACAAAAGGGATTTCAAAGCAATAAAGATCTCTGAAGATTGGACAGTTTCAAACATGAAACATGATTTTTGTAACCACCATGCCCCTCTAGATTATGACCCTAAAATCTAGAACTCCAGAAGATGGGAATAGGTTTCAGAGACATCTTAGTCCTGTCACTCAGACCTTTCCAGTTCATTGTGCATTTATTCAGATCTAAACAATGGACATAAGGCAGGGAGAAGTGGAGGGGAAGGGGGGATAAGAGAGAGAGCTGGTTTAAGTTTCTTGAGTATTAAAATGCTATAAATAATTATACTTACATTTGTTACTCCTATTCAGTGTTCAACACATGGGGAAGTGTTTATAGCAATATCCTAGCAAGTTTGAGGAACTCTGTAGTTGCTTTGGCTGCTGTTCAAGAACATCTAAAAAGTTCATGAATGCTATTCCAAAACTCTACTTTAACCTTTATGCTAATTTTCAGATAAAACCTACTAATTTGTGCAGTGAAATCTGTTGTAGCTCTATGAAGAGGTAGATTGTCATCTAACACTCTTAGGCCCGCTCATTCATTCATTCGTTCATTGCACCCTTCAAAGACAAAAACAAAAAATAAAGGAACTTCGGGAAAAATCTTGAGGAGATGAGAGACTACTTATACCACAAGGCCCAATCCATAACCCCTTGCACATATTTTGATTCTTAAAAGTGCAGATAGACCAACGGGGTTATCATTGCAGGATTCACCAAAGAACAGCTTTTGTCAAATACGTCTTTTCTGTGACCCTCAATTCTTTGAGGAATGCATGGAGTACATTGTCTGTGTTAGCAAAGTATTTCTTTCTCTTCCTTGAGCTTTATCAAGAGTTGTCACGCATTATAGTTTGGTGACAGTGCTAGAAAAAAGTGAAGACAGAACTGACCTCTCATAGCATTCTTGTGACCATGGGGCTCACACGAGCAGCTTGGCATCTGCCGGCACATCTTTAGCGAGTTGGCAGCCCCAGCGCCCTTTGCAGGTTGCAATCAAACCTGCCTTCTACAGCAGCCTCTTTCTGGCTGATTAAGTTTAATGTAATTTTAATTAAAAACCACAGTGTCAAAGGGTTTAGCTGCTCGAGAAATGAGCACAGATTGTGGCACAGTGGCAGCAGTCACTTGGAAAATGGAAATGCATCCTGACAATATTGTGTAGGGGCCAGATAAACAAAGCTGCAGCTACTGTACCCTGCAAAAAGCTGGGAGAGACCATCATTGCAAGGAACCTTATTCAAAAATAAAGTATAGAGCAGTTCTGGTTCTTGTATTTTAATAATTTTTAAATGCATCTCAGCAACTGAGTAATAATTATCAAGAATTAATTTCAGTTTTCCTCACCATTTTTACTTTTGTTCAGTGGGATGTTTAAGTGTAATTTTCAGATCTTAGTCCTTGTTTATTTTGAAAACAAAATATTTGCTTCATGCAGTAGACTAATACAACTTTTCTCCTTAAGCTATAAAGGAAAAAAATCACCATAGATTTTACAAGTGCTGAAAGCAAGTTCCCTTTTAGGGAGCTTTTTGCTTTTATCTGTTTCCAGCTTTTCTTGTCCCTTGAAGCAGATCACAAGGAGATTTTGATATTTTACCTTCCACAGATATTGAACAACATTTGGAGAATGACCAAAGAAATCACTTCACTGACAAGGTTGCATCATATCTACGAGATTTAATTTCAATAGGTCCCAGTATACACAGAAATATTGTTATTAATGGTTTCCAAAAGAAACATCTATGTAATGTTTTATTTTCTTAGTTGCCATAGTTTTTTGAGTAAAGAGAATTGACTTATTAATTTGAGTTATTAAACACCCTGGTCATGGCAGAAGTTGCTATTTTTCAAACCTGTCCTTTGAACATGCATTTTCTCTGAAATGAAGGCTTGATCCAAAGTCCACTGAGATCAGTGGAAAATCCCCAGTGACTTAGACTTTGGATTGGGTCCTGAGAAGTATACGTGCAGATAGATAGGTATTGTGGTAACATTGTTCACAGGAATTCCTTTCAGCAAGAAGCCTTTTTATTGTTTGTAAATGCTACTGATGCTCCGGGGCCAGAACCCCAGGAGAATTCCACCTAGTGACGTCAGTTCTGTAGAGGAGAACTTCCTCTGTCCCCTTTTAGGTTTGTGGGACATTTTCAAACAGATGGAGCCTATATAGGTGGGACGGGTTCCATCTGAACAGAAGGGTCACAAATGCACCAACTGAGAGGATAGACAGAGCTATGGGGGAGAGTTTAAAGGAGTGGACAGGGGGATGGGAAGTCTGTACAGAATCCAGCAGAGAGGAAGAAGCAGCTAAAATAAGCAGATGGGTAGACAAGGGGAAATAATGTTAAGGGTTGAAATATGTAACACACCTAAAGAAGAGGTTAAGGGAGGAAATCAGAAGACAGAACTCCTGTTGCAGTACAGTTAGGAGGCATAGAAAAGGCATTATTCAACAACACGCAGAAGAGGTCTGACAAAGAAATTCCATTTTTAAAAGTAGTAATAGTCGAAGAGAAGGGTTGTCCTGAGCATCACATGATGGACACCAGTACTAGAATATATTTACAGAGGTTGAAATTGCTTTGCTACATAGGGAACAACATGATAGAAAGCTCAATGAAGACCTGAATTAGGCCTCTAAACTAGACTTTACTGACAGGTAAAGCACCTTACATGAAATAGATGAAGGTGTGATGGAGGCTCTGCCTCTGCAGAGAATAGCAGTGAGGGAGAAAAAAGAAACAGAAGGAAATAAAAGTAACATCCCATCACAAAATCTGAAATGCAGACCACCCTGGAAGTAACAAGTCATAGATAAACACGAAAAAACAACTGTGTATAACCAAATTGTATAGGACAGAGACAGCCAAAATTAAACAAAACAAAACTAATTTCAGCACCACAAATAAAGAAATGTCTCACTTCCAGTTATACTGACTCTGGATCTAGACAGAAAAAGTTATTTGAATGCAGCTGCATTTACCAATGGTTTTGGATTCTGGTTTACAAAGAACTTTCTCCCACCCTTAGCCCACCACCACTATTACTTAAATGAAAGTTTAGAGGAACATAACAAGCTGTTATTTAGCAGTGGTTATGATATGATGATGAGATTAACTTGTTAGTGTAATTTCATCAAGGCAGCATTTCTCCCATAAAGCAGCTACAAAACAACAAACTGTTTCAAACTAAGGAGTTCTAACATCCATTAGATCCATAACATCCATCCCTGCTGCTACTACTACTATTGCTTTTTTAATAAATATGCAGCATTTTGATTCTAAATAAATATTGTAGTCCAAAGCATTTATAACTTGTAATTACAGATGATTCTCAATTATGGAAACATCTGTCAAGTCCAAAATAAATATCTAGTTTTATAACAGGCCTTAGTAAAACCCCGGAGTGGAGCACTGCCAAGCATTTAAGAATAGTAAGATATCTTCCATTATTTGTAGCACATTTCTATCTACACAAGAACCATCTCCTCATAGTTATTATCTCAGAAATCCTTAGGGTACCAGAACCACTCAGCTTTGCTTCTCAGTTCTCCCTGTGTTTGTGAACAAGGTTCTAAGGATATTCCATATGGAAATGTGCAAGTGCTGCTTTTATGATCACCAAAGGAAGATGTTTCCCTGAAGCCTTTCTATGTTTTCAGGAAAAATCTGAGCATCTGCCTGGAGCCCATTTGAATCATATATGCAGTTCACTTCTACAGCAAAATCTGACTGCGAATGTAAAGGAAAATGCCCCAAGGGTTACATGACACAGTAGCAGGTTACATACAGCACTTCACTGGCATATATATAATCGTTTTATTTATGAATAGAGAATTAGGTGTTTATGTATAATTGTACAAATAGTTAGTTATATTTGATGAAGCAATGAACTAACTAATACCTTTGTAATAATAGGTAATTTAAAAATCCTAAAGTATCAGAATATTTGACTTTCAAAGCATGCTGAAGAGAAATGGTAGTATTACCTTGCTAAGAACTCTAGGATAAAAAGAGAGAGTAATAAATATCCTTCTTTATCTGGTTATGATGGTGAAACAAATATAAGCTGTAAATATTTATATAAGATTCCAAAGGATTGACTGAATACTCTGGTAAATCCGTGTATTTTATGGAGTCCCTCAAATTTTGTTAAAAGGATGCACATAGTCTTGTGTATTTCCAAACTACTGTAGATCTTGTATTATACAATATCATTTGGGGTCGGTCCAGCTCTGTTGCATGAGTAAAGCAAATGCAGGTTGAGTGGGTGACCAGCCATTATTTATTGAATGTATTTAGCAGCATTTAAATTACGTAGAATAAGCTTCAGTGAAACCAAGAACTCGTGGCAATGCAGTTCGGATATTGAGAATGGCTGTCAACATGCATGGCAGAGTGCAAAGGGGCACAGCTCTGCGGGGAGTTGCACTTTTTCAATATTCTCAACTAATTACTTGACCTGCGTCCTGTGTTTGTACAAGCATAACATTTTATATTTGGAGAAGATGTGATTGTATGAGCCATAATCTACAGAGTATAAATAAGGAACTTTTTTTTTTTAAATGCTGATTCTTGCAGAAAGTAAATTGTTTTCAGCTTTCTAGAGGCTATGAAGTTTTGTTAAATACTCCACTTACATGGAGATAACATTGCAACATTGGAACAAGTTTAAATACTAGACTATTAAAAATTACAAACACATGACTTTAGAAAAGCTTCTTCATTGAGGGGCCTTGTTTTTTGGTTTTGTTTGCTTTGTTTCTTTGTATGTTTGTTTTGGGGTTGGGTTTTTTCATTTTCATTATAGCAAAGTATTTAAAATTTGTTTATGATGTTAAATGAAACATTAATTCAGTATTTGTATCACAGGTTCCTCCATAAGAGCAGGCTGATGATAATGATTTTCTCTCTTGTGTAAATAAAGACATTTTTATGAGTAAACTCCCTTCTACTGTCACTGTAGCAGTTTTCTCTGCTTTGCTTGTTTGCAAGGTGGTCACTCCATTGCTGTGCTCCTATTTAAATTATTTTAGTGGTTTTTCCCATTAGTTGTGCAATTTCCCTTCTGCTTTTCTACAACAATAACAAAAACTTGGTAGATTGGAAAAGTGTGTACTGTATACTATTTTTTCAGCTCTCCTAAATTAAATTAAATCCACTCAACATAGCAAAAGAACCCTCAGGCATAATTCTACATACTCCTTATTTGCAGTATTAAATATTCAGTATTTTTTCTTTTAAAAGCCTATTTTTTACAATTGTCATAAACTTCCATGCTAAACCATACTCAGGTTTGCATTTAACCTGGTTTTTTTCCAAGTTGTCAAAACTAAGATTTTCATACTCGTCAGTCTTTCTGATATATAAAAAACTGAGTCAATATGGAACAGAATTTTTAAGTAGCTTCATTTTCTGAGCCTACACCCAAGAGTTCTCTTTACGTGATGTAGAAGAGTGAATAAATGGGTAAATTAGCTCAAGGAGTTGCATTAGTCCAATATACTCCTGAACATTCATGATTCCAAGCCATTGACTGTTTGCTTGGGTCAGTCTGATCTATACATTTCATAAATTCTGGTGACTGACAGTCACTCCAGTATTCACACTGGAATCAAACATAGACATTTAGAATGGTGAAAAATGTCAATTATGAAATTAAGTCAATATAGTGGCAACAAAATATTTATTGCTGGGTTTGAGTCATACTTGATCTTTATTTATGTGGCTAATTTCAGTAAGCATATTATACATCAATTTGGAAATTTGCCTTCTGATATCCTCTTATCTCTCAGATATCATACTAGAGGGACTTTTAGGAGCAGTCAGTAGTGTGCAAATCATCATCTTTGAAACAAAAGACTGATAACCAAGGATATGGCTCATGTCCAATTCCATCTACAGTGGTTGCAAAACTTGTGTACGCTCTCCAGCAAGAACGAGCAACTCTACTTTTTCAAGGGCATGAGTAATGAATTTTGAAACCTCAATGTATGTATGCTGTAGTACAGCATAAAGTACCTGGTAAATTCAAAAATTACCTCATTGACAAATTTCATTTTCCAATTTCAAAGTGTGTGAACATAAGCCACCTTCAATACAGCTGTTTTAACACTCATGTGGCTACTCTTTTCACCTCTTAGAATTTATTAAGAAACACTGCCACTGGTCTACTGAATCAGAAATTAAATTTTCTCATTAACTAATTATTCTTTAATTTGATTGTGGATTTAAAACTTTAATGACACTGCATTCCAGCTGCCAGAGCACAGCAGTGACCAGGGTAGTGCTCTGAGGTTCCCAACATGTTGAAGTGCACCCATACACAAGTAACCCCGAAGCTTCTGGTTTCAAGTGAACTGGAATTTAGCAGGTCCCTCTAAGCCCCTGATCAGCCGTATCTTCCTCTTGAGCAAACTTGCCTTTGCTACTCAGGCCTCTCACCTGTTTATCTTGGTGCATCACCCCAAATGAGAAAGGTAGAGACCTTTCTCATTTGATGTTGCTGTCACAAAGCTGGAGATTTATCAAGAACAGGGGCCATAGGAACCGTAAGTTGTTGAAGACAGCTGGAGAGCAACACTGGAGGCCTGTAAAGAGCAAGGTTGGTGGGATGCATCCTGGAGCCTGGAGTCTGGAGCCATGACAGACAGTGAATGGAGAAATTTCCGAATATAGTAAAGGAATAGAAGTCTCTGAGCAACATCAGCCTGAGCAGGAAATTCATGGCTGCTGCAAGGGATTAAAGTAGGCTAAGGGCAGAGAATCACAAGAAATGAGAAAGCAGTGCTGTTTACTAAAACACTGGCAGACAGATGCAACCCAGCATGGTGTTTTAGTAGCTTAGATATTAATAACCTCATTCTTTTCTGACTGCATATGTTTTCATATATAGCTATATTGATATATTTTCATACATAATTACTGGTTGGCTAGCAAAATACTCTTTGAATGCTCTTGAAGAGTACACTTTTTTTTTTTTTTTCCCCCAGAAATGAAAAGACTCTGGCATACCATCCTCAAAAGTTTCTTGACCTGTGGCCTGTGGCCTTCTATGCAACTGCAACAAGGAGTGGAAAAGAGTAAGTGTGATCCCACTAGAAAATTAATATGGAGATTGGAATCTTTCTTGTATTGGCTTACTTTGAGATTATGGTAAATTTGTTTTCATAATGTAATGTCATGAACATAAACAGAGACATAGCACCCTTGTAAATACATAGAGTTGAGCTCTCATTCACAAGCTCGTACCCATTTTAATTTCCTAACCACAGAGGAAGTTGTAATAAGGATAAATTAGTTTTATTTGGTGAATACCTTTTTGTTAAATTCTCCTTTTCAAGTAACATAGCAACATTTGAAATTGAAGTCCTCTTTACAGGTATAGTCTTATTATAAAAGCAAACACAGAACAATATCAATGTTGTGTATTATAAAGAGGAACCTCTCTCCAAGGATCTTATATGGGATTTTTGGTCTGCAGTGTTGGCTCTTACGCCATCCAGTTCAATTCATCCATCTCCTGCCATGATCTTGATGTGCTCTGAAATTGCACCAAAATATAGCTGGTCACAAATTTCACACTTACCACTTTAGACAAGTGAAAGGTCAAGGGCTTACAACAGTTGAGCAGTTATCCTTATCAGTCCCACGAAGCACAGACAGGCATGAAAGTGACTGCAGGTCAGATCAGCTGTAATTTATACTAACTGTGTAAGTCCATGCAGATCCTTTCCACTGCCCCACGCAGCAGAATATGTGTGTTTGAGCATTGCTCACTTCTCTCACTTCTCTTCTGGTCAGTGCAACATTGAAACCAAATATACAAGCACACTTTCTTGTACTGCCATTCTTTTGCTTTCAGAAACAAACATTAAGTAGTTCTTCCACTAAAAAGCCTTTCCTTATTTGGAGGGACCAGTATAACTCCTAAGAAGGAACTGAGACTTTAAAGAAGCCAACTAACTGGAAGAAAATCAGGAGCTGGAATCAGAAGTGGTCTAATACCTTGCTGAGAATGCTGCTAGAGGGAAAACATAAAATAACACATTCAGTACATTATAAATTCTGAAAAATAGACACTACGTCTAGTCTACAATGAGAAATTATACTCAGTGTTGGTTTGAATACTATAAGGTGCGATAAAGGAAGCTTAAAATGTGTGAACTGAACTCCCTTCAATCATATTACCAGATCGCATTTCAGCTGGCAATACTGGATTTATGGATTTTTGTTTTCAGGAATCTAACAGTACAGGACTTCTATTGATTATTTTAATGTTCAGGAGTCAAAGGACTGAGTTATGGATGTCTCCCAGATGTCTCCCAGGGAGAAAAGGCAAACTTAACGTTGCTGACTTAGGTTTAAAACTTTTACTTGTTTTTTTTCCTACAAAGACCTCAGTTACAGATGCACAAGAAAACTGGCCAAGAAAATATGAGGACCCATTTGTCCTGAATAAAAATTCCCAATTATTATTATTATTAACTGGGGTTGTTAATCTTCCAGTTAAGTAATTTCTTTCCTGAATTGTTTTAAAAGGAATTTAAATATATGATGTACACAGATTAATAATTCTAAAAATAATTCCTTTTTGAGTATACTGACACTCAAGTCAAACAACTATTTTTCTTTCTCACATTATTTACCCAACAGTGCAGTTCAACACCCCAATTTACTCCTAATTACAGAACCTGTTTAGTGGATATAAAATATTTAGCTTTCACTATCCTGTTTTCACTATTAGTGGCCTACTAGAAACGTATTATAAACTATTATTTCAGCAAGCAGTTCTGTAGTTACTGTTATCAGACACAATAAAATATAAGAAAAAAATTTTGAAATAGTTTTAAATAGTATGATATACCAACATGTTAGTTTTTACATAAGCCATGCAAAAGGCACTTCAATTATTTTTTAAATCATGATGAATTATTCTCTCATATCTAAACTAAGTAACAACGATACCTTAAACCTTCAATGCTAAGGTCTTGTAAGAAGGGTTTTGGTGTCATTTGGAATTATTGGCTTAGTTTGCACCACATCCAGTCTGTCCATTGCATAATAATTCAAACTGCTGTTCAAGCAGTGTTTATGTATTTTGTCTTGGACAAGACAATGATACTGAGATTTCTTCGAACATGATGTTGGCATAGACTATGCCATAGTGTCTTTGGACTATTGCAATACAAGTAAATAATGGTGAATCTTGGCCTTTTATGTCACTGAACGTAGTTGATGGAATATGGAAGATTAGTTACACTGTATTGCACACCTAACTGGAATCATTGCTGGAAACAGATATTAACTGAAAAAAAGCACAAGTCATCACCAAAAGCAAATCACAATCAGCTACTCATCTGACACTGATCTTTGGAACTCAAGGTGAACTGGAATTTTTAAGCACGACTGCCCATCTTTCACATAAAGGTGGTGGCATAAGTACATGTAGGAAAATATTTCCTAAGAGAAAAGGGCAAGGATTTGCCTCAGGTTGTAGCTCCACTCAGTGTGAACTTAACTAAAATTCAAATTGTGAAATAATAAATCTGACATAAATTAAAAGTTTATTCTTTGCCTCCCAGTGCATGCAGTAACTTAAAGCTAAACACCAGCAAACAAATTGGCAGCTGGCGTTTCAGTCTGTGAGGTGTTAGCTGTCTGGTCTCACAAAATAAAACATTTATTTCACTTTTCTTAAGTACCTAAGTTAAGAGATTTTCAAGATGCAAAGGCATTAAGATTTTGCTTTCAGAATGTTAGAACACCTTTTCCTTGGAATTTCATCAAGAGTATACATGCTCACTACTATGTATTCATCTCTACTAAATCAGATGAGGAACTTAAAAGTTGTCTTCAGAAATTCCCATGTGCTTTTGAATAATAGCTGCTATACACGAGCCAAGTGCCACACTCAGCTTTATATAACACTACCTACATGGTGCTTTCTGCTCCAGGGCTCCTCTCACTTGTCCCCTTCTCTGCGACAAGTACACTGGTCCCATGAGCTAGAATAGCCAAAGGAATTGTTTCTTTCATGAAACTGCATTGCTGATGGTTTTTGCAGTACTCCTGATGTCTCGTAATATTGAAAGCTTATTTGAAAAGTTTGCTGTCAGTGATTTTGGCTTCAGCAACAAAATAATTTGAAGATATTATCTATCCTTCATATGACATTGAAATGGCTGAATACCAACTTAATATTTATAAGATGTCCAAAAATCTACCAGAAACATTTAATGCTGCCCAGAACACACCATTTGCCTGGGAATGTTTCATCACTAGATGATAGGGAATAAAATCAGAACCATTCACCCAATGTTAGATTTAAATAGCAGATGATTCTTCTTTGTTATCAGAGCTCAGTTTCTGTGCCTATTGCTCAGGGTGTTGGACATGTGCAGGAGGACATCAGTGGTACCATTGCCTTCTAACACCCGAGGCTTTCCCACAAAGCAAAGCAAGGCCTTCTTACAGTGCCCTTTCACTGAGGTTCTGTTGAGATTAAAGGCTTAGCTGCTCTGGTTCGTGCAAGTCATGCCCATAGGCCCTGAAAAGTGTTCTGGGACACCACTGTTCTCTAAGGCTCTTATGCTTATTTGCATGAAGTGGTCTGATCCAAGCCAGAACTTTTTTGCTGATGTGGATTATCAATAAATAAAAACCTTTCATGGATTTTACACATTCAGAAGAACATGGTAATTTAAGCTCACTTACTAGTGGGGAACAGGACTGTGTATATTTCAAAATATCAATGGGAAAAAAATTAATCTAAGAGTAAATCCCAACTCCAGCATCTTTACAGATGTCCAAAGAACCTAATTTAATGGTTATCCCAACACATACTGCAGGGCAGAGTTAAGGTTGTTCGTTTCATAAACTGGTTGCATTTTTTTAAAACATAATGCTGAACCTGGAATCCTTTCACTTGCACTGCAAGTATGGAAGGAGTTTGCACCATGGTTGGTCTTTATAGTGTGCAGGGGTTATAAGACACCGTGCGTGTCCTCAGTTCCCCATCATATGTACCATGGACACGAGATGCAGAACAACACAAACTACCCTCAGTTCTGTTGCCTGGACAGAAGCGTGGCTAAATTGAGGAGTGATAATAGTTGTAATTTACTAGGCAAAATTTCTTTTCCAGGTTCAGTGAACCATTAACATTTTCCAGAAAAGCCACAAGGTGTCTCTTTCCAAGGGGGAAACCCTCAAGTCTGCCAAAACTAAATTAAAGTTCTTCAGTTAGGGGACAGTCACTTATCAAAACAACATAGCAGAATATAACAAGGCACTGCAGAGAGGGTTTGAGGCAAGAAAACTAGTACTTAAATAGAGGCATTCAAAGGTAATAGAGAGATCAGTACATATTAAGGTTAGTCACAAGTCTAGAACTGTAGGGGAAAACTTGAAAGGGAAACAGGTGATGTTTTTGAAAGCTTCTCTTTGCTATGAAATTCCAAGCTGCCTGTGCTGTATTCCCAGTAATGCTTTGACTACATGCTTAGCTCCCAGTACCATGCATTAACCACTTTCAGTTTTGATCAAGGAACAGCAAGGGCCAGAGAGCCCCTAAGGGACACAGAGCCAGGGGTCAGCAGGGCAGGGTTCTCATCAGCCAGGGGCCACCCCACGGTACCTGAGTACAGCAGGCCCAGACACAGTAGCCAGACCCAACCAAGAGCTGAATTCACCAGGCAAGTCCATGGTGAGATCTGAGGCCAAGTCAGGAGGTCAGTCTGCAGGTCAGAGTCTGGTCCAACAATTGCCAGGCAGACCCGAGGTCAAGCCAGGAAGTCTGTCCGTAGGTGCCAGGATCAACTGGACACACTGACAGGCAGGGGCATAGCTACAGCTGAGCTGAAAATCAGCACTCCTCCAGGGAAGCTTAGGAAAGAAACAAAGGCTCAGAGCTGAGCTTAAGTAGAGCTGGACCCACGGATCTGGGTGGAGGCTCCAACTGAGGCAGGCCAAGGCCATTTTGGCTATTAGTGCACTCAGGCACCTTGATGAAGTGCTGTGTGCTACTTAAAAATTTTCTACCTGCTGTGTTTTTGACACCTGTCAAATGTTGTTGACCCTTGTGCTAGTTTTTAGCTGGTTTTGCTGTGTTCGTGCTGCAGCTTGAGCACTTAGCTAGATTCTGTCAGATGATACTTAAAAGGAAGTAAATTTTTTTCACACAGGAAGGTTTTTCCTCAAAACCAACCCTAGAATCTGCATCTTAAATATTCTTCCTGTGCATTTGTAAAGAACACCTGCATAATGGTCATAATTCATAATGCATAATTTGGACTCTGTCTGAATGGTCGATAAAATGGTACAGACTGGAAGGATGAGATGAAAAATAGACATGACCAGACAGAAGCAGTTGTAAGTCCTGGACTCAGACACTAAAGGTAGGATTTAACTGTCTAAACGCAAGTAGTTTCCATTTGAGGTGCCCTAGAGTATCCAAAATATCCACACATATGATCTTTGCCAACAGGCTTTAAACCAGATACGTCAGGGGATGGTGATGACAGCTTGCAGATAAGTGAGGGAAGAGAAGTCGAGGCAGTAAATACATGGGACAGGGTGACAGGAGCAAGAGAGCCCTCAGGAAGGGTAAGACAGGTTAAAAGAAGGTTTGCCTCAAGTGTTTGTGCACAAATGCACACATTCTGGGAAGCAAGCAGGAGAAGCTGGAACACTGTGTGCAGGTGCAGAACTAAGGCATCATAAGAATAACAGATGTGGCAGGAGCTCTGCGTTGTAAGGAACATACAGGCTCATTAGGAACAACAGGCAGTGAAGACAAGGAAGAGGAGGGCTAACTAGGTGAGGAAGCAGCCTGGATGTATTGAGCTCTTTTGTGGAACAGTAGATAGAGTGACTGAGGATTTGTGGGTCATGATCAGAGGAGAGGCTAATGAGAGCAGCATTGTAGTGGTAATGTTACAAATCATGTGGTCAATATTGGGAAATGGATGAAATCTTCTTTAAGCATCTCAAGGAAGTCACCAGATCATCAACACTTGTTCTTATGGATTACCACCCTAGAACTGGAAGTTTCTGCTGAAAAGGAGCTGGGGGTCCTGGAGAGCAGTAGTCTAAGCACACTGGGAGGTCTCAACAGGAGTGTAGCCAGTAGAGCAAAGAGTGATTGTTCCCCTCTGCCACTTTGTGAGGCTGCATCTGGAATGCTGCCTTCAGTTTTGGGCTCCCCAGTACAAGGAAGACGCTGGCAAACTTAAACAAGTCTAGCAGAGAGCTACGAAGACAGTCAGAAGGGTAGGGCACGTGCCTTATCAGGAGAATCCGAAGGAACTGTGTTTCTTTAGAGAGTGGGTTTGTTTAGGGAAGGTGTGGGGGTGTAAAGCAGCTTTCTGATACCTCTGAGGAGGTTTTTAAGAAGGCAGACACAATTTCTTTACTAAGGAGCACAGTGGGAGAACGAGAGCTATAAATTGAAACAGGTAAGGTTATAGCTTAATAAGAGGTAGAGACAGAAATTTCCACTGTGAGGATAATTAAGCATTGGAACGGGAGCCCAAAGAAACTATGAAATCTCCATCCTTGGAAGTTTTCAAGACCCTAGCTGGACAAAGCCCAGAGCAACATCGTCTGAATGCCTTATTGGTCCTCCTTGGAGCAGGCTATTGGACTGGAGACCTCTTCAGGTTCCTTTCAGCTGAAAGGATGTGCAGTTCTATTGTATGTGGGACATACGTGGTGCAGAAACCACAGGAGACACTAGCTCTTCTGGAATGGTGAATATACACTATATGGAAACCCCAAGGGCATGTCATAGGGCTTTAAGGGCTTGTGCTTAGGCAAATGAAACCCTGACTGACTTTGAAAAGTGGCCAGGTGACACACTGATCTTCTCATTACAGGTAAAGCTTATGTAGAGGAGTATGTATGCCTACTTCTTCTTTTTCCACCTCTTTTTAACTGTTTTATCATGTTAGAATTTATTTCATGGGAATTTATCATTATGGTCTTTTGACGAGATGGAAAGAATTTTCTGGCAAGTCCTATCAAGTAAAATTCTTCTTCCAAAATGCCATTCAAATTCAGGACTACATTTCAAGGTTGGATCAGCCCATTCTTGATTAATTTCAAACCTACACTATAATAAACACCACTGAAGCTAAAAATAGGGAGAAGATTAAAATAGACTTTAAAATTTTCAATCAAATAAGTAATAATCCTATGAAAAGCACTTTAACTTTATTATATTGTTGTGAGCAGCTCACACCAAAATGTTTATTCTGCATTAATTTAAATGCTGTTGGGCTTGTGATTGTATGTCACTATGTTAAAGTTGCGTCTGATACAGTTTCATTGCCAGAGGTCTTATTGGGGCTGAGATTTCATGTTCACATATGAGTATATACCAGTGAGATGGGTTATTACTTCCAACCCATTTTTGTTATTTATGAAAATATAAGGGAAATAAAATGCAGAGCAGGGATTTTCTAACTTCAGCAACTTAATGTAGGTCAGAGCAGATTCAAGTTTTGTTTTCACTATCTATATATTATGCTCTAGTGTTGCCCATTAAATTCAAGCCAAGCAGAAGAAAAGGATGAATTTGCATATCCATTTCCATTCAGGTTATGGACTTTTAAATCCATGTTGCTTATGTCTATAGATTAATGAGTGCACCATTATAGAGGAGGCTTACTATGTCACTGCATTTGGAATGTCCAGGTTTTAGCTCGGCATATAATATTTTGAGAGCCATTTTTTTCAAGCATAGTGTAATAGGCTTTAACTTTGCTAAGCTTTTCTGCCAGGCCTCCAGTGCCCTGCTGTTCTATTATATTGAACTTGTAAGCAGGATGCTCTGCCAGGCTCACCCAGATTACTGCTGCAATAAGGGCCCTGCTGAGTGACTAGTGTCATGATAAGTGCTAGGGAGGGAGTTCACCATCTTGGCATACTGTTCTCATCTTATTAAATTCAGCTTTGTGGAAGCAGGGAGTCTGCCTCTCGGCCTCACTGGCTCTGGCTCAGTCCAACTGCTACTGTCAGACAATATGAAAATAGGAACCACCACAGCTAATGGCAGGTGCTGCACCATCACAGCTGAGGAAAAAAGAGAGCTTTTCCTTTTTTTTCTTCTTTTTTTTTTCTTTTTTCTTTTTTTAACAGGCACTTGACTGGATTGATTTGAAGATTTGAAAACATTTAGCTTTTTAATATTATTATAGCCTTCATACCCACAGATACTTGCTGAACCACCGTTCTTTTTGGACATTTTTATTCTGTTTACTTTATACAGACTCCTTTGTTCTTGCTTACTTACGTTCAGGAAATATCATGCAGCAAACAAGCCCTGGGAATAGGTTTGATATCATTCAGATTTGGTAAAGGATGGTATTGTAAAGGTCCTGTCATGACATCCATATTCGGACCAAACTCCCTACCTGGTGTTGCCTGAGAAAAATTTCCCATATCCACTCTTCAGTTAGTGCTGAAGGTGAAGTGAGTTAGCTGTTCAAGCCCCCCTGAACTCAGCAATACCTACTTACCTAATTCTCATATTTCTTTGAAAAATCTAACCTTTAGTTTTGGGTGGAGGACTGAGAATCTTCCCAGTGCCCTAAAATGACCGGCTGTCACCTGAATAAGCTACGCTGCTGGATGCAGCAGGGAAAGTGCAACACTCACGGAGAGGGGAGAGAGAACAAGGGAATATGTGTTTGCAAGCCATACCTATGGAGAGGAAGAAATTAAATATCATTCACTTTGCAATATGAATAGAAAGCAGAGCTTAGTTCTGATTATCAGTTTCTGAGTGCATTTGACCATTTATTTTTGAACCTAAGGCTCTTTTGAGCTAAGAATGAAAAAGCCCTTTCCAAGGCCTTATGAAAGGATAGATAAATTACTTCTGCATTTGCTGTTGTCTGAGCACATATGGAGTCTTCATTGGCATCAGAAATACATTGTTTCTCACTGTTCAACAATAAATGTTCAAATAGCCCCATTATTGTCACTTCAATGTTTTTAAATTGGACATGATCAACACATGCAGTGTAACCTTTCTGACAGAAATATTGACGTGGTCCAGCTACAGAAGTCATCTCGTAGCAAAACCAAGTTGGAATCAATAGAAAATCCAGGTTTTCAAGTGTGTTTATGACAAGATTTGCTAAGTCTGGCAGGTTGAAATTCAGCAGCGCACTTGCTGCCCATGTCAGTCTTCATAGGAGTGGCAGCTTTGATTAGACTCTGTGAGAGAGGTTGATTCAAAAATTCAGAAAAAAATAAGATCTTTCTGCCAATTTGCAATATCATGTTCACAGTCCATTTCAGACCCATCAAAGGTAAAGAATAAAGGACAACATTTTAATCCCCCCTGAGAAAGTGAGTAAGAAAATTATGTCTATGAAAAGTGTGATTTTTTTTTCTTGAACAACAAGAGTGGAGAACTATCAGGGAAACTGACTACCATGAATATTGTGTGTCAGATCTTTCAAATCCCAGGAAATCACTATGCAAGGGAATTCTTGGCAAAAGTCAAGGGCAAATGAAAAAGTAAAACATATCTATCTGGTCAAGTTCATATGTAACACAAGTCCAGTTTGGTTATACCTTTACTTCATTTCTATATCACATTCATGAAGATGTCATTTGTAAAGGTTTTTAAATGTTACTTCTAAGTCATATTTTTCTTTCTTTTTTATTCCTTAGTCTTTCATATTATCCTGATTCACTGTGATGTTACTGGGGGAGAGGAGAGTGTTGTATTTTTTCCTCCAGTCATAGTGGGATCCACAGAGAGTCAATTGCCAAGAAAAAAATTATTAGTTTAGAAGAGGTTTTAACTTTTTTTCTCTTTTTTCCACCTCTTTCATTATAGACTTTAAAAGTTCACTTGAAATCCAAAACACTGCAGCTAGTCAGTGGATTACAATGGAATGGTTGCTGGAAATTGTCCAGGAGAAACATAACCAGGGGGAAGTAAAGAATGCTAACAATCTGAAGTTTTGCATTATATGAAATTGTTTTTATTTTGTTTTACTTTGAGAAAAAACAGAGATATCAGGCTTAGATCTTTGCCACTGAATCTGGGCTTGTAATCAATAAATGTGGAATGATTGTGGCATGATTCAGGAAATATTTTATGAGGAATGCATGAAGTGTACTCCAGTTTAGAGATGACACTGATCTCTAGCCATTGTGCCTGAGAATATGGAACAAAGGAGGTGTTTGTTGATGCTTAATCAAACAGATTTATTTTTGGTTTTCATGCTGTAAGTGATTCAGTGAGGAGTTTGCTCCTCTGTCCGATTCTGAGGGATTAAATGGCCTTGGGATGCGATCTCTCTTTGTGAGGGGAACACCAAGTCAGCATTCAGTTGTTTCAGATTTTTTGTAGTTTTAGTATGGAAGTAGAACGTCTCTGAGATACTCCAGCCGAGCAGCAAAATTGTAACAGGATAGCAGAGCTGGAGCCACTCTGCTCTGTGGTGAATCTGGATCTTGAAACTTGTTTTCATCTTCAGTGACTTTGCAGCTGGAGAGTCTGGTGCTTTTTAATTGCAACAATCAGGTGGGCAGGACATTCTGCATGAAGGTGGGCTGATAAAAAAGTATTCACACTTGCCTTCTATTCATCATATAAAAATAACATAGAGTGTGCTACCAAAACCAAGTGCACCTTACCACCAAGTTTCAGGCATCCTTTTGTGTTTGGGTTTATGTTTACGTATTTATTTATTTCTAACTCTATGAAAAGAGCATTTTTGGATGTGGCAGTTTGGAGATAAATATACCCTTGCAGCATTTGTAGCAGAAACACTGACCTGTTGTGCTAGTGCATGAGAGTGAGAATAAGAAACTAATCTGTTTTCACTGTCCAAGATGAAAGAAATGTGAAAAATAAACAAACGGCACAGATGGTGAAACAGTTTAAATTTTTAGTACTCTTTTGGTGTTAATAATTTCCAGTATTTATAACAGCATGATAGCGACATATATTAAAATATGTTATTTATTTAAATAAAAAATATTAAGCAGATGAGTAATTCACAATTTTCAGCAAAGCCGTATTTTAAAAAATGTTTTTGGAATATAATCAGTTTAAATTTTCCTGCATGAATATTAAGCAATGTGTTCAAAAGCTGAATCTTTGGCAGGATCTCGTTTCCACTTACTGCAGCTAACATACCTGAAAACTTGCAGTTCTTTGTGCTCATTTTTCTTTATTAATTTGCTAAGTCCAGAAAGGTAAGCGTAGACAAGGAGAATGAGAATTCTCAGTAACTCCCTTCATTGTTTTTCAGTTCACAAACAGAACACAAATTTGGAGAGAATCCCAAATGGCAGGTGCTGACACTAAGTAGAGACAGGAACAGCCTTCTTGTTAACATATTATCTACCCCTCACCTACCACTGCTCTGTTACAAAACTCATTGACAATGAGAGCTAAATGAAGTAACTGAAAACTAATTCGGTACTGTTACAAATATTTCAGATCGCTGCATAAACCTTTACCCAGCTTAAAAGCAAATCAAACAGAGAACCTTTGAAATCCTCTCTATGCCTAGCCTTGTTGGATAACATCCAAGCTGCTATATTTTCTTTCCAGAGCAAATTTAAAGCATTCTTTGCAAAAGGTGGTGTCCTGGAGTGCTGAACTGGGGAAACAGAAAGACAGATGGAGGAAATCAAATGAATCAGGTACTCCTGCTTGCACAAGGAATTGAATGAGGTGGACAAGTAGTTGATATGACCTTAGTAGATCCACTTTTGCTGTGTAACAGTCCCATTAATAAATTTTATAATGTTAGAGTATTCTATACATTAAAGTTAATCTAAATAGTCTCATCATAAGTCACAAGAGACTCCATTTCTTTCAGAAGATAAGAGGGATTATATTAGTTTTTACAGTGTTGCAAGTAATTTATGTAAAGGTGTTTATACACAAACCTTTTCACTGTTCTTCCCTTTCTTCTGTCAAATCCCAGAGTATGACTATTGTTTTAGTCTGAAGAACCAAAGAGCTCTTTTGCATAATATCAAAGACAGGTATGTGGACAGTGGCTATGAAGAATATCTTTTTATTTTAGAGGTCCTCATGAAGGATTGTTCTGTTAAAGTCACTGACTGTGCTGTCAGTTCATAGAGCTTCCTTTTTTATTTTCTCCTTTAACTCAAGGATTACATTTCTACATTAGTCCAAGGGAGCTGCCATCCTAGTTTTCCCATACTCTTTTTGATGACTGTAACCCTGTGGTTGATGCTGTCAGCCCTGTAAGTTTTGCTGGGTAAGTAGGAAATGTAGTCTTCACTTGCTTTGATAAAGGGAGGAGAGAATGCTTAGCCTGTATCCCCTTAGTGGGTACGTACATATTGCACTGCCAAGATTTTCCAAAATTGTTAGTGGCTGAAGGTATTTTGGCTGGTTGGTGCTGAGGCTGAGATACCTTATGATGATCCTCATTTTTGGAAGACAGCCTTTGAAACTAGGCCTTCAACAACAGGCATTAGTCACTCTCAGATGCTTGGCAATGTGCTGCCTTGTTTCCCTCCTTGGTTTTTGTAGCCCTTACTGTGGGCCGTCTCTGGTGACCATCCCGAAGACCGTCTATACTAAATGTTAATTCAACTGGTACCCGTGATGGACTCACATCCTTTACCACAAGAGGGGGACATGGAACACTCACTGAGTATTAGGGTTTAGTCCACTGACAGTTGTCACTGTTATTTGTAACCTCTGTAATTTTTACCACCCACTTTTAGCACCAGGCGTATTTTTCTGGAGATCACGGCTTGCAACAGTTTATTTTTAGTTAGGAGGAAGCTTTACAGGAGATTCAGATAGAAATATTCTGTGACCTAAATTTGACTCCCTTGTGCTCTTTAATGGAACAGTTATAGCTGTTTAACAGTTTCAGAGGACTATGCAGCTCAGAAAAAGGGATTAATGGAACAACAAGGGTTTTTTCCAATAAACAAATTCTAATTGATACCTAGAATCTAAGCACAGGAAATCTCTTTTTTTTATAGCAACTGTGCTACGATGGGCTATTTTAGGGGCAGAGTGGTACATACTGTAGAAGATTTGTATATGAGGGCAAAAGGAATAGACAATTGCTTTTGGGGACTGTGTAGATTAGTACATCATTGCATACTAACAAAGTGCTAATTGCTCCTTTTGACCACGGGCCCAGTTTACAGAGCTTTAGCACAAATGTGCCCTGTGCACTAAATTACAAAACCAACACTGCATTATTTCTCGGTACAGCTTGCAAATTCTTGTAGGGCAGTATGCATTAGCCTTAATTAGATGCAAAGGAAAAGGGTGGCATAGAGATACTCACTTGCAATTCAGAAAGAACAGCCCGAGTGCTAATTACCCAGGTTGCAAATGTTGCATTTGTTTTGTGGCGATAATAGTAAAAGCAAACAGTATTCATATATTTATATAATTTTAGAACTGTTTTAATATTGTATATAATAACTACACAAGAAATTTTTCTCTGCTTGGTATGTTAGCTAAAAAAAACCCAGGTGTGAACTGCTTTGAACAGGTTGTTGGTACTGATTTTAGAGAACTTTTAAAATAGCAGCTGTTTAGAAAATTTGCCAATTAATTAATGATGATTTCACAATGACTGGAAAGGCAGAACAGAACTGCATGGAATAATCACTTTTCTTTATCTTCATTGGAATCATACTCAGCATGGTGGATGTTTTAGTTCAGAAAAATAACATCTCATTTTCCTACACCTTTTCTAAAAGTCCAGAATTATTTGTTCACAGACACTTTCCACCCCTCAAACAGAATAGAAAGAAGCATCTCAAATGGACACATGAAGAGTCAATAGGAGACTTCACTTGTTTGGCAAGACATAAATCTACAAGTGTCATTCCCATTCTGCTGCACATCACTTAAACCTTTCATGCACCAGCTCTTGATTTTGTTGTTCTGCTAACAAGGAAATTTGAAGGTATGGTTTCTTTCACATGTTTTTGGTCCTTTATTTCATGCAGGAGTTCTTATAGGTCTGACACTCTTTACATAAGAAGTCTGGCACTAAATGAATTTAATTTCTACTGTAATTTAATTCTAGCTCTGCAGAGTCTTCATTTGGGATTTTAAGAATCTAGTACTAGAGACCCAACCTGAGACTTCAGGTTCACATTGCAGTGTTTAAGGGTAGGGCATATATCGAAGTATTTTAGTAGGGAAAAGGTATTTGGTAAGGGAAAAGAAAAGGTGGTCTAGGGAACAATCCAGTGTTGTGAAAAGAACAGACTAAAATATTTTCTAGGTTTTCCTTTCAGACATTGTTAAAACAATATGAATACTGAATAATACAAATTCCACTCTCTAGTCTGTCTTTTATAATAAAGAAGTTGATTAAAAAAATATATAAAAATTAACTGAAAAAGACAGGTATGTGTCACCATAAGGGCACTCTGTGTCACAAAGCAAGTGTGCCTTAGTGCTAGCCAAAACAACCACCCACTCAGAGTACTGAAGGGTAGGCATGCTGTTATGACCCAGATTCAAATAGTGAGAGTCAGAGTGAGAAAATTAAAGTGTTAATAATACTTAAAGCACAGAGCAATGGGAGGAGAATTTCTGGGATTCCCCTTTCATTCCTGTTCTCTATCAAAATAAAACTACAGAGTTCCCTCTGGAAAAAAAATATCTGTGGCTTATCACCAAATGTTGAATATTTTGACTAAATGATACGCAGCAGAACTGTGTACCTGTTCTGACTGGAAATACATGTGTGAGTACTGAAGAGGGATACAGATTAATTGAGAGGTATAAAAAATCTGAGGACTTGAACCTTTAACTAGTGCTGAAAAACTTTTTGAAAATGGAAAAAGATTTGTGATTTAACATAGTGACATACTTCTTTGTTTTGCTGCAGCTGACATAAGTTTGAAAGACAATAAATCTGTTGCAGCAATCAACACCAAACGCAGCAGCCTGCCCCACCAAATAGCTTGCACAATGGCATTTTGGAGAGGATGGAGCATATGCTCACCATATTGCTGCAAAAACTCAGTTTTCTTACTCTTTCTTGTTTCTAATTCAGTTCATTCTTGTTAGAACAATCATTGTTATGTTTCTGAAGTGTTTAAGATTTTATATTTTACAGAAATATTAAGAAGCCTTCCAACTCAGATAGGCATGTTATCATATTAACACTGAATGTGGTTAAAGAACAGTTAATATTAGCAAATTCATTTGTTTTACAGTGCTTGTTTTTTCAGTTTTTAACTAAGTTCAATAATTAAGAAAATAAAGCTTGATCAGACTATCAGCTCCTATATTGAACAATACTCATAGATACAAATTACTTGATCCATTGCAAGTAGGTATATTCTGTTGAACATCATACGCTTGGCCTCAGCCCATCAATCCAGCCTGTCCAGATCCCTCTGTAGAGCCTTCCTGCCCTCCAGCAGGTCAACGCTCCCACCCAGCTTGGTGTCATCTGCAAACTGGCTGAGGGTGCAGTTGATCCCCTCACCCAAATCATTGATAAGTATATTAAACAGAACTGGCCCCAACACTGATCCCTGGAGAGCACCACTTGTGACTGGCCACCAGTGGGATGTAACTCCATTCACCACCACACTCTGGGCTTTGCCATCTAGCCAGTTTCTTACCCAGGGAAGAGTGCAGCTCTGGGGCTGGAGTGCTACAGGATGGAGATTCTCCTTAGCCTTTCTTTTGTTGCAGATGTATTTATAGAAACATTTTTTATTGTCTTCTATAGCAGCAGTCAGATTAAGTTCTAGTTGGGCTTTAGCCCTTCTGGTTTTCTCCCTGCATAACCTCTCAACATCCTTGTAGTCCTCCTGAGTTGTCTGCACCTTTTTCCAAAGGTCATAAGCTGTGCTTGTTTTCCTAACTATCAGGTCTGTTAAGCCAGGCTGGCCTTCTCCCCTGCCAGCTCACCTTTTGGTACATGGGGATGGCCTGCTCCTGCACCTTTAGGATTTCCTTCTTGAAGAATGTCTAGCCTTCCTGCACTCCTTTGTCCTTCAGGACTTTTTCCTAAGGGGCTCTGCCAACTAGGCTTCTAAACAGGCCAGAGTCTGCTCTTTGGAAGTCCAAGTTAGCCCTTCTGCTGACCCTCTTTGTAAGTTGTCAGAGAATGAAAAATTATCATTTCGAGATCTCTATGCCCAAGACGTCCTCCAGCCATAACATCACCTACAAGTCCTTCTCTGTTCACAAACCAGGAAATGTCAGTATGTGGTTGCTTGCTTGCAATATTTAGAACGACTTCAATAACTATGACTTTTGTGCAAAATAGAGATGATTTATTTACATCATCAGTTGTGCTTGCAGAGACAGTCCCCTAAGGTGGAGCATAAATTAATTGAAAGTGGGGCTCAGGGATGACTCATTAGCCTGCCTTCCTCTGAAGCTCTTCAGTCTTTGCAGGAGAGACTGATGGAAGGCTAAAGAGGAGGAGGAGCAGATTATCTCCTTTCGTGATGCCTCTTGTGAAGGCTTTTTCTCCCACTGACTGAGTGCAGATATTGAAAGTCTGTTCTATCTCCCAAATGTCTGATGTCAACATCAGATGTCATCCGCAGCAGCAGCAGCAGCCGCCACTGTGACAGTACAAGGCAAACAGTGGAAGACATAGCCAAAATGTTGAAGTCCCTGCTTCCCTCCTCAGGGCTAACAAGGCACACAGAGACCTATATTCTGAACGTGGGATGCAGCTGTTAAAAGCACTTTAGTTTTCCAACCTGTGTGTCTGGAAAACTTCGTGATTGCAAGTGACTTGGACAAGTCTGGCTTTTGAAGCAAAGCAAAAACTGGATTCTAAAAGTTTGAAAGTGTAACAACTGAGTTAGAATGGCAGAATTTCACACCTCTTATTTCAGATTTTCAAAAGAGGCAAAAGAATGTGCCTGGTATTTTGAGTCATCTTTGTTTTTAAGAAAATAAAATATATGACCTTTATATAAATGGATGGAATTAAATGACCCCTACAACATATCCTAGAAACCATAAAAAATTGAATCTGCATTGAAATTTTCATTCTAAGGGGCAGTTTGAAAAGTGTTCAGTTTACATAAAGTCTGTTCATTAGCCTCATCACATTTCCTGGTACAATGGAACAGTTAGTAATGTACAACAATATGGGAAAACACTTTAAAATGACCCTTGTCCAAGGACTGGAGTGAGTTGCCTTACAGTAGGTTGTCATGCTGTTTCTTTTTCTTCTTTTTTTTTCAACTGCCATCTGTGCTACAGGATTTAGGTTTTCATTACAGCAAAAATCAGCTGTAAGGATTTCAGTCTCATTCACATTAAAACCCCCTGGAATAACTGAGAACTTGATCATGTAGTTACAAAGGAAAACTCTGAAATTCCATCCTCTTCTTTTCCAGTGTGTATGTGACCCTTATCTGTTTAAAATCCGGCCAGTGCTAAACCTGTTTGGAGTTTTCAGGAGGCAAAACCAGAAACCAAATCCCAAGCATTGTAATGAAGCTCTTTTACCCTTCTGCAAACTTGCAATTGCATCTCTGAGAAGTCAGAAATATCCCATTAATCTCAGTTCAGTATTAGCTTGGAGATCTAATGCCATTGACTTAACTTAAATCCTCATTAACCCTTTCATTTTTTATGGAATTGTATGACATTAGGTGTACACAGAATGGCACAGCTTGCTCTAAGCAGTAGACATGAATAACGGAATAGATAAATCACCAGCAATCTGAATTACTAATTAAGAAAAAATCAGAAAATTCCAGTGATAACTCTAAAATTATGTTTATTTTAAATCAATTGGCTTGAGTTTATGAGTGGGTTTTTCCATTCCTGTATTTGTGTCATTTTTGATTGTAGAAGAACTCAGGTAAATAAAAACACTTACTAATAATTAATATTAGTATTTCCATTGATGCCATTATCCAAAATGTTGAGGAAACTCGTTAGTGGTTCAGTTGTTGGGCCTGTACTTCACAAGAAGGAGGCCACCTGATTGTGCTGCTGTCAGTGTATCTCCAGCTTGTCAGAGGTGCTCAGGAAATTGTCCCATCATGAATTGTTACGAGAAGAAGTGTAGATTGAAAAACAAAATGATCAGTGAACTAAATCGCCTCCCTCCTCTCTGTGGATATTTTTTGCAGAGTGGAGGTTCTTTTTCACACATTTTAATCTAAACTGTTTGTATTTTGTTTGTTAATATTGATTTACGATACAAAACCACAGTTTTCTTGCTGTTCCAAGAACCTTTAAAAATGGCATTGAAAGAAGCAGGTTTAGTATAATTCCATGAAAATGGGAGCCTTTTTAATATTCAAAAAGTTTGCATTCTGAAATTGTTTCCTCTCTTTCTGGATCGCACTATCCATTGGATCTCTCAAATAATTCCCCTCTGAACTTCTGGGATTTGAGGAAGTAAGAGGGAAGGGCTCTATTCAGAGTACTAAGCAGGCATGATGTGTTTTAAGTTGCAAAAACTGACATTCATGAAGCCAGATTAATGTTTGCACAGCCCTTGAAAATATAAGCTGCAGTGTAATTGCTGTATGCAACATAATTGTTAATTATTTGACTTCAAGCAACCTAAAACCAGCAGTGTACTCACAATCTTCATCTGCATGAGACACCAGAAATCACAAGACTTAAATAAATTCTGTGTTGTATAGGCCAGTTAACAGAGGGAAGAAAAAAAAGAAAAGAAAACCAATGTGGGGGAGAAATCCTGGCATTCTGAACCACAACTCTCCTAAAACAATGTTTCATGAAATAGATACTTTAAGGTAAAATGCTAATCAATAAGCTTCACATATTGCCTGCAAATGAGCAGTACCAGTTCTGCTGGCGTTAGTTAAAGGAGTCAAAGGATGCAAGGCAGCTTGATGGTTGGAAAACTGTTCAGAAGGTTGTTTTTCTATTACTAATGCAACACAGAATGATGCAGCGCTGGTGAAATGAAAAAGAGAGCTTTGTAAGCAGAGGAATCAGGTTTTTAGGTTCATCTCATGAGTATGTGCAGGGCAGAAAGGGGTGATATGAAATGATTCTCAGACAAGATTTGACTCCTCATGTACAAACACAGCAGTGCAAAATCAAATAGTAAAGAAAAGCTATTTTCATATAGCTGTTTTAACTGGGAGAGGGTTTAATTTCACAGTACAAAATCCCTATGGAATTTCCAGGCCTTATATTAATTTGGTTTATGCCACACAGAATAGTGTGCACCAGTGCAAAATTAACAACTTGGTATATTGAAAGGAATGGTGCATATTACTTACTTGTGGGGTTGATGTTGAAGACATTTTTTTCTGATATTGAAGGTAGTTTCATATGCAAAACTTAACCCACAACAAATGACTCAGACCTAATAAAGCAACCGCAGTGAGAAAGCTGCTTGGTAAAGGATGAGCTGGCAGGGACATAGTGACTTTACAGAGAAAGCAGTTTGAATACATCTCCTGTGACTCAGGATATCATTCACAGTCTCTCTACTGAGTCTAGCATGTGTGCAATATAAAAACATGTTATTTTGCAAAGCCTTTATATATCTGAGAGATGTTTAGCAGCACACTTACAAATCTGGTGGAAATCTCTTCAGCTAAGTTACCTTTGTTATCCTATAGCTTGTCCCACTTCAGAGATTATCAAAAATCCAACACAACAGTACAAGGATACTTGTGTTCCGCTGTTAATATGGAAGGTTACATTAGATCAGGTCCTTCTTATACCATTTGTGGAAGATTCATGGGGATCTTTTTCTTAAGCCAGAGTAATTTTAGCTACTCACAACTGGTTTATGTCCTGGAAATACCCTAACAGAATATGCATTTATCAGAGGAACCAAGGGAGAAACTAGATAGAACATTGCATCTCTGATGGGTATAGCAAAGTGTGATATTCAGGGGAGTTTTATCATCTTGTCTGGTTTTGAATGTACAGGAGGGCATAGAATATTTAACTGTTACTGTAGAGATATCTATGATGTTAAAAAAACCCTCAAATATAGCTAATATTTTGTATACAAAATGCTTAGATGTAGGTGGATTCACAGATTAATCAGATCAAATAGCTATAGAGCTTTAAATAGTGCTAGACAAAAATGGCTTATATGTCACCTAATAGTCAAGATAGACCAAAGGTCATGAAACAAGAATGACTGATTGACCAATCAGTTAAAGAAGTTACAATTTAAGTGATGATTTAACAAGGAAACAAGCAAAAATAAACTGAGCTTTAGTTACATTGATACAGAAAGGCTATGGAGAATTATTTGAGAGAGAGAAAATTACATGCTACAAGAACAGACATTTGAAATTCCTTTGAGAAATATAAAAAGCAAAGATAATCAAACACAAACACAGATTTGGAATTATACGTGTCAATTCCAGAAGACATTCTGCATTTTCAGAGACATGGGTTTATAATGTAGGGGTCAGAAAAATCTTTGAGTTCACTCAAGGTTTAAGTTGATGCTATTATTCCTAATTTATATAAAATTTCCTCAGATATTTTAGAAATGTGATGAAAAGAACTAATTCTCCAAATTGATAAATATGCAAACCTTATCAATACAGCAATCAAAATGGTTCTTTTAAATTCTAATTTTAAAAAAAAACCCTGCCTATTTGTGTTTAAAATAATTTAAAATAGTAGAATAGTTAAAAAGTTGTATTAAACCATAAAACATAAGTGCTTTTCTACATAATCAAGAATATAGCTACAGAAGTAGACTCCAGTGAGTATGTCAGTTCAGTTATTGCTTAAAACATGAAGTGTAAGTTATTGTGGAAGAAACAGAAGTCCTATGCTGACTTTTTTTGGTTCTTCGCTACTGAATTCCCCTGGCATGTGATTGATGCAATCCCAGTCACAGGGAAGCAATACCAGCAATGGCACCATTTTAAGACCACTGAATTATAAGCCAAGAGAAAAGGGAAATGCCAGTTGGCCAAACACAGCAAATACGACTGTGTCAATTTTTTAGTCTTTATGTCTCTGTCACAAATGAAAGCAGTATAAAGAAAGTCTGTTATTTCTAGCTCCTGACTGTACTAAAATATTGTCCCCATACGATAATGTTGAAATGGCTCTCTCTGTGTTGATGGTGGCATTTTCATTTGGTTTTGTTCGCATTTCACGTGCAGATTCATCATGTTATGTTCCAGCTTTGGTCACAAAGAAAAGACATCTAAGCATGCCCATTCAACAGTTAGTTGTCCAGGCCATGTTGCCCCACCTGATTTACAAGAATGTCACAGAAAATAGGGGCAGAATATAAGTGACATTTAATTATAGCACAGGTACTAAGAGGTTGCTAACAGGTCCGTTACTTGTCATAGATGGAAAGTGGGTTGTCCTGACCTGATTTATTCTGAACAAATGTGTAATAGCTGTTGCTTTTCTCTTTATTAAATCCTGGGCTTATAAATATCGTATGTGATCATTAGTTCTACTGAGTTAGGCTGGACAGATGCTGGGTATGATCGTGCAGTTATGTTACCAAAATAAGCTTGGGCTGGCCTGTTTTCCCCTTTGCATGTTGTTTGCTTGTTCCTTTTCCTTGCATAGCGTTGGTGTCTACATAGCCACATGCTTACTAAAATTAAGGATTTGTTCCAGCAAAACTAATGCAGCTTTGAAGAGAGGAGTAGAGAGGGAGGTGGGAAGAGTTTTCAGACAAATCAGTTCCTTGACCTGGCTTACCACACAAAAAATACCAGTGCTAACACTCGGGAGATGGACAGATGTGTGGGACAAAGTATAACTGCCCTGCCCATTGACTGCTTATGTTGGGTTAAAATGATTATCAGCTTTTCTTTCTCCCTCTGCAAGCCAGCATTGTGATTACTTATTTCCAGCCTTTTAGAGCCCCTTGTATCCTTGATGTTGTAAAAAAATAGTTGCTAATGGCTTCAAATTACTTTATCCAGTTCCCTATGAGCTCTAGGCCACAGTAAATTTCACCAGGTATATACAATTCAATAACCTCTAACTTAGCAAAGTAACCTCTAACTTGTTCTCTTCCTTTCCCAGCCTGAGTTCTTGTTTTACATCACTGTGTTAGCCCTCTGATCACTGCTAATCTCCTGAGACTGCAGTTTCACGTTTGCTGACCAAATAGTATTCCTGTCCCAGTTGCTCTGGTGTTTGTCATGCAACATCACCCTCCAAGTCGTACTGGTGCAACTGATTGGGAGTCAGTTTTGTGGATTAAATCAGGGAGTTGATCCAAGTTGAAAAAGTCATGTTTTATTAGTTGTTTTATTTTAACCCAAATCCCCGAGGGGACAGCATGCCAATGAGAACAAGCTGGGGATTGGGAATACCTTAAGCCACTGACCACTTTCTATTGTGTAAGCAAGCCCCTGCAAAGACTTCAGCAAAACAGCTTCAGACTTACATGATTGCAGCTGAGATTAAAATCTGGCCTTGATGTATCAACCATCTGTTTCCATCACAAGAAAAGAGACTCAGCAAGAATATTTGTAGTTCTGAGGGTGGGATTCTGGTTTCGTTCCTGTAGTTATACATCACAAATAACTCTACTGTCGGTGCCTATTCCAGTGTATACTGTTTGAAAACCTACTCTCCAGAAAATTACAGAATGAAAATCATGCTTTGGATAGTCCTGGATTTTAGTCTTTCCAGGTTTACACCAGCATAGCTCCAGTGGACAGCTCTGGATTCATTCCAGTCTAGCTCAGAATACAGCCCTTTTTAAAGTAATATAGAAATGTATATAGTTTCATCTCAACAGCTTTGAAGGAGTGTACTTCACTGCTGCTGTCTTCATAGTTCTAATTAAATGTGACATTTTTTCACTCCTTGAATTTTGCCCATCTCTGAAGTGACCTGCACAGGGAGCGTACTAAATCTGTGAAGGGAAAAACACACAGATGCCTGTACTTTCATTTTCTGCAAATCCATTTACAAACATATAAAATAGAAAATACATACATACATTGCAAATACAATTATGCAAATTATGCGAAATTATACATTATGCAAATACATACAATGACATTAATTTCAACCAAAATTATAAACACTTGGAGATTTCATCTCATTGACCATTGTGTTTGTTAGCAGTTATGGAAAAGGTTTTACTCTTTAAAATATCGATAAGCATCTTGACTGGGATGCTGAATTTTCTGCTATTCTTTTTTACCTGTTTCTGTTAGTTATGTTTGGTGCAGTGTCACCCACTGATTAATGTCACCACCGGTATAATGAAATACACACTTCAGTTTCTTGGTGAGAAGAACTGGAACACAGTGTTTATAACAAATTATTGGTTGTTATATGTCCCTGAAATTATCTGTTGTGTAATATTTAACAATATAATTATAATTATATGTAATTTGGCTTTGTTTGAAAGAGTTTCTATTGCTGCTTTGAAATTACCACTAAATTTCCATTTCAGTGAATGCCTCGTTGTTCTTCTACTGAGAACATGTTATTTATTATTGTGATTCTTTCTGTGTGCCCCCACTTACTTGCCTTCTGTCTAAGGCAAACACAGGAGAGTCTGTCAATGGGTTTTTACTATGTTTTATCTCAGATAATTCTTCTGTCACATTTTTGATAGAGGGAGTTAAAATTGTGCAGTCCAGATGATGAGATTTTTTTAGTTAACTAAATTGCAATACTTATATATATATTATTATATTTCTGTTCTATTACCATTATATTTTGTGCATAGTCCAGTAACTGCTTGCTTTTTGTGACACTGCTTCTTCATGAATAATGGTCTTTTTTGGTCTATGTACAGTGTTTGTTGAGTCTTTTTCTGATGTACGGACACTTTGGAACCCAGGGAAGTGTGCAGTTCCAGTGATTTCCTTTAAAGTGTTCCAAAGTTTCATCTGCCATCATTTTCTATTCACTCAACTTGCTTAAGACCTCCAAAGTTTTTCACAGTTTGTCTGGTCTTGATCTACTTAAATAATTTTGGAATGTCAGCAAAACACTTTCCAGATAGTTGATAAACAACAGATGCCCAAGGATGGAACCTTGTGGCACACCACAGATAACCTCATGCCACAGCAACCGTATTTCTTTATTTTTGTTTCTTATTACTTCACCACTTTTTATCTGTGCAACTACTTTGTCTCCATCTCCTTCTTCTCTTTGCCTACTTAGCTTCTTTAGTTGCTCTTTAGTAGGAGTTTGGACAAAGGGCCAGACACCTTCATAGTTTATGTCACCTTTCCTGCTCAAAGTATTTTAGCAGATTAGCTCCTTTGCAGAGCTCACAATGTATAGATCTCATTTTATTCTATGTATTTTATAGTCACCAATGCAAATAATTTATCAGCTATTGAAAGCAAGCTACCAATCTGCAATTCACTGGATGACTGCATATACTTCCACCTAAGTGCTTGTGCAACACTGAATGTGCTTCAGCCCTCAAGTGTGGTAGTCAGTCCTGCTCTCCCACTTAGGAAAGTGACATGTCGTGTGTGTAAATGTACTGACTTTCAGTACTGAATGTTTGTATAAGCACAGGGTACTATCACATTTAATGCAAGGAACACAACAGACCACTGAGACGTCAAGTTATGCTGGTGTGATTGCATGTGTTGGCACTAAACTTTCACTCTTCAGATTTGAGTCTCACAGTTTGCTCCCTTTCTTTCCATATTATCTTCATAACAACTTTATGCTTCTGCAAACTACCTGTACAAATGATAGCACATCTTAAGTTATGACAGGCAGGAATTTACACACACCAATTTGCAGCTGAGTCTAATACATTCAGCCACTTTCTTTTCCGAAATTCTTAATCCCAAACAAATCTATCTGTGATCTGCTTCCTATTCTCTGCTCTCTCTGAGGGCCCTGTTGCCAGCTTGTCTCTTACAGCTTGTCAGCATTTGCTTCTCTAGTGCAAATAACGTAATGTCCAGTTTCTCCTGACTACAGGGACTAATCTGTCTGTAAGGGAGCCTTATGTACTGTATACCAAGCAGGCTGCATTGACTTCAGTGCTGTTAGATTAGTCTATGGCACCAGATGGCCTTCTGTCTTTTTGGCACTCTCACAAAATGGCCAGTCTTACTCTGCTGCCCCTGGGATGGTGAGTATTTGCACATGGAGGAGGATGGCTGCACTCAGAAGTCTTTCCTTCTCTGCTGGATTGTTTTGGATTTAGAGCAGAGTCCTGGGTGCTCAGGTAGCCCCTTTCAGATAAACCAAATATCCTTCATACTACAGTGGAAGAATCTAACTTGACTTTTCCACTACAACTGAAAATGAGGCCGTAGAGCTTTCTCTTCTGGACTCATACCTAGATATACTGGAGCTCAGAATGATCAAAGGTGTTGGGAACGTGCAGTTAGCAATACAATGAGTGAAACTAGGAGGAAATAGCTGAGGATTGGTCAGCTTTGTGCAATTTGATCTGATAGCTAATTATTAGCCGAGACAAATCTGGAGTTGAAAAGCAACTCTAGAATAAGTAAATTCATCCTTCTGGAGATCCTGTCAGAGATGCTGTTCCTATGAGAGCTCCCATAGAACTCTAATTGCAACCTCTGTCTAGGGTCATAGAAGCACAGCTCATGACGTTGTCCCCTATGGCAGTGCAGCTGTTAGCAATTACAGCAGCAGGTTACGGCAACTTTGGCCATCTCTATTCCACAGAAGAAAGTGAACTGAGCTCTGAAGGGGACACTGCAATTATATGTGACAGTTATTGGCCGCAATGGCGATGTGTTCTACCTACATGTCTCTAATCACATCTGCATGTTCCTATGCAAATGTTGGACATTTCTCCCTATCCACCAAACTGGCAAGAGATGAACGCTAGCAAGGAAGGTAAATGGGCTAAAAAGGTGGAGATAAAATTTATGACAAGGAACTTGTAAAAATGTAGAAACCAGAATGCAAACCTCCATTTTCCCAGGAGGCAAGATCCTGAACTCTTGCACCTTGCCTCTTCGATGACCCTTACCTCAAGAGTCTTCCTTTTTCCAAAATGACCTCACACTTGTTGTCTGGTCACCTTCTATAGAACCAAAGTGAGAAAACAAGATGGCATTAGATCTATTAACACATTTGCTCCAGTGAAACATAGAGATGAGGAGTTGAGGTCTTGTCATGTTCTGTGCTGAGCTGATGCAACAGGCTCTGCCGGGGTGCTGAGCTCTGGAGCAGTACCTGGTTAGGAACAGTTAAAACTTTGTTGTCCCTATTTTTGTGCACTGCAGCTAACACGGATCATTTTGTGGTTTCCACAGTATATGACAAGATAAATTATTTGCAGTGAGCTCCTCCTGTACGAGTGGTCAACACACATTTTCTTACAGAACCAACAACTAGCATATCAAAAGTGAAGACCTGGTACTTCATTAATTCACTTTTCTTCATTTTTTTTTCCTAGGTGTTCTTTTTTCAACATTTAGTCAAACAAATCTCTTTGCCGAGTTTATGGAGAGATGCCTAACAAGGGATTCTTGGTCTGAGTGCTCAGTATATTGGCAGATGGCTTATCTTTGGTGTAAGTGGATGGTTGTCCTTGGGAGCTCCCCCTCTCTATTTCTGAATGGTCTTGAAGAATTTATGCCAGAAAACCTAACCTGTGGATTTCCAAACCTAACTCGTGGATTTCCAAACCTAACTCATGGATTTCCTTCTTTAAGATTTTGAAGGAAAAGACTTAAAAAGAAAATCAGATTTTTAGAACCATTTTCCTATCACACAGGAAGCAGTAGCTGATTTCTCAGTTGAGTTGTCAGAGATAATTCAAATGCTTTTGGAAGGAAAACAGTGAGTCCAGAGGACGGTCTAGCTAAATCTATCCATCATCATGCATGGGAATTTCAAAGTGCCCATGGGGTATTCAACACCCAAGTACAGGGAAGTAACTGTTTAAATCACTCTTAAGGCTTTCTTAAACATTGCAGGCTACACACAGTCAATGTCATTAGAACATTTTTTCCTTGAGGGAAAGAGCTTAGCAGAGAGACTGGTGTTTCAGTGTTCTGAAAAGTTCACTGAGTTATTTTCCCTCTATAGGGGTAAAGGTGCTGAAGTAACTTTAATTTAACATCAGTGTTTTCAAGTTCATTTGAACATAAATATTGCTGTTTGCTTTCTCTTTCTTTCTCTTTCTTTCTTTCTCTTTCTTTCTTTCTCTTTCTTTCTTTCTTTCTTTCTTTCTTTCTTTCTTTCTTTCTTTCTTTCTTTCTTTCTTTCTTTCTTTCTTTCTTTCTTTCTTTCTTTCTTTCTTTCTTTTTCTTTCTTTCTTCTTTCTTTCTTTCTTCATGGTAGAAGTAAGTACAACTGGAAATTCTTCTCTTTCTAATGTGCAAGAACAACTGTTTGAAGCTCATTATATAGCCTCAGTTTTGGTCATTGGTTACTGAAGGACACACAAAAATAATTTGGAGCACTCTTCTGACCATGTGATCTTTAAAAAGGGCCAAAAAGTTCTTAAATTATGAAGGAGAACTGCTCATCCACAAATGAAACTCCAGGCTACATAGAAAGGAAATCCTAATTCTCTTGATTGTATGCTTGAATGCAGTCTAAACAAGTCTCTTTCTTCAACTGTGTATAGAAATAAAAAGTTTTAGCCAAAACAATCTCAAAACAAACAAACAAAAAAACCAAAAAACACTTTCCAAAAATACCCATCTTTTGCAAAGATTATTTCCAGTTAGCACAATTTGGCATATGCTTAATCGAAGTGTGGAAGGCAACTTTCCTGCTTCTAAACAAGTGAGGATGTTGGTGTTTACTAGACATTTTGGTAGGGAGAGATGAGTGTTGGTACTGTGAGGCAGGGATCCTATGGGAAACTGATGTCCTGTATTATTACTGTGACAATTTACTCCCAGCACGCTACACAGGAAATTCAATAAAGACAGAGACGTTTATGCTAACAATCTGTAGAATAAAGAAATAATTTATTCTTCTGTCAATCAGGTTCTTCCTAGTAAAGGCTCCTCTTGACTGATTGAAAGAATAAGGGAACATGTTACCATGGCCTGCAAATCCCCATTGCTTAGTTAAAACACAGCACTGAGTTGAGAGGACAATGTTTGTGTGTTGTAAGATTATGGAAACTGTGTGCAGTGGAAAGCTGGATGTTAACTGGGTGAGTGAGTAGGCTCTGAGCAATAAAGCATTGGTGTATGACAGGAGAACACAACACTGAAGGGGTATCATATAAGGGGAAGTTGCTGGTTGAAGAGATTTTTCTGAAATACTCACAAGCTGCGTTATTGATTAATGCTAGATAGTCACCTCTTAAGATAAAAGCCCAGTTTGTTTTGCCTAGTAGTAAGGAGAAATTAAATAAAAAGTCATTTTACTCAAATCTAGATCAATAAATATTTTCAAAACTAAATTAAAATAGTGTTCCTATGCCAAAAATTTCCTTGTTTTTTTGAGCATTATGGCCAGCCAAGGATCACCATCAATAAGACGACTATCCCTATTTAGATCAACTGGCAAACATAAAACCCATCTGTGTGTTGTTTAACAGGTGCCATTTTAGATCCATGGGGAGCAAAGCAAGCTTTGTACAGATGGACAGTTATTCATTGGACCCTTGCTAGCAGTAGAATATTTATTCAGCCACTGCCTGCCTAGAAGCTCAATATGTGAAAGACCCAGTGAAAAATGTTTCTGGTGAAATATTTTTTGAGAGGCAAATAGGATGGGGAAGAAGAGGAAATTCCACTAAAAATTGTTGGCTTACATTCACTAACAGTCCCATTTTGATCAAGAAATGCAAGTTCTGGCAAGTGTTCTGGGAGTCACTTGCTGCTACCCAAAGGTTTTAATTATTTATAGAAATAGTATTAAATAGTATACTTTTCATGGAAAGGAGAAGGGCTCCTTCTGCTGACAGCAGCTGTATGAATTGGAATGGAAACTGGCAACTCCCATCCACTATGCCAGGTAGTGAAGGACCCTTTTCTCCACTTGTGTCATCACTTCCCTTTTGTTTTGTTTTTTTTTTTTAATTTATTTTACAGATGGCCTACAGAACTAAGAGAAGCGTATATGAAAGTTTGAATTTATATAAATAATGAAAAAATATACGAAAGAAAATTTCAAAATGTATTTTTCTAGCTCTAGCGAAAACAGTTTGCCAGTCTGACTTGTAGCAAAGAGGAATGCCTTTTGCTGTGGAAAATGCTGCAGAAATCCTGAGAGTTTCTGTGTGTATTCTATGCATGTACTGAAGTTATCCTCTTGTCTGCAGAATCACAGAAATAACTGACTAATGTAGTTTGCAATCATAGTCTGCTATTTATGTATTTTTATGGCCATATGTACATTTTGTGCTGCTTAGCCTTAGTAAAGGCATCTCCATGTAAATGACACTAAGTCTCCAGTATGGGAAGGCAAGTAGTAAGTTCTTGGAGTAAGCTGAACCTGTTGTTAACACTACCTGCAGTTAGGTGATTAGTGATTCAACGAGTAATAAACAGTCACTGTGGTTTGGATGTTAAATATAACACTCCTGATGTTAAACAGCATATAAACTCACAAAACCTAACATCATTCGTTGCGAGATACACTTGCAGACCTGCCAGCTCTGAAGCACCGTGTTAAGGTTTCTGACCATGGCCACTATCTTTTCTCCCACCACAGCTTCTAACTCAGATGAAAAAAAGGAGAGCAAGATATAAGCATTATATATTTGATGTTAAAAACTGGCTTATGAGACCTTGGCAACAGAGGACACGTAACAAGGTATTTATGTTATCTTTTATTGCTTTCAAGAGGGTCATAATTGCCTCAGGTTGACTGAATTTTAAGATGTGGTGAAAAAACCCATGATGACAGCAATTAAACTTTAACAAAAAGCCAATTGTGCTGGAAAAATTATTTCTCTAGAATCATAGAATGGTTAAGTTGGCAGAAACATTTAAAGATCATCCAGTCCAACTCCCTGCCTTGGGCAGGGACATCTTTCACTATATCTAACCTTTTAAAGCGCTGTTCAACCTGACCTTGAAGACCTGAAAACATGGAGCATCCACAGCTTCCGTGGTCAGCCTGTTCCAGGGACTCACCACCCTCATCAGAAGATATTTCTTCATTATATTCAGTCTAAATCTACCGTCCTTAAACTGTTGCCCCTTGTCCTACCACTACCTGCCTTGGTAAAAATTCTCTGTCCATCTTTCTTATAAGCCCCCTTCACGCGTATGGAAAGACCACAATAAGGCCTTCCCAGAGCTCTCTTCCCCAGGCAGAGCAAACTCAGCTCTCACAGCCCTCTGATCTTTCCGTGGCCCTTCTCTGGACCCTCTCCGAAAGGTCAATGCCGTTCCTGTGCTGGGGGTTCCAAAGCTGGATGCAGGTGGGATCTCACAAGAGCAGAGTAGGGGGGAGAATCACCTCCCTAGACCTGTTGGCCACCTTCTGATGCAGCTCAGGATGCAACTGGCTCTCTGGGTTGTAAGTGCACATTGTCGGTTCTTGTCCAATTTTTCTCAGAAGCGTTTTTGTGCTAAGGTAGCCTCCTGCTGATTTGGGAAAAAAAATATTCTATATCTACATCAAGCTGCATACAGTTTATAGAGCTAGGTAAAGAAAGTCAAACAAACAAACCCAAACCCACACTTTCTGGTTGTTTACAAATTAAAAGAAGCAACAACAAACAGAAACAAAAAAACCTCGGAGAACACCAAACCACAGTAGGGGACAAAATGGTAGCGTATAGTTCCTCATTTAACTAAAAAAAGGTGTTAATTCATTCCCAGAAGAAAACATCCAGGGTTAAGTTTTGAAATTGTTCAAGAAAACACAGTTTTATATTATGAAGAGTTGCCTATACAAAAGTTATTGTCCAGTCCAGTCACTGGTGTGCACAGAAAGGGTAGACTCTCAGCATAGATAGGCAAATTTTGCCCATGCTTTATTCCAGAGTTTTAAAGAAGACTCTGATAAGAATTACAGCTGTTTATGTAGGTGAGACTGTTAAGAATGCAAATCAGATTTTCTTATAGGCCAGCAACTCAGAACAAGAAGTGTAAAATCAGGGGCAAGCAGGGGCATTCATGTTACATTTTAGAAACGATAGCAACAGCTGAGCCTTTAGTGATACTTTGAGAAATTATTTTTCTAAAATGAGCCTACTATACATTCATTGGCCAGAGACAGAAAGTAAAGTTGAACAGCATTAAATCAATATTATAGCTATAACCATTCCCTTTTGATGGTGTTAGTTATTATTTTTACTTACGTGCTTCTCTATGGCATTCTGATCTGCCAAGGATCACGCCTATAATGCAGATAAAAGATAAATATACACCAAAATACATTCTCAGCTATTTATATCTTCCTTAGTACAGGGAAGATTGTTGCTTCAGATCAGCAACAGCATCAGCACCAGATAGCTTGGCTCTGTTCTCACTCTGCCTCTGCTGCTCAGTCCTTCGCTTGTGTCCTATTGAACATCAACCATGCAATCCTATTTCTTTGCTGTTTGACAGTCAGACATATCTCTCTGTGTGTTTGGGGGAGGCCTTTCTCCTGCTCCCTCTCCTGGAAGGTGTGAAAGCCCTGATCTGCTAAATGCTGCTCTTAACTTCTTTTTAGGAGAGCCTACTCTGCTTCCTTTTCCTCTGGAGACTATCAAATGATTTCTCAATATGCTCCATTGTATTTTATATCTAAGTTCACTTCTTATTTTGTAATATGAATCCATTTGTTTTCTTTGGGTTTGCTAAGTGCAGCTAGTCTGTGCATGACTCATTAAGTTACTTCTAAACAGCCACAGCCAAACCCCTGCCAGAAGCCCCTGCTGAAGAAGTGGTGTTTTTCTTGTTTGTTCTCTCTGCTCAAGAAAAGTAATTGAGTTTGTATAATTCATGTTTTAAGTTCATCCAATAAAAAAGAGATTCTTCAACCTGTTTTTTTTATCCTCCAAGTGTGAAAATTAGATTTATCAGTTATTAACTTGTTTATTTTTTTAAGGTATCTAGCTTTGTGTCACTGTTGATTTCACTATTTGCAAACTGGCTTTGTCATTTTATTGATAGCACTTGAGTGAAGAACTCTCTGATAATATATGCAAACTCACAGCTCTCAACAAGCTTTACAGCTCCGTTAATGAGGGGATTAACAAGAGCACTGCAATGTATTTAACCTGCGGCACTAGCTCTGTTTCAATAAGACTTCAACAGCCTATTAAATGGAGTGGGGGCTCAATTAACCCAGACAAAGGCCACTCTACAGAACATGGCAGGGAGGACCACAGTTAGCATCTGCCTAAGCAGCTTGTTTCGAGCTGGAAATAAAGAGGGTGACATGTTCTCGCCCCGAGCTATGATATAACTGAAATGGTGATTCTAGTTCATCTGCGCTGACTGAATAGGTGACGGCATTGAAACCCACCACTATCTCGCCATATGACAGTCTGCGAGCCCGGAGTGCACACAGCGGTCAGCCCGAGCCTCCCGCCCGCAGCACCGCGGTATTTATTGTGTCGCTGCGGCGCGCGCGGGCGCAGGGACGCGGTGCCGGCACCCTCTTAGGTTTGGACAGTCAGGGAGCGTCACGTCAGTAGGTCTTTGAGGAAATGTTTTAACAATCCCCTGCTGGAGAGGGATTCGTCAGGGAGGTGTTGCTGGGCTTTGTGTAGGCTGGTGTTTCATGGGAGGTTGAAGTTAAGAACTGAAAAATGACACATAAGGAGGGTGGGAGAGAAACAAAATGTTTTAAATATTCAGGTTGTACAGCAGCGGCGTACCTACATCTCTCAGGGTTTTTTTAAATTTTGAGTGTTTGTTTTGAAAGGTGCTGCTCATACTTATGGTTGAAAATGCTTAGTGGTTAAAGATCTAATTCTTCCCTTGTTTTTGGGATGAGAAGAAACGAGTTTTGTTCTTCCTAAGGAAAGACCATCTGCAGAAGTTAGCTAGTTTAGGAATACTGGCAATTATGTTATTTGGTAAGTCTAGGTTTAGGTTTCTCAGTAGATATTGTTACAGACCACAGGTCCTTATCAAGAAATGGTCACTGATGAAAGATCAGCATTAAGGTAGCGTTATGTGCCCTGGTGTAAGAATTTAGAGGCCGTGTTGCAATCATTTGCAAGATAATTGAAAGTATTACAAAACAGCCTTTTTTTTTTTTCCTATTGGAAAAAGTAGAAAATAATAATTTCTAGCTAACAACTAATCAAAAATGCACAAATACTAGTATCTACCGCAGAATACATTAGAGAGACAAAAAACAGATTGGGGGGAGGGAGAGAATGCATTCATACCTGAATTAATTATAAATTATTTCAGAAAACACACCTTTTTTTTCTCCCTATTTTTTTTTTAGCTTGTAACTCTGCTCCAAAGGGTGAGACAGTTTAATTTTGTTTCCACTTTTCCTTGAGGAGTGCTCTGTGTTCATTAGAAAAACGCATGTTTATGAATGTATACCAAGCAGCAAGCTTTTTAATGGCATGTACCATAATCTGGTGACAATAAGCAAACTTGCATTGCTAGCAGAACAGATGAAGGAGCTATGTCTATCAAAATAATTTGGAAGAATAGTATGGGCTCTGTGGAGTGCATAAGTGAGTGGCAAGCCCATGGCTTACCTGAGAATAAATGTATATGAACTATGTATCTTGTATATAGTGATAAGCACGCATACTGCTTTTTCCCATGACCATTTATTCAAGTGCTCTGTACGTTTGGTTTTACATGAGATTCAAGGCCAAAGAAACATAAGAACCCTTCACTTTTATGCAAGCTGCTTCTAGGTTTATGACTTGTGAAGTCTTAGATCTTAAGTCTTCCAAGGCAGAAAACATCTGCATTTCTAATGCAGAAAAACAAAAGACAAAAAACTTTTTGTATCCCCTCCAGAAATAATTAAGAGACACAAAAGAGCAGAGACCCAATTACTTTTGCTTAGAGGTCAACTTTAAGTATTTCTGATTATCATAGTAAGGACACGTGCTGCTAATTTTATACTTTTCTATAGAGGGTAATTTTCTTTCCTTATATCTGTATGTTATTATGGTTTGAGGATAAAATATATGAATTACCACAGCACTGTATTGATTTCCCGCAGTGAAAAATAAAGGGAAGTTATTAAACAACACTGGTATTCTATTAGGAGTATTTGCTTTACCTTTTTAAGTCTAACCTCAGGTTAATAGGGCATTATTGCCTCCAATGACATCTCACTAGACATGCCTCATTGCTAGAATAAATACATTATTGAAAGTTCTAGAGGCAAAGTTGTTGTGTTTTAAAGGGGGGGGGAATTGGAACAAATTATGTTGTCAAATAATTAGGAACTGCATCATGCCTTCAGTAAGCATGTTCTCTGGTTTCTGTATACTTGTGTGTACCTTCCTAAAGTTTGTTTTGATTCCTTGAGTCTTTGGCCCAGAGAGGTCCCTGGCGTGCTGGGAATGGTACAAGCACATAGAAATCAGGATACAGGATGAGCATAGAGGATGTGATGATGTGAGGGATGGCCTAACCCAAAAGGGCGATTTTTGATCTCCTTTTTGTATCCAATGTATTCTCCCCCACAGTGACAGGCAGATGCTCTTTGGGAACAGCATGCAATCCTAGCTACTCCCTGCAGTCCTTTCCTCTAGTATTTCCCCACTATCCACAGCTGCTGATTAGGGATGTTAGAGAATGCATCCCTGCCTATTTATTTGTGTCTGCTTATGGATCTCATCTGCGAATTTGTCCAGACCTCTTTGAACCTGTTGATATCTTCTGTATCTATAATTGCTTGTGGCAATAGATTCCAGAGTTTCATTCTTCTTGTTTAAAAACAAACTAATTACTTAAAAAATACTTTCTAAGAGAGTCACCCTTTTTGTTACATACTCCCTTGTTCACATAATTTGGGACTTGCTGAATAAAAACTCACCTTGTCTATTGCCATCATCAGCTTCTAAGCCTGTCCTCTAGTCCTCACCCATCTGCTGTCTGGCTTGAGGAGTTCCATCCTGTTTTGTCTCACAAAGGAGTAGTCCCATCTACTTAATTATTTGCTGTCTTGCACACTTTCTTAACTTTGCTCTGTCTTTTTAGGTATCAAACTGAGAATAGTACTTAAAGAAGTTCCACAGCTACCGCAAAGTCTTCTCTATCATGTGCATCATTTTCTACTCATTCTTTCCTTTTCAATCATGGTTATTGAATTATAATAACGATTTAATCATAAGACAATAATGCATTAGGCAAAGTGACAGAATAGGAGAAAAAAATTGCTTAGCACACACTCCTACTTCTTAACACACTACTGCTCCTCTTCCAAACTATTTTTGTCATTAGGAAAAACATATGCAGTGTGTAAGTAGTGCATAGATCTTTGCTTCCTGTCAGTGCCTTCCTAGATACGCTGGCTTCCAGCCAGGCCAAGTTAACTGGAACTCAATTAGCATCTTTAACACTTTTAAGCAGTTATTTTTCTACTGTTATTGGCAACTGATTTCCTGTGAGTTTAGCTGCACAAGAATGAAGATGTCTGTTAATTTTTTCAGTTTAATGCATGGCTTTCAGGAGAGGACAAAAATCAGTGTGGTATTGGAGGTTGATTTGTGACTAGAAAATGGATGAGTTTGTGTATATCAAATAGCAATATTTCAGAATGTCAATAATATAAAAATTTTAAAAGGTATAAATCATAGGGACAGATATTAGAAAATCTATCAGATTTGCTGCTAAGGAAAATTTTCAACAGTGTTTGTGTTAAATTCTTACCAATTTGTCTTAAATTCATACACTGCCAGAGAACAGGGACACACTGGAGTGTGGGCATTTGAATGAGGCAAAAAAAGAAAGAGAATGAAAGCAAAATGGATACTTGAAAGGAAGTGCACCAAAAAAAAAAAAATCTAGTCCATGAATAAATACCTCACAGACCATTTCTCCATACAATTAAGAACTATGTTTTGTGGAATCAAAACCACAATCCCTTATTTCGGTACCTTAAGGTGAATATTGTTTCCTGCAAAGGATTACCAAACCTGGTGAGAGGTTAGATTGTGCAGCTTTTGACTGTCATAATAAACCAGGAGTTCAGGAAGAGACTGGGAAGCATCTGAGCAAAGAAAATGAACATCTTTCTGGGATCCTTGGATAGCTGCCAGATCACACATTAAGCTCTCTTTTCCAAACCAATTGTTCTGCCGTTTCTAGTGAAAACAGTCTTCATCCTCTGCCTGGACTTCTTGTTTTTTGTGAAGTGAATCTGCCAGCCTAGACATGTGGGGTTTTTTCCTATAGCTTCCTGATATGTCAGCATTTACTATGGTATATACATTCATATAATTTATATAAATAGGAGAGAAATACAATAGGTAAGCATTACAGAGCTACTGACAGATACTCAGGAAGTGCTGTTTGATCACGTTTTTTGCTTTGTTGTTGTTCTTTATTAAACATCAGTTTACAATGAACAAAGCAGATATTAATTATTAGGTAATACTTAAAACACTGCAGATTGTTTCAAGGCTAAATACTGCTAAATGCTGCAAATCTACAATACAAATGTCTGCCCAGAAGTATAGCTATCAGCCAATATGAAAGCTGTAATTATACTATTAATCGTTCATATCCTGAAAAATATTTGCAACAGATGCCAAAGGCAGGATTAGGTACATGCCAGTAAAGCCTCACTTATGGATGGTTTTCAAATGCTGTAAATTACTTTATGGTTATCAAAAGGATACACATTTGAGAAAATGTGTGAATGAGCTTGATTTTTCCAGCCAAACAAGAAATACAGAAATGGCTTTACTAAGTCAGACCTGCAGTTAGAGCACAACGTCCAGTATCTGACAATGAATGACACTAAGGTATATCTTATCCTCTAAAAATTCACTTCTGGTGAACCAGGTTTAGTACCCCTTAAAGAATTTTATAATTGGTTATGATATATATGGATTCTCCTGATATCTGTATAATAAAGTCCAACCTACTATTGCACCTTCTTATGTCCTTGGCTTCCTATGGCAGTTCTACAGTCCAGCCAGAACTTGAGTGGAAAACAATTCTTCAATTTTTTTTAATTTTTGATATCTTTCAATGTAAATGTATGTTCATCTTATTCTTGTAGTGCAACTCTCCCATACTGTGCATTTCTAAATAGATTTCCACTTTTATTCTATCTCTTCCTGGTTTCTCCAGTAACAAGGACCTGAATGTCAAATAGCTTGCCTCTCTGCAGGTAAGGAGGATAAATGGGTGAGTGTATTATCATTGTTTCTGTGATTCTAATCACAGACTTTACTTAGGATTTTATCAATCAGTCTTGTAGTTACAGAGAGTTCATGTCAACAGAAGCTAGAATGATGATCACTGAGTTTTGCTTTTGTGCTTTTATTTGAGCTGAAAAACCTGAGATGGAAGAGGATCAAGAAATGTATTCTTCCTCTCAGCTTCATCAAACTACTTATGATCTTTTGTCCTCATTGAACCTCTTCCAAGTTTTTGTTCAGAAAGTTTTTTGAGTATTTGAAAACATGTCAGTTCTGAATGATTATGAAAGAGACGTGAGGTCTGTTGCACTTATCAGAGAAGTGATTTTAATTCTTTTAGCCACTTATCTATTGAATGTGAGAATAGATGCTAGCCTATGTAAGTTCAAATTAATACCTTAATTAAGCTTGAAGCATTGAATGTCGTAACAATCAAAATGAATAGCTTGTAGCTAGTAATTATCTCAGGTAATCTGATGGAGTAGTGGTAAAATGACCCACTGGTTTTTAATGTTTTCTACACATTTTTTAAATCTGTAGGTGGTAGTGTTCATTCTGTAACAGTTATTGTGTAAACCAGCACAATAGGCCCAAGTCTTTTGGTTCCTCTCTTCTCAACATTAAGGTAAAAAGGAGTTGAGACAAAACTGCAGGAGGGAAAGCGAGAGAAGGAAACATCTGGAATGAAAGTGCTGGACTCAGATTGTTTGTAGAGGGCAATTTGTTCAGATTTGGTGCAGTTTACTTTGTTTTGGCCTTAGTGATTTGCACTGTTATTCTGTATATTGCTGCATTCTCTGGCTTTCTATGCATGCATCACTGGTGAGAAACAGAATCCTGTTTTTTCAAAAGGCTCTCCTATGGGTCACATCTGTGCATGGGCTTTTAGAAGCAAAAGCTTAGCACTTGGATTTGAACTGAGAAAATACAGCTGCTACTTCTTTCATTTTAAACAGATTTTCTTGATTCCTGCAGCAAGATTTGTGGTAACTGTTATAAAGGTAGTTGCATATATAGTACTATCTCCAATTATGTCTTTCTGGGGAAAATGAATTTGTTTATACATGCTGGCCCCAGAAACCCTGCTCAGTCCATCTGGAGCTGCTAACTGAGAGTGTAATTTTAAGCGAAATGTCAGAAAGTTAATTTGCAAGTTCTTGAATTTCAGTAGTCTCAGGGTTTGGGGGTTTTTTTGTTTGTTTGGGGGTCTGGGTGGGTTATTTTGGTGGGGTTTATTTGTTGCTTTTGTTTGTTTGTGGGTTTGTGCATAAAAGCTTTTGGTTTATTTTGTGTGAGTTTCTGTTTTGGTTTGGGTTTTTTTCTTATATAGATATATAGTCACTCTTTTTTGCCGAGGAACATCTGCCTCTGTAAACATCTCAGCAAGGCAGAGGTATCACTGCTGAGCGAGAAGACCAATAGTGGCTTTAATAGGATAGGGTTAAAGATCTGTGCGGGGAACTTTGTATTAGGCTTCAACTGATGGTAATACAGGGGGGTTATTCTTTTTTTTTAAGACATCAAATTCATCCCTGTGGGCAGCACTTCAGAACCTGATACAACAGAGGAGGCTTGTACTCGATGCAGCCTCTACTTCATGCCCAAGCTTTCAGTCTAACACAGAGCTTTGAAGACAAAACGCTGCTTTTCTGTTTGCCTTTTGCTACCCTCATTCCTTTCAGGCAGTTGTAAACAAAGGAAGAAAGGACTTCGTTAGATACTGTTTTAATCACAAGTGTTAAGTGTTTCTGCTAAGGGGGAATTGTAGTATTCATTAGGCTCAACGGGAAAAGATAAAGATGTAAAGTACACAGTTACTTTTATTTTTTCTTTTGTATTTGTGACAACAGAAATGACTGGACCAGCATGATCCTGAAAACACTGAAATACTGACCATAACAGTAGTTTTCATACCCTTTTAGCCTTATTGGGTGGGGAAATGCAGATGTTATTTCTCTGTCATCAAGGGAAAAGAGACTGACACTTCATAATGTTAAGACGAGACTGTCAGACTTCACTGGAAATAATGAAGCTTGACAGTTCCTGAGTTAATACTGGAAGTACCAATCCTGTAAATTTCAATTAGCCCTGACAGCAGTAGGGCTTAACGTGATGTTTATGTGAAGTGGTATGTTGGTAGCTTTCCTCCACACCTACGAGGAAAAGGATCTCTCTCTCCTCCCTTCTTCTCTCTCTCTCTCTGACACACACACACACACACACACACACACACACACACACGAGTAGGGTTCATCCTTCATCCTATTCCTCCTATTCATTTTTTGAGATGTCATGAAGATACTTAAAGTATCTCAGACTATCTCTGTGTGGACGAACTTAGGAATCCAGCTATTCAGAATATATATATCAAACATAGGTGCCTAAAACTTGCCATGAAATATTCCAATTTTAACATCTAAAACTTTCCCAAGTGCTCCACTTGTGAGTGTAGTCCTACTGCTGCCTTCCCCCCCTGGAAGATGCAACTTTGACCAGGAGTATCTTTGCCAGCAGGAATAACAGTGCTCTGTCCCTCCTGTCCTTTCCCCCGCCATATGAACCAATCCAAGACATGTGCCTCTGCCATACGATGTGATCACAGCTGTGCACTCACTTGGTTGAGACACTATTGATGTCCAGCCCAACCTCTATCAGCAAAACACTTTTTTTTTCTATATTTTTTATCCGTTCCCTGAATAAGATAAGCTTTTACAGGCAAGAAGTAGTTTAACTGTGTCCGTGCTAGCACTCTTGCTGACGTTAGTGAAGCTGCACTAAAATCACACCTCTAACCAACTCTGTGCTACACACTGCTTTACCAGCAAAAGTTTCCAGTGCTGTCCCGCTGTCATGTAGTCCTCCATGTCAATTTGGTGCTAAATATAGGTGTTATGTGTGAAGATTTTGGCCTACCTGCTGTGCTTAAGAGAAGTCAACAATAAGCCTCAGCTGGGGCAGAGGTTCCTCTAGCAAAGTGCAAACATGTTACCAAACAAAACCCAATCATAGCTACACTTGAGATGACCACAGGTATGATTTTTTTAAACAACAAGCAAATGTGACACATATAAAAGTGTAGGACAAATAACATGTAGATGGGCTTAAAAGGCACTGAGCAGCGTACTTCTGACAGTTGTTTCCCTGTTTGCTGTCAGGACAGACATTTTGTGCAATGCAATTTCGGAGTCCTTGCCAGCACTGACATCCCTCTGCTCCCACTGAGACGAGTGGGAGATAAAGGTGTTGAGTACACCGGACAAGAGAAAAACAGCTCTAGGGCTGAGTTCTCTCTTAGCAATTAAAGATAGCAAAACTACATATTAAAAGTAAGTGTTAAAGATAACAAGAGCCTGAAGAGGACACCTAATTTTTAAGTTGTGTGATACCACTGAAGCTGATCTATTGGCACCCTTTCCACCCTACACTGCCTTTAGTGCTCCCCTGATCCCATACTGCAGTATGGGATCTTGCTGAACCAACAGATCATTATGCAGCAAAAGTATGAATAGTTTAGTGCTGAATTTGGGAATCAAATTAGCTCCAGAGCTGCTGCCACAAAGTGGGAGTGTAAGGCTGGAAGAGGTGACATAGTGTTGGGATGTAGTGTAGAGCAAGGGGGGAGCAGATCTCTCCTCTCAGGTGATGGCAAGTTATTAGAGCATTTCAGACATGAAATTTGCCCAGCAGCCTTGTAGGTAGTTCTGCTTAAAACTTATTTCAGCATTCAGTCTTAACAGTCACAAAATCAGGGAGGTATGCTTAAAATTTTATGATAATACAATAAACCTAGGCTATGTTATGGATGTTCCTACTTTTTCCATAGGTCTTGGGCACCAAATGCAGCTGTCAGAGGAAAGATATTTGAGTTGTTCAGCAAGTTGAATTTTTATTTAAGTGAAAAGCTTGCCATTCTAGAAAGTCTCCTGCATGGATGTAAGACAATCAGAATGCGATATTGGTAAAGAACCAATTCTGAAAAGTCACAAATTTGAATAAATGAGAAATGTAAAAAATTTGAATTTGAAATGAAATTATCTCATGTTAAAAGAGAAAACAATTATAAGCATAACATGGAGCATTTTCTCATTTCAATCAACTGAGTTGGAAAGATGGGAAGATTAATCAAAATCACTGTTTGCTTTTGAAAACTGTGAAAGGAATACATTCTTCTAGTGGGAAAAAAATCAAATAGCTTAAATATTGGTGCACATATTCATTGTGGCGTTCTGTGTATGTTTTAATTTATCCTATAGTCTGTCTGTCTTGTATCCTTCCGATCTTCATCTTCCCACCTCCCTTGTTACTTGTTAGGTGATTTACTTAACACTTTGCAAGTGCCTCTTCTGTGCTATGCATATTCAATTTATCAGAGCTTCTCAGAACAGGTGTCCTCAGGAGAGGAAGTCTTTTTTTTCCTGGCCACACTTTCTCTATACAAACAGCAAACTGCAGTAATTGTCTCAAGAATTTAGGGAGTCAGACAGCAAAGGTGAAGGTCCTCTTTTTTTGCCTTATCTAGCAAATGTGCTGATTCACTGCCACTACCTACTTCAGAGAGCTAGTTTCTCTTCAGAAGTAAGAAAATTAAAGTTCCTCACTGACAATAAGAAAAGAGCCTGTTTTTCCTTGCTCTTTGACTGGGAAATCCTACTGCCCTGGCAGTCTCTAAATTGGATTTCTTTTAAGAATCAAGTATTTGGAAGGACACTGTCCTGTTGCAGCTTTACTCTGCTGAATTAATGAAGGTTTTATAATAGCTTCAGTGAGATGAAATTGAACCAACAGTGGATACAGTGCAAAATCCAATCCTGTATTTTGTATTTTCACTGTTGTTTTCCTGTGTCTCTCATCCCATCCCCATTTCTGCAGACTGCCTTCAGGAAGAGACAACCATCAGAAAGTGAAATAATGTTATAATGTGAGGGGAGTGTTAACTCAGGCAGACATTTCCCTCTCTTCGCTGTCACTAGTTCAAATATATTTTGGTTTTCCAGCCTCTTGCACAGCACCGTGCTGCTTTGTGGTGCCAGTGTTTTTATTTTACTCTTCCATGTTTGTGCTTTAGCTTCTGTCTGTGGCATTACATATATAATGTAACACATGGCAAAATAACTCCTGTAGGTTCCTGACTCAGAAAAGCTTTATCTTCTACCTTTTGATTCTAAGAGTTCAGTGAGTCATCTCATGTGAAAGCAAAAATCTCTGTCGCTTACTCAGGAGTTTTTGGTACGTTTTAACTTCAGATTCCACTGTGGTGTCACCTAATTCAAAACTTTGCTACTTGTAGATATTTGCATAGCACAGGAGTTCATTGTTTTTCTCCTCCCTCCCCCCCCTTCTTTTTTTTCTGTTCAGTAATTCCTTTTAATCTTTTTTGCACATTGAAGGCAAAGGAATAAACATAAATTAAAAGCTAGCATGATGGAAATCAGTTGCAAGTTTTTCACTGCAACATTGCTTTGCTTTTAATGCAAGAATACTTTTGTACAAAGTAGAACTCAGAGGAGAAAGACAAGCCTGGAATTCCTTATATTGGATCATGTTATAAGAAATCTCTGGTAGTTCACACACTGGATTTGCCTTCTTTCCAAATCATTTCAGGCACTGGATTACTGCCTTAAAACCTTGCAAGCCTAGAGAACAGGCAAACATTGGTCCTTTCTCAAGCTGAGATTTTTTTTAAAACATAGAATTGTTAATGTTGGAAAAGAACTCTAGAATCACGAAGTCCAACTTTCTCCCTTTAACTTGTTCAAACTTCAGTGGGTTACAGGGCTACCACTATTTTTTTTCCTGTTTTCTTCCTTTGATGAAGGCATCTTTTCAGTGGAAAAGAACAAGACTCATGGAGTCATAGAATTGTTTAGGTTGGAAAAGTCCTTTGAGGTCATGAGCTACAACCATCAACCCAGAACTGCCAAGTTCACCACTACACTAAACCATGTCCCCAGGTGCCACATCTGCCCATCTTTTAAATATCCCGAGGGATGGCAACTCCACCACTTCCTGGGCAGCCTGTGCCAATGCTTGGCAACCCTTTCAGTGAAGAGATTTTTCCTAATATCCAATCTAAACTTCCCTTGGCACAACTTGAGGACGTTACTTCTTGTCCTATCACTTGATACCTGGGAGAGGAGACAGACTGCCACTTTGCTACAGCCTCCTTTCACTTAGTTTAGAGAGTGATAAGATCCTCCCTGAGTCTTCTTTTCTCCAGACTGAACAATTCCAACTCCCTCAGCTGCTCCTCATAAGACTTGTCCTCCAGACCCTTCAGCAGCTTTGTTGCCCTTCTCTGCACACGTTCCAGCACCTTAATGTCTTTCTTATAGTTAGGAGACCAAAACTGAACATAGAATTTGAAGTGCAGCCTTTCTTTTTCTTTTTTACTTTAAATAGCAGGAGTTTTATACAGTAAAATTAAAAAAAAACCTCTGGGCTTTAGTTTAAGGCCCTTCAAATCAACTCAAATGGTAGGAACAGAAACACCCACACCACCCTTTACTTTGGTGCCATTCAGGTTCAGATCTACATGTGGCACAGAGACCTTTGGAGCTGTGATGTGCAACTTGGGCATCTTCACCTTGGCTTCCTTCAGTTTTCCTTCAGGCCCTTTGATGAGATGTCAAAACGATGACACTTGTATGTAAAAGTTGTACAAGTCTCTCTGAATTTCAGAATCAGGTAACTCAAGGAAAATTATTTGTTTATGCAAGTTAAATAAAAAGGCCTGTTCTTTAGCAGTAAGTTTGTCCCATCCAAAAATGCCAGTCAGTTTATATCCTGCAAGTCTTCTTTCCACATTACAAACATGCAGTTTACAACAAGAGTTCCCCCTGACACTATTCAGTCCCACTTGTTTCAGTCTGTGCTGCACGAAAGAGACGTTTTCCAGCACCTGTGTTCTCACTGGTGCCTTCAGCGAAGCCCTGCAGATGAACCATTAGAAATACACACTGACCTTAACAAAGAAGGAGCGGACATACTTCACTCACAAGACCCAGAGAACAATCAGATGGCATCTCAGTGACATTCATCACAGCTCCTGGCAACAGCCTTTAATTCATCTGGTATTTAACCAGGGTGAAATACCCTGTAGCTATATCATGTTTGTTGGTGTTAGATGAACCCAGCTCATCGCCCGCTCACTAAAGTTCAGGATTTAACACCAATCTATGATCTGCAGGCAGTTCATCTCCAGCGCAAAATACTTGTCCCCTCTTTGTCCTTTATTATACTTTTTTGTTCACCACAATATATAAAAATTCTCCCTAAAGAAAGGCCAGTTTCATCAACTTCATTAGGTTCACTGGGAGCCCTAGACAAGTGATCTTCTTGACCTAGGAAGCAAGAATAGGGACGCAATAACTGTATAGAAAACACAAGAAGCTGTGTTTTCCATGAATTATGCTAGAGGCAGAAGAAAATCTACATCATTCAGAGATGGATCCATTATTTGAGGCTATCTAAAAAGTTAAAGATATTAAAGTATATATCTATGGTTCCCAGCATTCAAAAAGCATGAGTGAAGGTCCCCAAATAATTAGATTTTAAATAGTAAATCTTCAGTACTTTTTAGGGCAATGTCAAGACTTGGTTTCTGCTTCAGAATTTGTCGTCAAATTTTGCACAGTGTTGAAGGGTGGAAATGTCCTTTCCCTTTCCCTTCCTTTTTTTTGTCAAGATTAAAGAATGTTGAAGTTCCCAGATGATCATTTAACACTGGGAATTCAGTACATAGCGCACCAGGTACAGTGAGATTTGTGTTAAGACCATAATAGGTATCACAAATTAACATTTTTAAAATAGTAGAATTAACTTTGGCAAAGTGCCAAGGGAATACAAATTGTGAGATAACGAGAATAATCAAATATATCTTTGAATTGACAATGATGGTCAACTTAAAATTACTGAACCATTTGCACTTCATAGAAATGGGTTTATGAAGATCAAGCTCAGCTTACTATTTCTAATAAGCTACTGTTCAGAAATTTAGCCCTTTAACCATTTATTCATTGACAGAAAATTTGATTTCCCAGTTCTCTTATTTTTTTTATTTGCTGTGCTGTCCAGCTAAGCACATTCCTTCTGACAAATGAGTCTTAAACTGAACTTCACCTTAATATTTCATATATAACTCATGGCAGATTCTGTATGAAAGTGTTTGAGGGATTCTAAGAGTCTTGATCATTAAACAAATGATTCACAATTGCAAGTTGTGATCTTTAAACAACTTAAAGAAGAGTGCCTGATTTCTAGGACATCTTACAAGCATTTACCCCTTGAAATTAGAGAGCTCTGTTTGAAACCTGACAGAACGACTTAGGTTCTTTTTGCTTATGGAACAAAATGTCCACAGAGCAAGTAGAGATGTGACTGCAGGATGAGTTGGTGTATGCATCCTGCTAGTTTCAGTCTCACTTGCACAGGAAAGCTCAAAGAAGACACGACGTGCCTGCTGCAGTGCAAATTGTCGGCTCCATTGCTGCTGCACTCTGCTGTTTAGCAGAGCTGTGTCTACTTGTGGTGCACTTATATCCAGTGTAGAAACACAACCGTGTTTTAACAGCCTTGGTGCAAAGGATGTTCACCAACACTGAGCGATCAGTGCTGAATCACTTTTGGGTTGAATTACCTGGAGTGCAAGATGTGGACTTTATGTTATTCATGGACACTCAGGACTTACTTGGTACTGGGTCCCTGGAAAGCCCTGTACTGCTTTGTGGCCACTCGCTTGGACTGTGTTGAGGCTAAGAGATCTCCAGTGATTAGTTAGGTCTTTGTATGCAACAATATAACCGAGGCCAGGAGAGGCAATTAATAAACTGCTACCCCAGGGGAAATACTTCCCTGAATATACTGTCATTATCAGTAAAACTCCTGTGGCGTAAATGGCCTCTTATTTAGTGCTAAAGGCCCAGATTGACACCCCCAAACTGAGTCAGTTGTTGAGGGTGAAAGTGTTGTTACCTTTCCCTTCCTATCTGTCTTCTGGAGATTATGACCCAGAGCAGGAACAGCACAACAGCGCTTGCTCCTTAGCCTGATTCACAGCCTGGTTGATAGCCTAAAGCAAAACCAAGGGTGCATTACATAAATATCACACCACCTCTTCCTAAGTGTAAACCACTGACACCCATGGGAGGGTGACCTCTGACAGGAGAGGCATTTGGGCAATGGCGTGCAATAACTGCTGTAGCTGATCCACCAGAGATGGAGACAGAACCCTTTGGGCTTCTGCCCTTTAGTTGGAGCACTCCCTCTTCCCCTACACTGCAAACACAGATCATTCAACACATCCACAACAAGGAAAGATGGTACTGTTGTAGGCAAACTCCCTGCATCTATGGATTCATGTTTTCAAATAGTTCTGTGTGTGAAAGTTCAAGCTGATTTGTCTCATCAGGTATGATTATGTAACATGTGAACATAGAATAGATAAAGCAGCTTCTTTGATAAAACACCCTCCACTGTCTGCGTGTTGACACTTCCCACACTCCAGGATCCATATTTTATTGCTGTGATTTCTTCTCAGTCTTAGTGGTTTTAATTACCCTTTTAAACCTGATTGATGCTGCATACAACAGCATTGAAGGTATCATGGGTTTGAAATGCACACAGATTTATTCTTATATGCGTGTGATAGGTAAATTCAGGATGAGAAAGGTCTTCTTAAAACACCTCCAAGTGCACATGTGAAAAGTATGTCTAGAACATGTATTTAGGTCCTACAGCATTTCCTAGGCATTTGATACCATGTATGAATATTCTGAAGTCATCACATAAATAGGTGGGATGTGACTACAATGAAAGATGCAGTTTTCATGGAGATTTACTGTAGGTACTGTGGGTAAAGTGATGAGTGAAACAATGAAAAACCCCTAAATGTCAGCGCACCTGTCTGGAGTTTCTGAAGATGTATATGACATTTTAACCAGAATTGTTGGAGTTTCATTTTTAAGAACCAGAGAATGTTAGGAGTTTGTGTAGGTGGTTCATTGGAAGTTCATGTTAAGATCAGCTTCACAATTGTCCTGCTTCATCTTTGTATTGAAAGGTGAGTTGTGTGGTTTTGCAATACCAAGAATTATGGATAATCTTTTAGTTTGAAGGACATTACTAAGGGCATCAACAGAAAAGATAATCATTATACTTGTCATTCTTATTGTGATTATAGTAATGAAATTTATTCCATGTTAGGATGGATCAGCAAATAGTATTTGCCAGTAATTGCTTCTCTTTCACCATTTTTCAGATTGACTGCTGTAGTTGCTTGAAGTTTTCTCCCGTATAGATCAGTCTGTACATCCAGCCATTGCAATAGGACAGAGAGGCTTATGGTCCTCACTCCCACCAAGTACACACAGAGATCCAGTTAAAATCAGTGATGGCCAGGGATGTTTCTTCTCTGTCTGTCTGCTCAGGTGCAAAACATTCAACGATGCCAGCCCCCATTTCAACATGCAGCCACACAGGCCAGCTTGGCAGTGTGCATCCCGCTGCGGCTGGCCCTGAGCAGGCAGCGCTGTCACTGCTGCCACATCAGCTCTGATCTAGTCTGATTCAGCCTGCTGCTACAGAGTCACTTGAGGGGATCCTTGTGGGGATACCAAAACAAAAGCACTTTTTACTTCTAGGATGAATATTTCTATTTTGGACGCAAGAATCTCTCCTTTCCTCTTGTGGGATTTGGAGCCAAGACCACTGGCAGTTGTACCAGCTGCTGGATGGAGCTGCTGGAGGGTGTCACCTCCCCAAATCCCCTTTTGTGCAGTTCTACTGACAGTCTGGTATAATACACATACACCAGATGTATTGTCACAAAACAAGAAAATACTAGCTATAATTAGTATTATAAAGAAAAAGCAACACTTTAGTTCATGCAAAAAGTGGCCAGGTTGCTCCATTATTGAGGAAGCATTCTTTTTAACTCAGGTGTGGCACATGAATAAATTGCCCAAATGCCAGACACATGATGCCTCCTGCATTCTTGCAGGATATCCTGCATTTCTTCCCACTGTACTGGAGTTACAGCAGCATGAACCTACCAAGGCAAAAATGACCCAACAAACCTGAAGCAAACATGCTGCAGCAGCTTCCCAATATTGAAACTTAGGTATTTATAGATTAAGTTGCCTAAATTTTCTAATTTTTGATGCAGACTTCATTTCTGGGGCTACCTCGGTTGTGCATTTTACAATGGCAGAAAAAATGTGAGGACATGCCAAAAATTAATAATTTGTAAGGTTAAACTTTAGGCATTCTCCTTTAAATTGTGATCCTGTTAAAATATCAGGGCGAGCAAATTGGATTTGGTCATTCTGTTACGGTTATTTTAGTGGTAAACAAGTTGGTATTTGTGACTTGACTGTTCAAAGTTTGTTTTTCCCAGGTGGATGTGCTTCCAAGGATGGACATTGCCTTTGAGTCAGATTTCTCTATTGTCATTGGCTGTGTTCTTGATTACTAAAATTATGAATGGCTCAGACGCTTATCTAAGAAGTACAGGGTGGAGAGCTAGGTAAATGTTTCTTCTCTTGGCCTATCTCCATGGTGGGACAGGGAGGGGTTTGTTTGCCTAATCAGCATGTGATCTGAGAGTTTGTTTTGTAAAGGAGCATGTGGGGCTGGTTTCCTTGGGTTCCCGAGCCTGAGGCAGTAGTGCTGGGAAAAATGTAATTGGGGCCCATTCTTAATATTCATCTAGAGGACACAGACTTTTCTTTCCCTTTTGATAAGCAAAGCCAGTCACGCAGAAAAGCAAAAGTATGTCAGAAATCAGTATTTTATTTATAATTCAGTGCCTTATAAACCCAACCAAAAAAACCCAGTGTAGTCTGGTTATACCTTTGTTTTATGTCACCATGTTGTCCTTGCTCTTCCTCTTCTCAGAATGACAGTTCTGGGATCTTGATGCCGACCTGTGGAAGAGTGATTCCCAGACAGAGCATCTGGCTCCTCGTATGAGTCCTGAGGCGATGCGTTGTGTTGGGGGCCATGGAGTTGCCTCTGGCTCTGACATGTGGTTGTGTGAGTTGCTTGATGGGGCTCTGTGGAGGCTCTGCCTTGCTGAATGCTGCCTTATTTTGACTTTGCCATCTGAGTCAGTTTGCACTTCTTAATTATTTTTGTAGTGACCATTCCCTTTAGGAGGTATTGCCCTTCCCTTCCAGACATTCCTATTCCTATGGCTGGGTGCAGTAAGAGTAGTGCTGTAAACGGCAGGCTCAGCCTGCTGAGGGGCACAGCCTTTCCTGGTGTGTTCCTGCTCATCTGATAGACAGTATTACTTTGTTTTACCGTCACTTTGTAACTTAAAGCACAATACTTAATGGCACCTTCTTATCTGAGGAACTTTGGGAAACTACGAACAGGAGTAAGGATATGGATATTGAAGGCAGGAGGGTGAGGGGTTTTGTGCAAGTAATGCAAGGAGGATTTAAGGATTTGTCTCTTGAAGAGGCTTTAATTACTAGCAAGGCCAGAGGAGGAAAACATTCGGTGGGTGCTTTTTGCCCTGACTTCTCCTGATGTGGCATGGGAGTGGTACACAGCACTGTGCAGAACAGAACCCCTCTGGTGTCATAGCTGGATACTGCAGACAGATCTACACTGACACACAATTAAACACAGGCCTTCCCTTTAGTAGCTGACATAAAAGTTTTACTTGCTAATTAGATTCATGTCGACAATTTATCTTTTGTTTATGGACTGGTCCTAGACCACCCTAGAACAAAAATTTTAATCCCCTTCCCCATCCAGCCTGAGCCATTTTTCATAGATCAGAGCCATTAAAGCTGCAAGTGCACAAGGAGGGTATGTAACTCAATTACAGGCGAGAAGACTATACCCAGCTGCAACTGATGTGGAAATTGGGTATGGCTACTGCAAATCACTGTGGAATTATACAAGCTGGCGTTAAACAAGCAGCAGGGTAAATTACCCCTGCACTGAGCTGCATGCTGCTGTGCTTACACAGCCACCGAGTTAACGTGTTTAAATGCAGCACAGCTATCTCTACATATCGCTGCATTTTGCTTGTAGCTATAACCAGTGGGGACCAAAGAATAGCAACTGCTTTAAACAACTAGTCTGCTTTTCTGCAAATTTAGCATCTTCTCTCATCTCAAAGCGCAAGAGCCTATTCTGAAGCAGAGGGAATTCTGAAGCAGGGGAAAATCCTGTTTGCTATTAACCCACCCTAACTTGTCTCCCCAAGGCCACTTTTCTGCAGACTGCTGCCCTGGAGCTAGAGGCAAACAGTGCTGCATTCATGCTTTGAGATAGGGCACACTGTAGTTGCAAGTCCTGTGTTTTTATTTGGTAGAGGCCATGCAGCACTGCCCCATGAGTGGTAGCATGGGACCCAGGAAAAGGCAAGAATTTCTTGGCCTGATTCAGTTCCATTCAGTGAGTCTGGTACATGCAGAAAGAGCACAGGAGATGTGTGAGAGGTAGCTGGAGAAAGTCTGGTTAGGAATGCAGAAGAGAAAAATGGTTTACAAGCAAAAGCACCTTTATAAAAGTAAGCAAAATACAAATATAAACCAATATTGTAGATACTTTTAGCGAACAGTACATAGACTTACAGAACACCCATTTTCCTCAATAAAGTACTTACCCTTTGGCATAATGCAAAAATCAGTTATTTCAGAAGTAGTTGTAAAAAGCAAAGTATAAAAGAAGAGCTAATGGCCCTTCTGTATAATAATTGCTGGCAAGTGACTTGAAGCTCAGATACACAAAGACTTTGTCAGGCAGCCACTCTGGGTTGGGCTTGAAAAATGTATTTTGCAAAAGCTCACAGATTCTTTGTCAAATGCTTTATTTTCATACCATTTTTGACTGAGCAGAGAAAGACCATCTTTAAGGGGCTGGATTGCCCACCTGGGGTCAGTGCAAAAGAATGGAACAGATTTTTTTTATAATTATTTATAAGATGTCTGCTTTCATAACACTGTTCCTTGAGTGTCAGACGACCTCAGGGGCTCTTGGCCACCCCCCTCCATGTGTTGGTCATCAGTAATGATTCATTCCTTGAAAAGCGTGGAGCAACTCTTAAATCCATGTAGGTTTCCCTCCCTCCCCGTGTTATCCATCATCTTTTGGTACGCTCCAAGCAAATTGCTGAGGACATGGAATTTAAAACTTGAGGATTTCAGGGGCACAGCATTTCTTCAGGTCTTCTTAGGACTTGGATGCTGTTTTCAATGGAAACATCATTTGCAATGTATTTGTACTGTTTCTTTTGATCCTGCAGCCCCACCCTGCCAAAAAGCTCCTCAGAGGTGCACTCCGGGCATTGACACTACCTCACACACAGTCTCGTGACTGCTCCCTTCTGCTATAATTCTTATTCATGGTTTGATAACTCTAGTGGCCCCAACCATTGCACAAGGTGCTGCACAAATCTTTAGGGTTTATCTAGAAAAGATTTTATGTTCCTAGTTTAAATGGCTTGGCTGATTGACTGATAATGTAACAATATCCTGGGCTGGACAGACCATTGATCCTCATTCCAGGATTCAAATGTTATTGGCTCTCTTTACATTTACTGTAAGTACTCCAGAAATGATTGTGTTCTGGGAGGGGAAAAAAAGTGCAGTGTCTACCTCTATCAAATATATTGGGAACAACAACCTTGGCTAAAAATGTAATCTAAACTGCCAACCTAGCTGTATCTTCCAAGAATAAGGTTTATAGTCCAAGGTTTATAAGTTAAAGGTCCTCTTGCAAGGCTACCTAAAGTAGTATAAGGCATCACTACCCAATCTCTTTGTTAAAACCCTGCGAATTTGAATAAACAACTGCACTAACTCTCCTGGTTCACAGTGCCAGCTGAGTCAGGTTCATTTGAAGTACCTCCATCCTCAGTAACTTCTTGAAGTGCTACAGCTATATTTGCAAGAATATATCTCACCATAGTTGGGATAAATGAGACAGAATCAGAAACAGCCACAGAACGACTGGTGGCTTTTTCCTTGGGTTTTGACAGTGGTTCCTAAAATTAGTAATTAAGTCGTTCCAAGAGTCTAAAGCAGCTTCCCTCTAAGGCAAGGAAAAGGTGCTGCTTGAACATGTCTTGGTGAATGGCACCTGCCTGTAGTAGGTGGGATTTTTGGCATTTTATCCACTATTGGGAAGTGGTAACAAGTTAAACACCAGATGAATGCTTTAGATAGGTCTGTATATGCCTTTGTGGCTGTAACTGTAAATACTACAGTCTGCTCTCTCCTGCTTGGAGTGGACAAATACGTTGCTTTGGTTATACAGTTTTTCAGGTCCTCTACAGGAACACAGGGACAGACAATAATCCCACGCAAGGGCTGATCTGTAACAAGGATGTGTTGAAAATTTTCCATCAAGTTCCCATCTCTTCTATTAATACTGTTTTGGCTGGTTGGCATTGTCTGAAGATCTCTCTTTGAGAGACCTGTCTTTTTCACAGAGCAGAATTGCATGTTCCCAATTCTTGACAAAGTCACCACACTCCGGCAGCTAATTGTCAGAGAGTGCTTCTCATGGAGAACCTGTCTGGTGATAGAGGTCAATATTGGAACAGAATGGGTAGGCAAAGAGGGCAAATGCTTGTCAAAGAAGACTGAGATTAACAGGAAAATGCATCCTTTTCTGAGACCTGGAGATGGTGTCACATTTAGTCAAGTTGGAGGCACTTTTTATATCAGGAGGCCTACTGATTTGAAAGGTCAGCAAGTCCAGAACAGGGCTGTCTGGTTCAATGTCATGCCACAACCTGGGTTTACGCAGACCTGAGGTTATCCATGCTATCTTCTCTCTTTTCCGGCTGCACTGCGATTTGGCTTCCTTATGAAGAGCACTGAAGAGGAGGGCACATGGTATTCCGTGTGGGAGCACCTGTAGGGCACAGCAGCAGAAATTTGAAATAAGTACACCACTAGAGGGCATCTGCACGTTCTCACAGCTGTAATGTAATCCTGTTCACAACAGCAAAATGTCAGAGAAGCATTTACAGCTAAAGTTATAAGGTCCTGGAGCTCAGTCTGCTGCATGTGATTTTATTTTTAATGAACAAGTTCTTGTGCTTTGTATCCTCAAAAGAAGAATACACTGAGATGTGTTAATCAGCAAAGCTTAAGATGGTATGTCAAGCTCTGAAGGTGACCAAGTTATAAGGTTTGATGAAAATCACCCTTAATGAAAAAATAATCGATGTTTGCTTATATTCACTGTGGGTTGAGAGACAGAAAATGAAAAGAGAGAGAGGAGCTAGGCTTGCCTAGGTCCCACATGACTACACCTAGAATTCATCTTTATAGAGATGCTGAGGGAAGTCGTGAGAATGTTCTCACTCTCTAATATAGTGGCCTTTTTTTGCTATGCTTGAATTCTTCCTGAGAAGTAAAGAGTTGCATCATTTGCGAATTTTAATTTAGGTGCCCTCACTTCACAGGTTTTGTTGATTTGCCTTTGTTTTCCCAAGTACTGCATGTAGCTGTGGCTTCATCCTGGTGTGCTAGGTTTTATGAGCCCTGGGGAGCTCATCTGGCAGCTACGGAGCAGTCTCGGAGCCTCACTGCAGCAGGAAGACCTGCACACAGCTGGCCAGAGCTTACTTGGACACAGCCCACAACACGTCAGTGTGGCTAATGATTCATCCACATTGACTTGTTTGCCCTTGTGTGTAGACCTCTCCTCCTCTCTGAAAGAGGTCCTAGCACAGGGCACCTCAGTCCTTCTCTTCAGTGCTGCCATCTCCAGAGAGGAGGGAAAGGATTTTATTTCAACTGTAAAACAAAACTCCAACGGTCTTCACTGGACAGATCTGATTTCAGGTGAAAGATGATCCAAACCATCCTGTCCAGACTTGCCCAGGCTTGCTTTCTGCAGCTAAGGGATGATAGAGTCCTGCACTAATGCAGGCTAAGCCTACTCCCTCCCTCTGCCCTTTCTGAGCAGAAATCCTCAGACGTGCCATACTGTGCCAAATCCTTTACAGTGGTTTTGTGATGTGAGCTAGTATCTGCTGGAGATGCTGAGCTGAGACGTGAACTCATTTCACAGAGGGCTTGACCTGAATTCCCTGAAGTGAGAGTCTAGTCCCTTTACTCACTGAGCTCCCTCTTTTTGTACTTAATCAAATCCTAAATCCTCTGAAGTGAAAAAATGCACATTTTGTTTTCAATGACTTGCTGAAGCTGAATGCTTCTCACAACCAGCAAGGCCTATGAAACTAGTATTTATTAAGGATGAGTGATTTCTCACACTTATTCTGTTTCTATCCAAGACTGCCGACTTGGTCCACCTGGGTTTCAGAACTGAGATATCACATTTCCCACGTCTCATGCCTTCTCCATACTTTTCCTGCATTATTTATTAAGGCACTGAGTGCTCCTGGGGTTCGCTGTCAGGCAGGGTCAGACTCCTTTGGGCTCACCTCTGCTGCGGCAGTGTTGGAAGGCTGCTGCACCAGCCAGTTTATTGAGCAGTCTGGTCCTGCAGCTGGTGCTGCAAATGGGAACTTAAAAGCTACTCAGTGGAGAAACTCAAAGGAAATGGAATCAAAGCAGGAGTGAGGACCTGGAGTTTCTGACTCCGCAGGAAGATAAGTGGGAGTTTAATTGGTGTCTCCCTCAGAGGTGTTTTGGCTATCAATTCCTTCAGGGTAGGCAAGGGTGCAATATCCCTGCTGGCAGTAACACCCATAATGACCGAGTTGATCAAATCAGTGTCATCCATTTGGAGCTTCCTTGCCAGGTTGGGAATGCCGCTTGTAAAAGAGTTTCAGCAACTTTTTACTCAAGGGGCTTCCCAAACTGTCTCAGAGTAGAAAAAAATTATACTTAGTACTAAAGGCTTGTTGTCATTTCTAAAGTGCTAATTTGGATGCCCCCTCTGAATCATTCCAAATCAAACATGTATGTGGTTAATTAAAGCCCTAATTTGAAAATTTTTTGTACCATCTTTTGTCCCAGTGAAACAAGAGTTGTAGTGGCAGGGCCTGCATGGACGCTTTGTTTTCCCTGTGCCTGTGATATTTCTATAACTTGGGAGGAACAGTGGCTGATTACAATAGAAGAAAAAGGTAAACAAAAAACTCTGGAGTAGATTAAAGAGGTCTTCATTTTCATGGTATTTATGTAGGAATTGTTCTAAGAAATAAGCAGTGTAGCCCAAATCTACCTGAGACAGTGGGGACTGTGAGTTGCTCCTTTAAAGCTGGTGCTTGGATGAGATCTTAAACTACTGCTAGCAGCCAAAGAAGATGGGTAGATGTAGTTCATCCTTGGACTGCAGAAGAAGGGCAGACTCTTACCAGATCTTGCAAGGCAAGTTCCATATTTTAAAATTCTGGGTTATTTCTTTAGTTATGCTTTTCAAATTGTTTCTAGTCAAATGCAATGTGGCGCGGGGAGTTGGAGAGTTTTTTTGTCTGAAGCCTGTATCATCTATCAAAACGTGCTTCATGAAAACAGCTGGATCTCATGTTTGAGTCTTCATAACTGAACTGAATGTTTAGACTGTCTTTTTCCATCAAATGTGTGATTTAACAGTGCAGCAGTGGATGAATCTAGGACGGTTTCTGAGTTGCAGCTTTCTGTACTAGCTGTCTGCAAAGCAGGAAGAAGAAATGGCAGGCTGCTGGCAGGAAAGTACAATGCTACTACAATAAGCATAGACCACATTTCATTTGATGGACGACAGTGCCAATTCCCATGGAAAAGGGCTGGGATTTGTGTGCATTAGTTCCTCGTGAAATGTGCACAGAAATCCAAATATTCTCTTCTCAAACATGTTCGTTGCCATTCTGTTTTCTTCTGGTCACTTACTAATATTAGAAGTGACAAACTGTGAAACCAAAGTTGCAGGAAAGGCATTGTATGTCTACAGAAAAAAATCTAAGCCTATGTGGGTCCATCCTGTAGTCTTTCCTCCTGCAAAGCTTCTCACAGCCCTGTGTCCCTGTGTGCATGCCCATGCACGTGGGTTCCCATTTGCTACAAACTGCTCTGTCCCTTTCTCTTCAGGATCTGTCAGAATGAGCGTCTGTACAATATTCAGCTCTGTGCTTGACTGAAAGCTTGAGAATTAAAAGCTTTTAGAAGGGTCTCAAAAAAAAAATCAACAACATGCATACATAACTGAAAACACATGAGAGATGAGAAAAAGAGAAGCAATGCAGCATGCAGTAACATTTGGAACCTTTCTTTCTTTTTAGCAGTATCAGAGAGGCTCAGCAAGAAAGGGACCCCTGTAATCTACAGGGCCTCTCTCAGAAACACAGCAACAGCTGAACAGTGCATGAGAGCTGAGGCTTCAGGGAAAACCTCCATGAAAAATAAAAGGAAGGGAAGAAAAAAGAAAAAAAACTCAGGTTCTTTTTTTTAAAGCTCTGTACAGATGTGATGACAATTTGATGAGTCCTTCTGGTTTTTTTGCTTTCATGCAAATTGATAGCCTGCTCTTGGGAAAGGTCTACAGTGGTTATGAGCATCTTATTGTCTGCTTGAAATTACAAGCTGACTGAATAAGCTAAGAAAAGCAACACTGTGGAAGAGGGAAAGGTGTTTGGCAGTGTCAGGAATTGTATGTTGCTGGTGGCGCATGCACTCAGAAGTAAGGCTCATAGACGAGTTCAGAGTGTTAAGCAAAACTACAATGGAACCAATGTAGTGCCAGTGTCAAGCACTCAAAAAGACACTAAGTTTGGCCTCCCAGGGTGATATGTCTATTATAATACTGCGTGGCTTTTTTAGGCAACAGTGTGCTGTTGTGATTTGCTCTCTAGTTTTTTAACTGCTGTGGGTTGTGCTCTGCAACCACAGGGATACTTTTTGTATTCTTTAGATAAAAGATGTTCCTTCAGCTTCTTCAAGAAGGAAATTGAGAGTGTGGCCTTTAAAAAAATGATCACATGTGACAAGTGTTACACTGAAGTCACAAATAGTGAAACCGTTTTTATTATGATGATTTGCTTCTTATGGATAAGAAGACTCTGTTGCACTTCTGTTTTACTTGCTCTCTAAGATCTTGTGTATATAAACCTTTCCTTCCTCTGTCTTATCAGCTCTCCTCTGACCCCAAAGAGGACAGCTAAACTAGCCAGGCTTGGTGTAGGTAGTGTTGCCTCTGTTGCCTTACTGCCTGTCAATATGGGAACAGATTCACTGCAGCATTAATGTGGATGAACATCTGAGGCTAAGCTGTCGTAGAGGGTGAGCAATCACAGTGCAAAACCAGTCACAGGCACTGCGTGTATTGCGAGGGCGTATGAGGATTTGTCCCCTGAAATTTATGAGTGTGGGAAGCTGAAGTGCTCTGTGATCCTTTCCTAGTCTGTTGTGAAAGGGTTTATCTTTTCTTCCTGTCTCATCACAGAATGCTACGGAAGATGTTGGAGGACTACTGGCCACATTGAACAGAGTTGTGTTCATTTCAAAGTGAGGGGGTTAAGAGAGCCCTCACTGAAGCTTTTACTCAGGTGTTCACACCCTAAGGTAGGCCAGGGAGGATGGGCTCAATCACCCCAGGTATAATGTGGTAGTAACTTTCTTGATGAGGGGGCATGCAAAATTAGAGAATGTGAGTTAATTCTGCAGCTAATAGGTGTGCCTGTGAGAAGTGGTGGTGACCTTGTTTTACACTTTATTTATGTGGTTTTTCTGTTGGGGAATTACTGTATTAGCAGTAGGATGGTAGGAAAGTTATAGAGAAAAACTTTGGTTGATTGGAGTTGAGTACTTTGAGCCTGGCTGTACAACAAAGTACCTGTGTGTTTTGGTCCAGAGCATGTTGGGTCTGAACCTCTACTCTCCTGAAATAAACAGAGTTTTTTACACCTATGACAAGAAAATAAAAGAGAATGTAAGACAGGACTGCTCTACTGTGGTTGCATTTCACACCCACAGGTATAGTAGGTATAAGTGACTGTACTAAGTGTAGGACCAGGGAAAACCGGGCTGGTTGTTATTAGGTTAAAGTCATGACTTTTGTCAAGACTCTAACTTGTTTGCCCTTGAAAACATTCATTTCTAGCAGTGTACAATAAAGCCTCAGTGGAAACTCAGCTTATATTAGCAAATGAGTTCCTTTACAAAACAGCCTCTTTTACACCCAAAAAAAAAGTAAGAATGAGTTTAATTCAGGGACCTGAGTGATGGCCCATTCTGATCAAATAAAATCATTTGAGGCCATCAATTGATCTGCTACTACGTTTCTCCTATAAGCACTCTAGAGGTTGTGGAGTACAGAATATGACTGGTAGTTTTCTAGCACAGACAATAGAGGAAGTGTAGATAATGTTTGTAAGAGAGTTCCTTCAGGATTGTAGATGCCCACAATAAATTAAATAAGCTATGATGGCAAAAGGTTGGGAGTTTTGCTCTTTTATTTTCTAGCTTTTTACCAGCATGGGTTTTTCAACTCTGAGCCAGCACAGCTACACCAGAAAAGCCTTTCAGAGGAACCTAAACACATTTTCTTAGACTGTGTAGAGAAGATATCAGAGTAAAGCTTGCAGTGTTTTGATCAGCAGTACAGCAGTCTGAAATTTCACAAGGTGAGGAGCACTTCTCACCAAGAATATACACTGCAAACTGTATTTAGAAATAACATTTTTAATTAAAAACAGCATTTCTGATCCTGTTGGCAGTAGCTATGGGGCATAAGTGAGGATATATATTCTGACAGGAGATGTTTGGAATCTTGATGCAGGAGACTGCAAACCAGTCTCAAGCCTGCTTGAATGATCAAATTAAGAACTCCCCTTCTTAAGCATACATTTCTAAAGTGGCACGTGCAAGTCTGGCACAGAACACTCATTATTGCCAATAACAGCTGACATCAAGGGCTTTCCTATGTTATGGAAATTTGCAAAGATGCAAATACAGACCCTTTGTGTAGATCCTGGCTGTGGTTTCATAATGTGCCATTTTTAGCCGTAAAACCAGCTTTAAAAGTTCTGATTCTTTCTGGTTCCCGGAGTTTGTTTCTGTCTTTGTGCTGCAGTTATCCCTCTGTTGTGCTGCCACACTGCTTTATGATTCAGGCGAAAAAAACCCCAAACATTTTTATTTTTAATTGGAACAATTTTACTGATCTACGTTGCAGGCAGCCCCTTGAACAGTGATAAGATGTTTGATAGGTGGTGAACTGCAGCATGAAGGTGGTAATACATCATTAGGAGTGGGGTAGGATGGGGGTGGAATCATCTTTCACCAGCTTTGTGGCGGAGGCAGAGTCTTGTGAGGCTGCACAGTATTGGTGAAAGCCTATTATTCCAAATCCCACCATGATCTCCTTGGCCCTGAGACTTGCAATCCCAGCCCTGGAAACTACTGCACAGGAGTACCTTGCTTGGCCATCCCCAGCTGCAAACCCATCTTATTCAATCTGAGAAACTGGGTCTTTGATCCATTGCTTCTTTATGCTCTTTCAATTCAAGAACCTATGGGCTGCCAGGCCCTTCCCACTATAGCTCCTGCTTCTGCTGGGCTCACAGCATGACATCCACTGGAAACAATGGCACTGCTGGGGCCACCACGTGGTCATCTCTGCCTTGTAGTGTTGCAGCCCAGCCTGGGGCATTGCCTGTGCTGAAGTTACTACACAAAGGCTCACACTGTAAAACACAGAGGACCTGCATGGGATCTGGGACAGACATCCATGCAGAAGTGGATGGGCCCATGGCCTGGACTTGAGTCTCCAGTAGTGACCAGTGGAACATAACAGAGCATGGTAAGAATCTCTGCCCCATCCAATGAGGCATGGGGCTCATCATCTTCCTGTGCTCCAGGGAGGTTTTTATAGGAGGCAGAGGGGTATCTCTCTGGCACGATGCAACACCAGAGGAAGGGACGGTTCTGGGAAAGAGGGCTTATCCTAGCTCCAGTCACTTACCCCACATGCCCCAGCCAGCGCAGGGGAGCAGGGAGGCAGCAGCATGGTAAGGCTGCTCCACCAGTGTCACTGGGCAAACACATGTGCTAAAGCATCAGCCCTTCCTCCTCCCCTCGTTTGATGAGGGGTCCTTTGTCTGGTGCCTTCACTGCCCTGGTACCCAAGTACCTGGAAGCAGGCATGGCCCCTCTGGCCTGCACCCCAAGAAAAGGCCATCCAGACCTTCCTGTGCATCAGGCAGGCAGATCTGGAAGGAAAAGGCATCCTTGCAGCTTATTTTCACACTGCTGTTTTGTCTCATCACTTGTCACTCGTGGCATAGCATGGTGAAAACTAGAAAGCAGGCTGAGTGTGGCAAGTAAAGACAGTAAAGCAGGATCTTGCACATTGAACTTGTTTCCTCATTGATCTTAGTGCATCTTGCCTTGCCAAAGCTAAAGGAAAACTCAATGCTGTATGGGTCTGAACAAGCTACCAGCAATTTGTACAGAGATTTTAATCTCTAATGGGACATGCAGCATTAAGAAGGGGTAATGGAAATGGTCCCAAGTTTAAAGACAGTTTTGGTTCTTTTTTTCATCACTCACTCCAGCACAGCCACCAGTGGAACAACTGGATCTGCTGCTTTCACTCAGTGTCACCATCTTTACTGAGAATTCATCTCACTTCTGTCACTGTGAATTAGAGACAGGTTTATTCCATTCAGGTTCCTATACCTGAATCAGAAAAGCTACAAGAGTCACAGGGAAACCTGAAGCTCTCTTTGCTCCTTTGGAGTGTGTCACCATAAATCATCCCAGCTAAAAGGCCATATGCCACTTTGTGCTACACTCTCTCAGTTAATAAAATGCGTTAGATCTTAATGCCTCGGGGCAAAAAGATGAGTCTAATGGATCACACTTTATCTATTTCAAGACACCAGGTGAACAGATAGTTCTGCATTAATGATGATTCCTTTAACTTAGTTCACATTACAGAGCCACTGAAAAAACAATTACAGTATTTTTGATTACTGTTAAATACCTTCAGCCAATGGCTCAAAAATGCACAGCAGAGGAGGATATTCAGTTAAAAATCACAATGTTTTGCACATGCATAAGGAGGCATGTTGCACACAGACAGAACTCAGAGGAGTGTTTCCCTTAGGTATTTTAAGCCTTTCACATTCACCTTTTCTAGCTACCCTTGCAAAAGGTAGAAAAGTTATTTCATTGAAAAGATCAAAAGAGAACCCAAATCTCCATTTAATCACAAGATTTGAAAAATCAGTACTAACAATTAACTTTTAAAATCATCCACAACAATTATATAAAATGATTATATAATCCACAACGATTATAAAAATTGCAAGGTTTGGCAAAGCTGATAATAAAAAATAATTTTCATTTTGAAAGGCTATCAGGGCAGACCTTATTTGTGTTGGATGCTATAGAAATATAGAAGAGGGCTGTTGACAATTTAAAAGAGTTAGAAAATGTTATTTTGAAATCATTTAAGAAAAAATAGGAGCTCTCTATTAGATCAAGAAAGGCAGTCCACAGTACAGGAGTGTTCAGAGATAAGACTTCTCTTTCAGTTATACACTAACACATAATGCAAAGTGAAAATTAATGTAGGTTCTCCTGACAGGTTTAAACAATTATCTTTCTTATAGCAATGGGCTCATTTTACCACTGGACTGTTAACCAAAATAAGTGACAGAGAACAATGAAACCATTCATCTCAATTTAGGATCCTAATGCACACCCATGGTCAGAAGAGCCCCAAGTTCTTCATTTTCATCAGCATTCATTTTCAAATGGTTTAATGCTGCCTCTGATTGTCAAGTGCTAAAATATGAATCTTCACACTTGTGAGTCACTGATGTAACTAAACTGTGACTTCAGCATCAGAGAGTTTCCTGGGAGTAGTGCAAGCTGGGGCTATGAAAACATCTGAGTCACGATTTCCACAGTAATTCAAGCCCACCTTTGTCAAAACTGAACAAACTCCCACCTTCTCCCTCTTTGCCTCACCATCAACCCCCAGCACCTCCCTTTGGTGGTGGCTGGGTGGTTGACAACTCGATTTTGGGCTTTTTGTCAGCCTGAAAATTACTCACTGCTCCTGCCTCTTCTGACATCATCAACACTGGCTTCCATAGAGGCGTTAAAATACACGTTTTCCTTAGATAAGCAAATTCCTCTTGACAGAACATCCTCAACCAGTGGATGTACAGGTGAGTGGTAATAGGAGCAGGTACAGTTTTGCTTCAGGTCTTGGGCCAGATAGCTGTGAACACCTTGTGTCTCACACTCCTCCAGCTTGATGTGTAATGTAAAGGGGCTGTAGCTACATCCTTAACAAGACATTTTTAGAAGGGTCTGTAAATAAGAAAAGATGGAAGCTCTAAATCAGAGGACCAAAAATATTGTCTCTGGTGTCAGTGTAATGAGCTAACAACTCATTTTCTCCCATTAATAGGGAGGAAAATGAGGGGATATTTTGTCACATTGAAACAAACAATAAAAACATCCTTCGCCTTTCTTCCATGCTCTGCAAATTTAGCAAAGAAAAAAAAATCATCTGTAAACTTGAAGGAAACAGCTTTCCTTTATTTTGTTTTGATTTTCTCAAGTCTCAGCTTCTGGGGTCTTCTCAGATTACCTGGGTTAGATAGATGACTATCTAGTTGACTTGTGATAGGTTTTATTTTGTGTTGGAAGTCTGGAAAACCACAAGGAGGAAGGAGATAGGAAGTGAAGGTGCAAGAGTTGTCATCCCAAGGGCCTGTGAAACCTCACAGCTGGGATGCAACACATCCTTAGCTGTGCACACTTTCTCCAGCAAACCCATTTTCTGGAGCAGCTGCTGTTATCAGCAGCTGGGACTGGAGCCCTGATGTCCTGCCTGGCAGCAGAGCGAACTGCAGCCCACAACTTCCTTGGGACGCACCAACAGCACTTCTGACCCAGGAGGCGTTACCAAGGGTAGACAACAGCACCGCATTTTCCAGCTCCTTCCTGCAAATAACAGGTTCCTTGACGGGGTACTCACCCAGGTGCCTTCACTAGCTCTCAGTAGAAGTTTTCCTTAGAAAAGGCAGATTTGAAATGTGTGCTCTCTAACCAGCATTCCTGTGTTCAGACTCTGTTTCGTGGCAGGGTTGTGGCTGCAGCCTGGCAAATTAACATTCCTATCAAGTATGAAAATTAGGGAGGAAAATACTTTTGAAATGCCTCTTCCTCTCAGTGAAAGATAAGTAATTGTCATTAGCAATTGTAGAACTATTCACTGTCTACATTACATCAGTTATTTCTTCCATTTTTTTTCCACACTTACCTTAAATATATTTGCTTACAAAAAGATAATTAGCCTAATCTCTCCCACTTTGTGTCCAGCAAGTCATGCATAGTACAATTATATTAGTACCAAATCTGTGCAAATTGTGCCGTTCTTGTTATTAGTATTAGTATTTTGACCAAAGCCTACTTTCAGAAATTAACCAGAACTTCAACTCAGCTGGGGGCCTTTCTGTGGAATTTATCCCCAGTACTATTGTTTTTTGTTTGGGTTTTGCAGGATGGATGGCTAAAGAGAGAAATCTAAAATTAGGGTCAGATGAGTAAGTTCACTATGAAAATAGTTCATAGTCATCTATATCTGATGAAGAGTTATCTACAGCCTTGATGACTTCAGTTATACCATATAGGGGTTTGGATATCTGGTTTTGTGATATTAAGGACCAAAGGGTTCAACAAAACTTCCTCCAAGAACAATCCCTAAGGGACACGGATAAAAATTGGCTATAAATTGGTTGGTTTCTTGCTTGCACTGAGACCTTCAGTGGTCTACATAGATACTTTTCTTCTTTCTTTTTTTTTTTTTTTTTTTGATTCTCATCTGCTTCGCTTAGGTCAGTCAATTAAAAAAATCAAACAAACAAACTCACTCAAACAACAGCACACCTAAAGCGATCAATTATTCTGTGAGACACCCTTAACATTTTCCATGGACTGACATCTACACACGGGCTGGGCAAAGGGCACAAGTAAATATTTTTTTATTAATGCTAAACGAAATTGATGTCTAACATCAAAGCGTTTATTTCTCTGCACGGGTTAGCCATACATGAGAATTGTCCTTTTGTTTTGATTGATGGCAAATTATAGAGAATTAAAAGTCTTTGGGTGGAGATGTTGGCCTTCAGCTACAATTAAAAGTGGTGCAGGAAAGCACCTGGGGAGCCGTGGCAGCCCCTTTCCATTACACAGGGTTGTGCATTTGCCTCTCAGACTAGGATGAGGTGGTCTCATAGAAAAAAAAAAAAAAAAANGGCTCAAAAAAAAAAAAAAAAAAAAAAAGGGGAGTATTTATTCCTCTGAACCTTTTCTAGTGTTTGGCACTGTGGAACTGCATTAGAAGACAAGCCTGCTTCCAGTGCTGCTGGTGGAAAAAACAATTTATCATGCTTGTATTCAGCAGTCCCTTCGTGTGTGACTGTACCATCGCTCCCTGCTCAGCCTGCCTTGAGTTACTTGCATTTAAATGGTCCTAACTTGTCTTTGAAGTTAATATTTCTTTGAGGGGAATGCAGTGATGTACTTACCTCTTCAATTGTTTGTTTGCTGGCAGTTGTTTGCAAGACTGGCTTAGTAAGGAAGTGGAATTCGAGGAGTTTTACATGGGCAGTAATAACCCGCAGGATTTCTACAGCCTTCAAAGTCCTGTGTAAATACGGGCTGATTAATCACACTGCTGAGTGCCTGATAGGCCATCGTGTCGGAAAGAAAGCGTTTTGTTCTGTACAAAAAAAAAAAAACAAACCCGAAAGTAATGAGGAGCCATTAAAAACACAGCATCCATTTACTCCCACAGTGTCTAAACGGACTGAAGCTTCAAATAACTTTTAGGCACACCCAAAGCTACATACATTGGTGATTTAAGGAGTGTTGTTCCCTCTCCTGGTACCTTCAACATCCATTTTTCTCATTGTTCTTACAATTCCTAGCGTATAAAAACCTGCAGGGTGTAGAGGCCAAAAACAGCCAAGGAATTCAACTTCTTTTCCACCTGGCAGTTAAGGTAATCACCGCGCTGTTGTTTCGAGAGGAGAGCCAGACGGACTGGAACAATAGCAGCGTGTATAAACTTTCTCCATTCACCTCAAAGGGCCTCCGTGCTCACACCTCGTTACGATGGTTTAAATGCTCAAGCTAGCATTTTGTTGTTGATTATCATATCAGAAACCTCCACCTAACGTACTTAATTAGTACAGCTGCAAGCCCTAGCCTGTCTTCATGGAGGACTGGTTTCAGATTTAAGCTATCTAAACACTGGAATGGCTCCTTAAGGCTGGTGGTCCACAGCAGGCTTTGTCAATGTTTCTGCTCTTTCTTTGTTTTCTACCATTTCTTTTCTTCCATTCTTGTTCCATAGAGCTAATTTTGTGTTAGCCCACGTTGAACTTGTACCCACATAACGCTTATCATTAGGATCACAGCTGTATCCCTGCAAGAAGTAACAGTTAACGTTTTCATGCGACTAGGTGTGATATATAGTTTTAAAGGGTTGAATTGTTCCTCTATCTTTCTTTCCGAAGACCCGCTGTAATAGGTACTGCTAACTTCTTCCTCCACGTTTTGCTAGTGAGATTTGAGCTCAGTTAAAATGAGACTTTATTGGCACGACAAGCTACGCAAGTGTCACCGAAGTGTTAGGGAAAAGAGAATCATCCTAATCTGAGCAGGAACCGATGTTCATAATACAACCATCAATTAGAAAAAGGAGGGGTGACAAAGGAAAGGTCCAGCAGCTGAGCAGTCTGTCCCAGCTCTGTGGATTTGCTGGAGACCAACCTAAGGCAGCTCCTCGTGAGGGCTGAGCTGTGCCCAGCAGTACTGGGATGGAAAAGGTGTGTCTGAGCAAGGAAAATGCCAGACCCAAACCACCTGCACCGTAGCTTGTGAATTCCCTAATTTGCAGCTAAATGCCATCAATGTCAATAGACAGTTTAGGAGGCTGAAATTCATTTGTTGCTTTTAAATAACCAGATGGACAGATAAGATCTCTACCGCACTCAATTTGCCTGTCCCATAAGTGCTTTCTTTCTGGATAGCCTGACCATCTGTATTGTTACAAAACGGCACATCTAAACTAGCATCTGGATGTTGTGTGAGAGAAATTATATGTGATAATTCCAGATTTTTACCACAATAGCTTGCCCTTTTCGCCCCTTGCATCCCCAAATTGTTTAATTTGCATTTAAATACAGGTAGTACATTACCTGTACCTGCAAATGAGACTTCACTGAAATTCAAACACGCGCCCTCTGGCTCAGAGAGTCCCTGCACTGCTCGTTGCCGGAGAAAGGATGGATGTTTTGTGATGTTTATACACTGCCTCAGGAAAACACCGCTGCTACTGTTGAAGGGGGGACAGTGGGCTCGGTGGAATTAGGTCTGAGCTGGTAAGACCATTCTTACATTTCGTGCCAAGGTGACTAGCACAGGTGAACAGTCACATCCCGCTGCGGCTGAGGATAGTCATGTTTGCCTAATCCCAGTCTGACCGTGCCAGCTCCTGCCTAGGCTGCGTGTTTGAAACAATAGGTTTAGCTCAGCTTCTTGGGGTTGTGCTGTGGCATAAGCTTCTCCCCATCCCCAGGTACTGTGGCCACCTGTTGTTAGCACTGGCTAGTTTATCTAGTGTAAACAGAAAGTAATTCTATTCAATCTAATTTTCAGCTTGTCTGTTGACTCTGCTAACAGAGAAACAAAATAGTGTCAGTTACCAAAAATATTTTTAGGGGAAAGAAGTGGAAGGGGGAGGAGTGAAGCATATTTACAAGGTTCTATACAGGGGCCAGTAATCCCTCTGACACTGTACACAACCCAAGCTTCAAATACAAATGATCTTGTATATAGCAGTTTTTTTACAGTGGAAGATTGCTTCTTGACTGGGTTATCCCATCTTCCTCTTTTCATGAGGACCATGTGAACCAACCCCAAAAGAAAACTGGCTAATAAGCTAGCTGTTGTCATGACCTTATAGTAATCTTTTCTGGTTTTCCAGCTCACAGTGACTGCCTACAGGCTGGAGCTTAAGCAATCAACCACACATGCTTGATTTCACATGGCTGTGAAAGCTCATACCATGTGCTGCTGACATGACTCTACTTTGAACTGAGTAATGTGGTAGCTGCAGTGCTGAAATGAACTCTTGTTAGAATTCTGGGTTCAAAGCTCTGCTGAAGTGAACTCTTTTATTTTCCTACTTGAAAATGTTCCTTCAAGTTCAGCCTTATCTACAGTCCTATTTTCTCTGCACTGTTAGATATACTTTTCCCTATTGGACTTGAGAAGTAAAATGGTTCAGTGAGAGCAGCTTACTGCAAGCATAAAGCAAATTCAGAAAAGTCCCAGACAAGCCAAGAAGCTTGGTTTGCTTAGTCAGCTGTTGTCATGTAGGTTGGAGTTCACCCGTGACAGCAGTTCTTGAGGAATAACGCAGGAGGATTTTTCTTACTACTGTGTATGTTTTCACTGAACCCCCCACAGACCTTGAAAGGAAGTAAGTTAAAAAGGAACAAGCACTTTGAAATAAGAGTTTCATCATGAGTTTTTTTAGGATGGACCCAAAGCATGGTAAAAGCATGGTTAGGCTAGTTCCTAGTCATTAACACATAAGGTAAAAAATTCCAGTCTTTACTCATGTTGGGGAGTGTCTGTGTGAAAAATAGCTTGTTTGAGTAGAAGGGTCCTTGGGTGACTCAGTAATCATCAGTTTGACTAAGAGTTACAGTCAGGTCCTCAAATTCTGAGGAAAGAATCTAGTATTCTTTATATTTTAGTTGTGTGTACAACCTTCATTGAATTAAAGATGACCGGCTACTAGTCCTGCAACAAGAACAGTTTCCACTCTGTTGGTGATTTTTAAGAAATTGCTTCTCTTGTGGAGAATTGCCATTCCCCATGCACTAACATATGGTTTTCTTATACTAATCTTAGAAAAAAAAAAGCTGCTCCAGGATGATTCAGACTATCACATAAGTTTATGATCTGAAAACAAAGCAGGAAGTACAGAGAAGTGTAAAGCAGAGAAAAGGAATTTAAGGTACATCTTTTATGGTATAGAATGTAATTAACAAGTAATTAATTGTATAGGTATGGTTTGTTGAGGAAAGTAGTACAGTCAGGGGAGGAGAAACATCTTTACATCTCACCTTTTTTAAAATAATGACTTCTTGTAAAAGAGAGGGAAAGACTAAATTTACAAAGAAACAAAAGAGAAACTAGAGTGAGCAACGAGATTGGGAGGAAGGAGAGCTTTGTGGTTATAACACTCAAGAAGGACCAGCTCGGTAGATCCGGGTTCACTCTCTTGATCTCCCAGAGGTTTCTTGCCTTTGAGCAAGTCACATCTTTATACTTCAGTTCTCTCTTTATGCAAAAGAGTGTAACACTTCATTTGGACTCAAATATCTCCTGGGCTTCTTCTTTACCTATGTGTACCTGTTACATAAAGCACAGTTACTTTATAAACAATACATCCTAATGTCCTGAGAGAGTTTTGATGAACTCGTATGTGCTTTTGTAGAATTCTGGCTATAGATTGGCTATTGATCATCTGGTAATAACCCAATGGTGTCATCTCTCCCAAGCCCTCAGTGCAATGTCTTTCATGAAAATGGAGAACTTTCACAGGAACAGATGAGCAAACACAAGGAGAGATCACAAACAGATCAGCAAATATATCCAGTTTTTGCAATATAAGGATCATTTATGCTTCTCCTGCACTTCATGGAGTAGTTTTTGTAGGTACCAATCAAGCCTTACCATTGTAATAGCTGCAACTTAGCCTTACAATACTTGTCAAGGTGTAGAAAGGGAAAGCAACACCCTCTGTTAATGAACAGGTGGAACTGAGGCACAGGCTACATTTAAACTCAAATCAGGTGGGAACTTGGCATAAGAGCAGGAATAGAGCTTAATTCCTTTCTATCTCTGCATTACTTACTCCCTAAAAGTTTACTTCAGCTTACCTAACTTTAGACAAACAAACTTAAAGGCAGTAGGAGTTCCCTGTGAATGATGGAAGGAGTAATTTACCCTAACATCTCAGTCACCATTGCTGGAGGAGCATGTATTTCTCCACTGAGTATACAAAGAACCTCAACGAGATGTTTGAAGTAATGTAAGTAGTTTGCTATACCTTTTAATTTTTCATAGCATAATTCTTTTTTCCAGAAACACTTTTTGCCACAGAACAGTGGTGTTAAATGTCACAATCTTGACTTAGGCATCGTTGGTATTATTTCTATTATGATAGTTTAAATCACTATTATAATTAGATAATATGTTGAATCCCAGCCAAGCGATATTCTAAACTTAGGATGCTGAGCAAATGAAGGCAAAGACTCTGAAATACTTGATTTTTTTTCTTTCCGTCCTTTAAGAATCCTAAATTATTCTGTTATATAGGCTGGAAATTATAAACAAGTTGATTGCGTGACACTGCTTTAAAATTCATTAATCGTTAACAAAAATAGGGTGGCAGGAAAAACACAACAGTGAGAGAGAGGATTTGACCTGATGTTAAATGAGGGGGGGGCAAACGCAGAAACTAAACTGTGTGCTATGCACTGTCTCATATGTCCACTGTGTTCTCTAGAGCTCTTTTGGTTTTAAGATAGACTAGTGTTAATAATTCCCCTTTTTTTCTTGTTTATTTGTTTTTCTTGCAATTATTTGATCTAAACTACAGTCTCCCTGCTATCAAAAACATTTAATTTCATTTTCACTTTGTGGCTTTTTTAACTAGGTGTTAAAAACGGCTCTGAGTTACTGGGTACATGCGAATTGCTTTCAGTAGTGTGTAGCTGCTCCATGAAAATGAGGCGGAAAAAGATATTACAGTGTTATGTCTTGGTGTAGCCATTGATGCTGTTTTGGTCTTTCACCAGACTGGTTTTTTTGCTGTGTGAGATCCCTATGCAAAATATAAGAAGAAATCAGCTCACAGTAGAAATAACGGCATTAATTAGAAAAGCTTCTTGGAAATGGAGGGAAGCCTAAAATATTTTAAGATTGTTTCTTGGAAAGGCAAACTGATTATACACAAAATTGTAAGGAAAAGCAGAAAGTAAATAAACAAGGGGAGGCAGAACAGTGAAAATTGGGCAGCACTTAGTATACATGCATGTTTAATATATTTCCACTGTTAGTTGAGATGAGTTAGTAAAATAGTACAACTCCTTTTTATGTTTAATACAGGGAATTTTATGTGTTATTAAACAGAGATTTTTCTAACAAGTGCTGATGATCAGAACAAAAGCCAATAGGACAGCAAAGTCATCTCTATTGATACTACAAAAAACAGGTGTGCTAAAATATTTTAGCTTCAATAACTTTACTCTTAATCCCTTTATGTAGCAGCACTTCATGCAGCCTTTTGTTTTCAGCACAGGCTGTAAAGAAATAGCCCTTTGAAGCCATCTTTGACAGTACATCTATAAGTGCATCCCTAAGAGGTATAATTTACTGCTATTTCTAGACTTAAAACCCTCCTCCAGATTCTATAGAATGTTTATAAACAACGTTTTTCATTTATTTATGAACGATCTGCCAGTTGTCCCAAGTGTAACTCCATATTGGAACTAACCATGGGCAGCTGTGACTTTCATCTGGGCACTGGGCTGTATAAGCAGTCACACTAAAAACCCCAGGCAACAAGTCACTCCTCTTTGGTATTGCAAGGGACCTGTTTGGTCCTATGGAGCTCATTCCATGCTTCCTGGCCCTGCAGGAACCTGGTGTGCTCTGGAAGACTTTCCTAACAAACTGGAGTAAAACATGCCTGGTATTGACACACGGGGAAAGTTGTGGGAAGCTGCTGGGGGGACTGTTAGCATTCCAGTGGGTTAGCAGGCAGCTCTACTGCAAAGTGAGCAGGTTGCTAATTCAAGTGAGAAAAATGAAAGCAAGCTTTAAGTTCTTGAATGTCATTGTTTGCTGAAAACACCAAGAACATAGCTAAGCGCAGAGGTTTCTGTGTGTTGATGGAGCTGCATAAGGAAAACTATGGAACACTAGTCTTGTTTACTTCTGCAACCAAAACACATAAATAATGGCCAACAAAACCCCTAAATTGTGTTTTTGATGACCTAAAGCGTCTTCTGACTCCCCCAAAACAGTACAACAAAAAATGCAAACCCAAATGGTTATACTAATGACATGAGAAATGTAAAAGGGGAAACAAAATTACTCTTCAAACATTGTCATGTGGTTCATCTAGTGAAAACTGTGTTGTGTCATTGCTTTGCTTAATTTAAGAGACAAAAGACCCAGACAAAAACCTTTGGACTCTGAATTGTGTAATCCAAATCTTATGGTCCTCTGTTGGCAAAGCTGACTTATCTTGGTTTATGTCTAAACGTGTTTCTGATATGGTTTCTCTGACAAGCATGACCCTGATTTTGTAGTATTTCTTTGAGAACTGTGTTAATCAAAGGCTATTAATGAGTCTGTCTTTATTGGACTCTGATTCCAAAGGACAGTATATCTAGTCACAGGGTTCCCAGTACAAGCTCACTCTGTAAGGTTTAATTTATTCAAAAGAAGTGGTGAAGGTAACTTTGTCTTGGCAGACTTTATAGCAGATCAGGTATTGTCTGTCATGTTGTGGCCAGTGAGGAATCACAGCCAGCACTTGCATGAACGTACCACATACCCCAGCATCGTTTGAATTTACCATGGGGAAAGGGTGCAGATCTATACAGCTGCTGGGGACTAGCTGGTGAGTTTTAATTCCACACTATATTATGGGCTCACTATTTCTTTTGTCCATGTCCTGTATGTTACAATATGTTATTTATGTGTCCATATGTCAAAGGTTTGTATTCAGTTGGAACTATTCTGTTTTAAATCAAGACATGAATTTTAATAGATGTAGTTAAAAAGATGTGAACAACTGTATGGATCCTGGCTTAAGAAAGGGATATTTTAGGTTGGTAGAATTTGACAAGGAGCAACTTTACCTCCAAATACAGTGTAAGCCTACCCCCCCTTAGAATACTGTACATCATTTGGCTGCCTGCATGGGAACAATACAAAGGAGGCTGAGGAAAGCACCTTCCAGTGAAACACTTTTAAATCAGTATTTTAAGAAAAGAAAAATCAAGAGCTGCATTTCTGTAGTATGTATATGTATGTCTTTAAAAGTCAAATAAAAAAAAAATCAGTGACTGAAAAGGAAAGCCAAGTACATTCATGCTGAAAATAAGATATATTTCTTGGTTGATTAAATTATTAAGAGAATAAATGATTGGTGGAAAATGCCAGCAGCAGGTGTGGACTTCCAGCTTCTTGGTATCTTCATACCAAGGTGAAATGTCTCTTTAGAAGATTTAATTAGTCAAGTAAACTTTACTCAGTTCCTGGGGTCAGTTTAGGTGTAACTCTGTGAGAGTCTGAGTAATATATATAAATAATATATAGCAAATGTCAGCTGGATGAATAGCCTCATACTAACTTCTGAGTAGTGTAGGACTGTGTGCAGATGGGTGTTAAAACAGTTAGGTTGCATCTGTGTGAAATAAAAGACCTCATGACATTTATTTCACAGTGGGATTTGACCCATGGCCCCCTGCAGTTCTGCCACAACTGAATGTAAAGTCTTATCTATGGCATGGAAACTTGAACTGCTGTATCAACTCTGGCTGGCCAAAGACACATAATTAGTATGGTCTTATTTGTGCAGCTGTGACTGTTGGAGAACCCTATGGCTATCAGGGTAAAAGTGGCAATTGATATTTAATCTATTTGATTGGCACGTGTATCACAATTTGCTATGACAGTGCACAGATCCGTTCCTGGTCATTTTGCTCACAGTGATGCCTCAGAATTGCTTTCTGTTCTGACAGGAACATGCCATTATAACCTGGAGCAATACAGTGTATGCAACTGTATATGGACCTGTATCCTATAGGTACTGTATTGGTCAGGATGCTGACTGTGCATCAAGTGCCTGGCCTGTACCATCATTTTAGCCAGTTTAGGAACTATAGTTTGTGGCAGAAATTTTAGTGATCAGAGTGATTTGACTAAATCTGCACCAAGGTCTTATCCACTGCTATTGGTGTATTGATCAGCTCAAAATGTGTATAATGAGGAATGAGGGCCAGATGTTTGATCTGAGTGCTGAGAAGAGGGCAAATTTTGTTTCCAGGGAGTAGCTCAAAATAGAAGTGAGAATAGGCTGCTCATCCTGACTGTGTCACTGCCCACTGCTGTGACTTGAGCAGCTGAAGGTACAGGCCCTTAATGCAAGCTGAAGGCTTGTGTTCATAGCTTCTCAATCATCTTGTTCTTTCTGTTCCATACTAGACAAAGTGAGCATTGTTCTTATTCTATGATCCTTCTTGTGTCTTGAGAAAGCAAACTCCTGGCAAAGGCCATGGAAATGGAAAATTACAATAATTGTGCCTGGAGAAGACAAAAGTGTGAATAAGACTTTCAGCAGAAGTGTGACTGAGACAGTGTTAAATATAGGGCAATATAGTGGAAGTGTTAATAAGCAGATTTACAAAGATAGGAAATGTGAGAAGCAAAGGTAAGCTCAGGATCAAAAAGAGCAGATGGATTTCTTTCTTCAGACATAAAATGGCATCAAAGACTTAGAATTTCCAACACATGAGTTAATGACTTTTCCACAGTGGCCACCACTAAGGTGAAATGGAAAAGATAAGTTAGAATGATAATAAGATTGATCCTTGCAACAAGGGAAGCAGAATCTGCTTTAAATTATATGCAGCTAATGGATATATACCTGCCTGTAATAGAACTCAACAAAGGCTTCTGAGCAATGAGAGGGTAGAATGTTTCACTAACCCAGCAGATCTCCATGAAAAGTTTAGTGTACACAAATTGGCATCCCACGATAAGAGGCATTTTCTAAAAAAAATCCTGATTGGCTTTGTTTTCTGGATTTTAAAATATAGTATTTTCTGATTTCTTTGCATTTTCTGATTTCTTTGCCCTGCTTTGGGTCACAGTGAAGGTGCAGCAGTATCTAGCAGTGTTGCCAAGGGCAGCCTGCACCTTCAGCAACAGGAACTTGGAATCCCTGTGCTTGGGACTGCACTGGTATGGCTTTCTGTGCAGGAACACCATTGCCTGCATAAGATCCCAATACAATCCGTACAGCATTTTTTTTCTGTGGGATCAGTTTCCCAGTCTGGTTCATCTCCTTGCCTTATTAACACTGTGTCAGCTCAGGAGTTAGAGGAGAGTTATGGAGCAGTATTTCTGAGCTGCTAGCCTTTGCTAAAGCAATTGCTCCTCCTGGCCACATTTCTAGTGGATGTTTGTTGTAAGACCTTTGATATGGTCCCCCCAAACCTCCTTCTAAGTTGGAGAGAGATGGATTTGATGGGTAGACTCTTTTGTCCTGAGGAATTGGTTGGGTGGTCTCATCCAGAGGGCTGTGGTCAATGGCTAATGGGCAGGGGGAGACAGCTGACAGGTGGTGTCCCTCAGGGGTCTGTACTGGAACTAGTGCTGTTTAGTATCTTAATGACACAGACGGTGGGATCAAATGCTTCCTCAACAAGTTTGCCAACAACACCAAGAAGAGCAGTGCATTTGACATGCCTGAAGGACAGAGTGCCATCCAGAGGGACCTGGAAAAGTAGGAGAAGCAGGCCTGTGTGAATCTTACAAGGTTCAAGAAGACCAAGTGCAGGATGCACCTGGGTCAGGACAGCCTCCAGAATGAATGAACTGAGAGCAGCTCTGCTGAGAAGGACTTGAGGGGTACTGTTGGATGAAAAGCTGGACACGATCTGGCAATGTGTGCTTCCAGCCCAGCAGGCCAACCGTATCCTGGCCTGCATCAAAAGCAGTATGGCCAGATGGCCAAGAGAGGGGATTCTTCCCCTCTACTTCACTTTGGTGAGATCACACCAGGAGTATTGCATCCAGCTCTGGGGCCCTCAACATAAGGACATGGACCTGCTGAAGAGAGTCCAGAACAGAGCCGCAGAGATGATCACAGGGCTGGAACACCTCTGCTATGAAGACAGGCTGAGAGAGCTGGGGTGGTTCAACCTGGAGAAGAGGAGGCTCCATGCAGACCTTATTCCAGTACTTAAAGGGGACTTTTAGGAAAGATGGAGACAAACTTCTTACTTGGGCCTATTGTGATAGGACAAAGGGAAATGGTTTTAAACTAAAAGAGGGTCATTTTAGACTAGATATAAGGAAGAAGTTTTTTACAGTGAGGGTGGTGAAACACTGGAACAGCTTGCCTGGAGAGGTGATGGATGCCCCATCCTTGTTCAAGGCCAGGTTGAACAGTGCTCTGAGAAACCTGATCTAGTTGAAGATGTCCCTGTTCATTGCAGGGTGGTTGAAATAGGTGACCTTTAAAGGTCCCTCCCAACCTAAACTATTCTACTTTCCTGTGTCCAACCTGAAATGTCTGAGTTCTTTCATCTAGCAGTAGTGCTACTGCTACCCAGTATAGTCAGGGGCAAACCAAAGCTGACAGGTAGCTACTTTAATAGGTCAAAATTGTGTTTCAGGATCTGGCTCATGAGTGGATCAATGGCTCAACAAACAGTAGCATGGAGTGGACTATTGGAAGCAAAACCAGCCTTGGCTATCTAAGCTAAATATGATGCCAATGTCTGTCATCATTCTCAGAGAGGGATCTGTTCCCTGGGGGTCCTTTCCACTGTGGTCATGATGTGGCTATTAAATTGCACTAATTGGTTAGGACATGAAACACTCCTGGGATACCCCAGGTTTCCTTTAACAGAGGGGTTGAACATGAGAAAAGAAGATTTAGAAGACAGTAATTGCAGAATTGAATTGCATATGATATTGGAGATTTTTTTTTTACCCTCTGAGTGTCACCTGTCAAGGTTGAGAGTTTCAGTCACATTTTCCCATTTTTAATACATTTTTCTCTCCCCTGTTGCTGTGCGAAGCCACATGAATGGTGGGTGAAGCTGATGGAGCGGTCAGGGTGGGAGAACTTGAAATTGTCAGTACACAAAGTGCTGCCAGATGCAAGTACAAATGGAAACCTTGTTTGTAACAGTCCCCCCTGCAGAGGCTCATAGTCACTACTGCCTTTTATTGCCATAAATACAGACTTGCCTGATAGAAAGTGAGCTTCAAGTTTTCACAGCACTTTTTTTTCAAGTGGCTTGGGTGGAGATCACAGAGGAAGTGTGTGACCCTGGCAAGTCCTTCAACCCTATCACCACAAGGTATCAACACAGATAAAACCTAAAAAGGGCTGCGCCAAGCCTCCCCAAGGTTCTCATACAGAGCAGGACTTCCAAATTCAGGAAAGGGACTTTCAGCTTGGAAAGGGATGAACAAGGAGCATTGCTCCACCACGGCCCTTTGCACCCTCACACCTACCCAAGCAAGGAGGGAGAGGCAGTTCTTGAGGTCCCAGAATTGTAGTATATCAGAGGAAGAGTGGGTGAATTGTGGTTGAACGGAGTAAGAATAAGATAAACCTCCAAGGGTGTTGTGCAAATTATATTTGTCATTGTGTTTAATCATGATGCTAGAACCTGTAGAGAACAAACTCTGAGAAACATTGTCATTCAAAAGAGTTCAAGAGAGGCCAATACCATTTCCCACAGATTCCCCTCAAAATATTGTAGTTCGAGACCAGCTCCATACCCACCCAAACCATAGCTATTTTTTAGTATCCTTGCTGCAGGCTCCTGATCTCAGAGACAGAAGGGACATGGAATGCTACCTGGAGTTTTCTGTCCTTTCGAACTTCCAAGCTGCAGCAGCCCCACACGTGTTTTGTACCAAATCTTGCTGTGTGTGGACTTGTAAGTTTTCCCAGAAAACAAACACATGTATAAATATGTATTTTCTGATTCACTAGGTTGGATTCTTCTCCCCATGGATTTCTGGCAATGGTGTCTTAGAATGACTATGACAAAAAAAAAAAAGGTAGTAGCTGTGACAGTTATTAAGAAGAAAAAGATTAAAGTGAGGACAAGGTCTAAGCTTGCTTGTGGAGGTCTCCTTGTTGAAGCCTCCTTCCCTCCCTGAGCATAAAAACAAGGGCAGTTTTGTAACCAAGGCTTTGTAGCTAGTCCTGACTACATACAAATCTATGAATGCAAAGCAGCAGAATATTTTCTTGATATGGTTTATACCTGGACCGCCAGCACAGCACCTCTCAATTCCTTCTGTCTAAATTGGCCTTCATCAGTTTCCCATCAGATTTTTCTTCACTGTAGATGTGGGATATGCACCCTGAGCTAACAGGCAAATAGAAATGCTGTTTCCTGTTGAGTTTAGCTCAGTTATGATAAATATGACCACAAAAATGGCTGCATTCTACACTAAAATAGTAACATTGAGTTTCCTATCTAACCCACAGAAGTCAGGAAATTCATAACCTATGTTACAGCATAAAAATATAAAAAGGAGACTGTAAAAAAATACTGGAAGGGGAAAAGAAAAAGAACAAAGAAAAAGACACAGGCACTACGAATACCAGTATCTGAATGTCAGGACAGAATTTTAGTCAGATTGTATTACTAATAATTCAGGGAGGCAGGACTGGGGGGAGGAGGAAGAATTCCAAATAGCCATCCCTGAAAGCTGCAAGAGAGTCCCAGAGCTGGACTGGGGCACCCCAGGGGAAGGCTGGGGCTTCTTTGCTCACTAAACCCTTAACGAGGCACAGTCAACACTTAGCTTCTACTTCTGTCTGTTATTTGTTTGGTTTTGACATTTTGTTGTTACAGGGGCTTAAAGAATTTTTTCTGTCTCTCCAATTCTTTCTGTGGGACTGGTGACAGCCTTTGGTGCATACACATTTCCATTGTTTTCTCTGCTTAACCACTTAGTCACATTTGCCTATTTGTTTGTGGGTTCTTCAACTGGCAACAAAGAAGATCATTTTAATATTCTTTTTTAATGTAGGAAAATGTGATGCAAAACCACAAACGTTAAGGGGGATTCAGGGACAGGTGTAGTGATTAGGGCTGCCATTAAGTTTTTGAAATGGCCTAGATTTCAGCTGTTTCTCTGTTCTTTAAGTTTTGCTTTAGAGTATGAACCGTAGGGAAGACAGTAATTGCTTTCCACTTTTTAATAACAAATAATGAACAAAGTTCACTAGAGCTGAGCAGGAAACTTATGAGGCAGGGGAGAAGAGGAAAAGACAGCCATTGCCCCCCTCTTTCCAGCAGAGGTGGAGATTTCCATGAGGGTAGCCCTTCCAGCTCAGCCCTCCCCCAGGTTTCTCTGGGAGTGCTGAGCCGCTCCTGGACTGATCCTCTGTGGGCACTGCTGGTTTTGTGGTTTGGAGTGGGACAGTGCCTGGGAGTGAGACACCTGCCAGTGCTGGTTGGAGATGGTGCTGGGTGAATATCCCGGAACAAAACTTAGAGAAGTTGGCTGACCCTGCTATGAGAGACAGCCTTGACCTGCCTCTGCCTTGGCTTGTGCAGCTGCAGCCATGGTCTGATCTGCCTGGCAGGGAGGAGCAGCTCATCACCACACACATCCCCTTCATGCGCAGGCTCTGAAAAAAGTACAGAATTCAGATCGTAGTTTCCTCGGTGGCAGCTGGAATATCTCCAGCAGGCGACACTGAGGTCGTAGGAGGTCACAGAGTGTCTTGCCCAGAGATTTTCATCAAAAGAGAGACCAGGGCTTTGGGACAGTGGCAGAGGCACGCAGCAGATTGAGAACAGTGACCACATTATTGTATGAAGATGAGTGAACTGGCAGGATGACTGAGCGTGTCCTGAATTGCCTTGCTTTTGTTTGCTGTGTCTCAGACTGTGCAGAGCTCAGACAGGCCAGGGCATTAGTCTCTGGTGTGTGTGATTTCTCAGCTGTGCAGAATTCTTCATACTGATAACATTCAGGGGGAAACACGGGGGGAAGATCCATTCCTTTAATACAGGTATATGCATATGTTTGGGTGTTTTTGCCTTTGTGCAGGTATATTAGGCATAAATGAACTCAACACAAATTTAAGGGAACCTCTAGTAACATACATCCCATTTTACACCTAAGCATATGAGATAAACATTGTGGGGAAATACAGATATATGCCAGAATGAATGTTGTATTGGACTTGCACATGCTGAAATAAAAGCACTTATACTACCACATCCACTAACTAAAAAGTGAAGAAGAAATTTGTACCGAAGCAAGTGATCTTTGTGCAAGAGTGCTGGCTGTGTGCCTACCAGCAAAGATGCAGAGAAGGAGGGAATAAGCAGCAGCAGAGGCACCAGGGGCGTACACAGTCATATGTTCCCCTTTTTAACCTCAGTAACCTCTTTTCTCCCACTCATGGCTGACATACTCCCACCCTCACCCTGAACACCCAATGAGTATATGACATAAAAACCATGTTTGTTAGTTATATGGTTCATGATGACTAATGGGACTTGGTTGAATAAACTAGTGGGCTTTTATCTTTTTTTATTTGTGGTAAAGGTACATTAAAAATTACTCACAAGGTGCAAAGGGGCACTGTTTGACCTTAATATTGGAGAAATTGTATTTATGTGAATGAGTGAGTCAAAATGAAAATGATCACTTGGAATCAGTTTTAATAAGCAGAATTTAAATCTGAATGGCTAGAAGATGGGTTGTGATAAATGAGAGATCAGGTGCAGTGTGGGAGACTGGCTCTCAGAATGAGAATAGTCAGGAAGAAATGGACAAATAGAGGGGAGAAATAATTCAACAAAAGGAATTAATTTTAAAAAATCAATAAAAACCATGCACATACAGTGCCTTTAGAGGAATTATTCCTTTATGTTCATGTAAAGGCACCATACCTTTTCTTTGTACATATTGCCATCTTTTTTCATGTAAATAATAATCAATATTCTTTAAAAAAAGTTTAAAATTATATATATAATTAAGAGAAATGGGAAATGCTGTTGAAGATCTTTGAAACTAAACAACTTATTTTTTTTCTTTACTTTTCCCCCTTCCTCACTGAATCTCAATTATTTTTCCAATAGGTTTTGATTTTTTGCTATTGACAAATTTTGCAAAATAGATTACAGAAATCAAGGTTCAAGACCTACTCTGACAGCATTATAAACATCTGTGTGGGCTGTTTATTTAGTATTAGAGAATGTGAATCAGCTTGATTTGCTTTTTGCCCTCAAAAAAACCCCCAACAAACAAACCCCAAACAAACAAAAAAACAAAACAAAGGAAAGGAAAGCAGCTGAGAACCTGAGTGTGACATCCAGTGACATGATTTGAGGATTTTAGTGACAGACCTTTAGGAAAGGTGTCACATTCATGAGACTTATGATAATCTGCACAAGCTGGCAACACTTAAAATCAGCAGGCATTGATTGTGACACACAGACTCTTACGGTCCAAAATGCCCATTTCCAAATTTAGGTTCTTTATCAAAGTATTTGTTTGCATTTGTCTCTAAACCAGTGCTTAGATTAATAGGAAATCATAATAATGTGAGCATTTGCTTCTAGCACTTCATAACCAAGTGAAAAAATGTCCCTGCACTGAAGCCCATACCACGTGGGCCATTAGCTGTCTTCCCTGAAGTCCTAAAAATGTTGATGAACTTGTGTACTGACTGAGCATTTCGCTTTACAGCCTTTCTGTGGAGGACTTCCTCCTGGTCTGGAAGTGGAAACCTTGATGTATGTTGAGAAAAACTGTTCTCACAGTGTTTCCTGCCTCTCTCACAGCAACTGCTCACAGAGATAGAGTTCTCTGGTCTTCATGTGTTGCTTAGAAGCTGTGAGAGACTGCGGTAGCCCTTGAGCAACTGGCTTCAGCAGTCAACCAGACCAACCTTAACCTTCCACCAGACATGACCATCACGTCTTTATAGTTAGGTGAGAGAAGAGCAAAAGTCTTCCTACTTAGTCAAAACTTAGTGTCTTTGTGCTTCTTCCTTAAAAAAAAGAGATGCTGACAGGGAAGGGAGGTAGAGTGGGGTCTGCAAGCCTTAGAAACAAGTGCAACCAGTGGGGTTTACGTTGCACAGTTCAGTATTGTCGTGGTGAATGAGTGACATTAATTGTGATGACCTAATGGCACCCAGCTGAAGACCTTCAGTTGTCAAATTGGTGTTGGATAGAAAGTGATCTTAGGTTCCATCATACCCCTCCAAAGTGATGGGCAGGGGAGTGCAATGCTCCCTTTTAGCTGTATCCTCTTCCGCTTCTGAGGCTTGGAGTCATGCTTTTCCTGTATTCAGATGCTGGGCTGGTCTGGAAATGGTCAGCATTTCTGGAAACCAGGCAGGGGCAAGGGACTTGCTGACTCATTTCTGGGTAATGTGCGTTAACCCTGGTGTCACATCCAGCTCAGGCAGGCGTTGCTGCTCCCCGGGAAGGAGGAGGAGGTGGTGGTGGTGGTGCATGAGCAGGAGGTGACACTGGAGGGTTGAGATTGCAGCAAGGAGAGGTACTGAGCTCTTGACAAGGAGGCCGGTGGTAGATGCAGCTTTGGCATAGCCAGAGTGGTCTGCAGGCAAGGATGGGCTCTATACGTGCTAGACAAAAGGGCTGGCAGGTGGCCAGGGGCTCTGCGAGGCAGCAGCGTGTGCTTGTCATTGGGGGTGAGTGTGCTTGGCACAGGGCTGGAGGGGCCCTGCCATTGTCATCCTCCTCTTGGTTGCTCTGCGGGCCTGGAGGGGGATCTGTTGTGTGTTTTGTTTGTCATCTTTTGTTTGCAACTTGAAGCAATCCGGCAGAGGGTAATTGCACTGCTTGTTTGTGACAGCCCCAGCAGAGTATCCCCTGTTGTTTGCCAGGCCTTGCTAGCGCGGGTGGGAACCTGCAGAGGGAGGATAAGCTGGCCACGGGTCCCTTTGCCCAGCGCCTCCGCATCCCGGCAGTGTGCCCGCACGAAGGGGAGCTGGGGCAGCGGCTGGTCCTGGCTGTGCCGGCTGCCAAGGCACCACTACAACCAGAGCTGGCTCCTTCCCTGAAACCACCTTGCTGGGTGGTGGCTGGGGAATGGCAGGGGAGCACCCTGTCAGCCGAGGGCAGATGAGCCCAAGCTGCTGTGGGAGGTGCGAGGGCACGAGAGGAGCAGCAGCCCAGGGAGGATACAGCTCACCACCGCAGCATCACCACCAAACATATCATACCATGAAATCACAGCCGCAGGAGTTGATACTGACACACAGCTCTGGGTCGCCTCTCAGAGCTGAGCCTTTGCAGTAGGTCTGCCAACCCTGGCTTTATACCCAGACAAGGGACATATTCCTGCTGGGAGTAACTTTTAGGGAAGAAACGGGAAAAAGCCAATGCTTCCATCATGTAGCCCAAATGGCATGCACTGGTACCCTGGGCCTGCTGTGGGGCTATATCATCCTGCCGCGTGCCCCTGGGCTCCTGCAGCCCTGCCTGAAATGGAAGGCGTGCTGACATCACCAAACACTGCCAGGAAAATCCATGCCCTGAACATCTGGCTGCTGACAAGGAGATCTGCCATGCTGGGCTGCTCTATGTCACTGCAGGCCCCACTTCAGTTGGCCCATAAGGGCTGCTCTGGGCTCTATCAATTGGCAGAGACCTCTATCTCAGGCTCATGTGGGAAGTGTGCTGACCCACAAGAGGGCCAAAATCAGTCATGCCTTGAGAAGGACAAGCCACTTTCCAGTTTGCAAGCAGCAGGGTCCCCTTGGTGGTTTGCACCTCTCTGATTATTTTTAAAAATGTTTTGATACGCTGCCAGTTTTAAAGAGAAGTGGTTTCCATCAGCCACCTGCTCTTTTTAACAACGGGATGTTTAACATATTGGTGTATAAATGGTTTGTATTTTGATTTAATGTTGGGGTTTTTTTCTTCCCCCCCCTTGATATTGCCTTGCCTGTTGGCACAGAACAGTGTGATTTGCTGCCACACACCCAGCCCTTGTGGCTTTCATTCTTCACGGAAGGCATGAAGAACACTGCTGACTTGCCAGTTGAAGGGGTTCTGGGATGCTCAGTTAGTGCAGGGGCCTGGTCCTGTTCACATCACCTGGTTGCAAAGACCAAATCTAATTTAGAGGTATCAGGGAGTAACAGGCTTGATACCCATCATCTGCAGCACTTAGAAATCCCTTTTGAACTTATTTTTTCCTGCCATAGAGCTCACTTCTTTTTTTTCTTTCTGTTATTTTTTTTCCGGTGTGCTAATCTCTATCCTGTAAAAATCAGCTGTGAAGATCTGAGCTATGTGGTCTTTCTGTGACATTGCTGTGTGATACATTAAGATGACTTGCAGTTTTCCTTCTTTTCCTGTTGCCTTTTTCTCTGTAGAAAGACTGATGAAGCTCTGATTTTACTTAAAAACATGGTTAAGGTGACAGATCACAGTAAAAGTGTTAAAAGTGGTACATTTTTAAGAACAGTATCCCTTCTCTGAAATCCTAATCTAGCACTTATTTATTTATAAAAATAAAAACCTGCTAGACTGTAGACTTTATAAGTAAGGTCCTGTCCACAGGAGTCAGGTGTCTCTCCTGTGTCTGCTGTATGAATGGTAGCAATTTCCTAGACTCAGGGGTTAGAAAAATGTATTTTGAATACAGAAAACGGAAGTCTTACTGCCTGCCTTTATGTGTGTATATATATATATTAAGTTAAAAACCTCTCCGGGCACTCTCTATGGATAAAGGGAAGCTACATCTTTCACAGGGTATATTAAGAAATTACCTGATCACAACTAACACTAGGTTTGTAATTTAACTGTGTTTATTTTTAATGGACTAGTACAGAAAGTTAAATGGTAAAAGAATAATAGGAACTCTTGTGAAGACATGAAATTATATGGCTTTAAAACAATTAGGTTATATGTGAGATATTAACTATCAGATCAAAGCATATTCCAAGATGTGTAAGTGACGATAACGCAGAACGTATTTGGAAAAAAAAGTGATACTATTACTGACAAACTTATATTCTAGCTGATACAACAGAATCTAATTACTATAAAGTTACTTTAAACATCTGTGGAGGGTATCTTTCTAATTTTGTTGTGGAAAAAGTCACACTTTTGGCATGGTCTGTATTTAAACTGGACAGACAAAATGAGAACCAGTGCTCTGATCTTCAGATTTCAAAGCATTGCCTCTATGAGAAAGTGGCAAACTGATTTTGAAACTTTCAAGTTGTTTAGAAATATTAAGAATCTACTTTGGTTTAGAATCCTTTAGACTGACAATAGGGGTTTTTACTGGTTTAATTCTGTTTCCACATCTGTTTGGGTCATGTTTTCAGCTCACAAAACTTCAAAACATTGTACAACAATTTTTTGTCACTGTGGTTTTGATTCTGTTTAAATGTAGACTGAAAAACAAGAAAACCAAACCAATCCCAAACAAAAAATTTTGCAGATTTTCCTTGAGATACAGACTTGATCATGGATGAAATTGGCTTCATCTTCACTGAAATTGTTTTGATGTTGCATTTTTGTTTTCCAAGGCAACTACTTTACTGATTCCACTGCCTTTTGGGTTTGAAAGCTAGTGGGATCAGCTAATTTTCCTAGATTCGAGGTTGTGGGTACAATCCCTGAATGGGCCATTAAGATGTAGACTCGATCCTTGTGGTTCCTTTCCAACTCAGAGTATTCTGCGATATCTGTCTGGGATAACTGATTTTTTGGGTACAGGTTCTAATCTAATGCTAGTCCTGCTGTCCTTGCAGTTTGTCATCCTGTTTCATTTTGCCTGGATGTGCCTTCTGAGCATCCTTGAGGAGGGGCTGATGATTGAAGATATACATAGCTCTGAAGAGCTTTTGTAATGCCATAAAACTTTTGTTTTCTTTTGATAAAGACTTCACTTTTGTACTAAAGCAATCTTTTCAGACATAATGGAGGAAATTTCTACTAAGCAGCTCAATGAGGAGAAATCATGGGACCTGGAAAGATGGCTTTTGAAAAAACTAAATGCTTGCTATTGTAGAAACCCATCACTGTGCTTGATGCCATCAGAAAGGGCTTATTTTGTAAGGGAGCTCAGTTTCCAAGGGCAAGGTCAGGAGCAAAGGAGAATGGTTGGGACTTACCCAGAGAAGTGAGCAAAGCACAATGAAAATTACCTAAAAGAGAAAGGAGGGCTCAAATGTGTCCTTTTGTTTCACTTCTGCTTCATTGCTGGTCTTTTTGCCTTTCTACTCTCTTACAGCTGCAAAATTATCACAAGTTTCAGAATCTTCTATAAAGCAATATATTCCTACTGGTTGTTGATAACCTGCATAATAAAAGGGGGGAAAAAATCTAACTTGATTGAAATATAAGTTCTACACCCACTCTTAACCTTTTGACTGAAACTAATAACATAACCTCTGAAGAATCCTACTGTATGCAAGTTCCTCCATGCCACCCCACACACATTGCTGTGGTAGTTCAGCTTCTGAACACTACAGGTAATTTTGTCCAGTCCTCAAACACTTCAGCTTTGTGCTGAGCTCTGGGTTAGAAGTCAAGTTCAGAAATTAGTCTGGAAGGGCTGAGAAGGATCTAAAATGGGGAAAGCTGCATGTCAGCTGTCCAGTTTCTTCTGAAGGGACAAGTTAGAGCAGCATTACACTCACTGCATTTTCTGCCAGGGATGTAGGATGGACCTTCTCAGTCATCATCTGCAAATTCTCAGTTGCTTTTCTCAAGAATTCTTCAACAAACACATCTTCAATGTCACAGTAACTGGGCTCCACCAGACCAGCTGGGGCTGGAGTAAGAAACCTCCTCCATGGGCAGCAGATCTGATGTAGACCCCACACTTGACCCTCAGCTCTAAATAGGGGATGGAGGGGAGCACACAACCAGAGGGCCCTTTATGATTAATTGGCAAATGAAGCATACATTGGTAATCCAGGCTTGTTTAGTGGGTGTTATCCAAAAGCATCTTCCCTCAGCTGTTAGCCGTAGCATGGTGTCATGCCTTTGCAAACTAAAAGAGCCCTCTGCTGCTAAAAATCTAGTTGACAAGGTGCTTAAGCTGCTGAAGTGTATTGAGGGTAATAAGGTCAACTTGTCTAGCTAAAGCAATACCCCTCCCTGCTGAGGCTCAAGTCAAATTAAAGCTGTAGTAATTTTGCAACAACTCCAGTTGAGGAGTAAAAAAAACATGTAGTGTCCTTAATGGTGTCCATCTTCACATACCTCTTCCATCTCTTTTTCATGAGTGGATAGGTTGTTTAGAACAGTACAGAAGCTACTATGGCTCTGTGGTGGATTTGAAGAGACAGGTCAAGGAGAGTTGTTTTCAGGTGTGCCATCCTGGTGGTGACTTCTCTGAAATGTGACTGAGTGATGATGCAGTCTGTCTCATCCACCCCAATACTAGTAAATGAAGGGGCACTGCAAACAGTAAAGCAAATCAAGTGTAGAAAGAAAGCCAAGAATACCTTAAATTTGGTTCAGTTTTTTTCCCTGTCATGAGATTGAACCATTCTTAGCACACAAATGTGGATGTGCCCTTGCATTTAAAACTCACTTAAATATCTGTGGTTGTGACCTTGGGTTTCCAAGGACACATAAAAACATCCTGTACAGTGCAGTTAACTTTTCAAACAATGGAAGAGAAGAACCACCCCACTACCACCACCAAAAGAGAAGTCTCAGCATCAACATGGCCTAGTTCCTCTCTCCCTGTAAGAAATCTGTAAAAAGCAGTGATAGTTAGGGAGCTGATTGGATCTGATATGCCTTCAGGGTAAATCTGAGGCCACTGATGACTTGATTGAATGGGTCTCTCACTGTACACCAGTAGTATTTGGAGAATTTATTTTGGTTTTGTCTTTTAAGTCATGGCTAAGTAGTTTCTGTGATGCCCTCTGTAAACAGTGAGGAGCCTGAGAAGCTTTGGAAAACTTTCTAGCCCTGTCCTTCATTCCACTTTTCTGCATAAGTATCTAATTGCCATATCCCCTGGTACAAGCAGTAGTTTGTGGATGAACCTTCCCTATTTAATTCTGGAAAAAACTTTTGAGGAATGAGGAGATAGGGAGAACACAAGAGGGAAGTTATGACCTCTGTATGTATATGTGATGATTAAAAAATTCCGTCTGTATAAGTCTATAAAGCAAATTTCCTTGAGAAAGTGCAGTGTTCCTACTTCCCCTAATGAGAGGTGTCCAGTTTGCCATTTCCCTCAACTCTTCATTGAATGGTCCCATGTGAAAACTAGAAGAGTGGCATTTCCCCTCATATGCACAGAGAGGAGTGAGAGCCTCCAGGCCTGCTGAAAACCTAAGGTGTCTGAGCTTGAGCCCTTATTTCTGTAGAAAAAAATGAGGACAAGAGGGGGCTGAGGAATCCTGTCAGTGAGTACAAACTCAGCACTTAGTCTGCACAATGCTAAACAAAAGGGAAGCTTCCCGTAGTTCACTGGCCCATTCAGACTTTTATGATATGCGAAAGTGTGGTCTAACAATCTTAAGAACAGAAATGTAGCAGCTATTTCGGGTTGGGAACGTTACATTGCTGTTGGTTTTGTATAGTGCAACCATATCCTGAGAGAGGAATCATTGTGTTCAGAAGGTATTTACTTTTTATTGTGAGAATCTTTAAACATGCTGTGTTTATTTATCCTTTAAATGATGAGTTCCTCTCTCCTTCCCAGCTAAAAATTGTCCCTGTCATTGTCATTTACCACTTCCAACACTGCAATACACTACATCTGCCACGAACAGGATTACAATGTGGTTATACACCTAAGTCACCTCTTAAATCTTTAACAAAATCACAAATTGTGGGCAGAATACAAATGTATTTAAAATTTTTAACTGTTCAGGATGTTTTGTAGATTCCTAAAATCCCAGCATGAGAGCAAGAACCCTGACAAGAGATAAGGCACATATCTTGAATTAATTCTGATCTAATCAAATCTGATTTGATCTGATCTAATGTAATCTCATGTTCGTCCAACCAATAGGACTTTATCTGTAGACATGATGCTCACACAATGGATTGGGAAATTACTTCTTGCTTTAGCCATGGATGTTTTGATAGCTGGGCTGGTTAGTCCTCAAATACTGGTTTCATGGGATTATTCCATGGAAAGGGAGAGGGATTACTCTGGCACTGGTATAAAGTGGTTGTGTCATGTCTGGAAGCAGCAGGTGTGGCTCTGTTAGGTGATCCACCCCTCTGCAAAGAGCAAGAGTAATTTTGACAATAACAGCTGCTCTGGTCTAAGGAAAATAGCAAGGCAGAGGAAATACATTTTACTAAATCAAGTGATAGTCTGATAAAAAGGATAACCTTTTGGAAATATATATTTATTTTTTTAAGTCTGTTTTTGCCAGCTGTCTTAATTGATCTAGTAAGAATAGTTATTTGCCCCTGCAAATCTGTCCTTGATTACAGTAGCTGCAGCTGTTCCATTCTTCTGTGGTTTCTCTATTTCCTCATCTCTAGAGTTGTCAAGTCACTGAGAGATATATCAGGTCACTGGGGGGATAAAATAAACCTGCAGGGACACTATCTTCATGGTCAAGTGGGGCAGGTTCTGGTTAAATGCATGTGGACACCATGATGTGTACCACCCATATGCTGCAAGGCTGCTGGAGGCAGCCAGAGAACCTGCATTTCCTACGGGTCTTCCACTTTGCTATGGAAAAGCACAGACACAGGAATTATTTATTCCATATTTCAGGTGATTTGTAGCTAAGCATATGTGTAAATACTTTGCTGAACTGCTCTTTGAGAAGACTGTTTGCTGACCCAAGCCTGTGGTCTCCTAATCCTTCTGTGCAATAACCTAAGCAAAGATCTTCAGCACGTGCTGCAGCCTGTGCAGACACCTTGTCTGCATCCGAGTCAAAAAACAGAGGCAGGGAAAATCCCTAGGATGGGAACTCGGTCATCTGTGCTGGTACCCAGTCCAAGCAGGCAGCAGCCCTCCCTGCAGGTTGCAGGCAGTGCTTGGGAGCCAGCACAGGCAATTCCCAGTGACCAGACCGGAGGCAGGTTTTGGAAGAAAAGAGCAGCCGGTAGCATAGACGCAGGCCATACTGTGCTGGTTGGCCTCGGTGGCCAAAAGCAATCCCCAGCAGGTTTAATTTAAAGCTGTACAGGTACAGCTTTAAAGCTGAAATGTCTTTGGGTGACAGTGGGATGGCAAATAGTTTCCTTATGCTATATATTGATGGGCATTTAATATACACTTCAGGCACATGCTGTGACCAGGGAAGACTGCCTACTGATGTTATGTGAGTGCTCCTGATTCCTGCAGTGCTGTGGTGCAGGATGAGCACAACAGAGGAGAATCACAAGTGTAAAGTGCTTTAAAGATCACACTCTAGCAACTCTTACCAGAAAAATACTCTTGAAGTGTGATTTTTTTTTTTTTAACAGCAGTTCTATACTACTGAAAGACTTTTGTGGGTGCAATTACACTCAGGGAAAAGTAAAAGCTTTGACCAGTACAGCTGGCGTCTCCTTGTGAGCTGCACTATCAGAAGCCTGGTGTTGTAGGCAGAAGCAGTTCCTCATGTGGAGGGCATAGCCAATGTTGCCTGGTGTTCTTCTAGTGCAGATTTATCCAGCCTTTGAAGTAGTACTTATTTTTCAAATGGTTACTAGCCATTTTTGTGTCGGTGTCCATGGGGAATTGTAAAGAGTTGTCTATTTCCAAACTGGTGTCAATTTCAGTGTCTCTTTCTGCCACCAGCATCGGTGGGTATGGTCTGAGCAGAGGGAGGTGCTGAGGACTGCCACCTACATCTCCATACCACTGCCATTTGGCCATGTGGTGAAATCCCTTTTCCCTGGGTGGACACCTCAAATCCCTCACTAAGCCTGCCCCAAAGGGTCACTTACTCCAAGTTTGCAACGCAGCAAAATTGCATTGCTTGATTTTTCACTCTAAACTCAGGTATAATGTTATTCTGTGATCAGGCTGGAATGAAGACAAAAGTAAACCAAATTAAGAGTACTTCATACAGGCAAATTAGGCCAGACATCTTAGAAGTCTCAGTAAGATGCCTGACATCAGGTAGGTGAATCCTCCTGCTTTTCCAATGAAATCCTGTGTGGAATGGAAGAACTTCTGGAAATACACTATATATAGTATAAAAAAAGAAAAAGACAAATCTGAAGAGACACGATGACTGCCTGGTACCATATTGTATTACAGATTACATAGGGTTTACTATGCAAGCATCATCCACCTATACATGTGTACACTCCTTTGTGCTGCTGTTAGCAATAGAACCTCACATGCTCATACTTATCTATTACAAAACACATGGGTCTTAGGAGGCAAACTCATCTGTAAGCAAATCTGCCAGTGTTTGGATTGGGCATTAACAATGCTGTAGGGCTGTCAGTAGACAGGTGGTCCCAGGAAGAAAAATAACATGACTGTTATATTTCCTGTTTCTGAAAGGAGGAATTGATATCCCAGTGCCAATACAACACTGCCCCTAAGCAGGCAAATGTCTCTGCACGTGCAGGAGATAGGGCACAGCAGGGAACTGCGATGCTGGCACTTAGTGGATTGCATGTCAGCCTCCGCTCAGTGGGCTTTGCAAGTCTATCAAGGACACAGGTAGAAGAGAGGGGGTTTTGCCTCCCACTGAGAGGATGTGAGAGCAAAATGCAGCTACAGGAAGGCTTTCCTTCTCTGAAGCAGACATTGCATAGAAATGAACTCTCAAGAGTAAAGGGTAATGGGAACAGTTACCTGCCCCATGTTAAATGTTCCCCCTGTAGTGTAACAAAACACTTCAGAGGAGACTCATTGAAATGGTTTGGGCAGAATTCTCCTTTCCTGTGTGCTCACCATATGAGAGAGGAAAGACTGGTCTGTGTTTGCTCTCAGGTTAGGATTCTATTATGCCGGCTATGGCAGATTCCCAACAGAAAGACATTCCTCACCTTGGAGAACTCCTGATCTGACAACCAGAAAAGAAGTTCTAAACAGACACAGAAACCATTCAGAAACAGTGGGGTGTTTCTCCTCAGCACTCTGGCTGCATACTCACCTAATGAAGTGTGGATTGGAAATGGAATTTCTGGTTTTTGATATATTTTTGTGGAAATCCATCTTGGCAAAGCACAGAGTTAAGAATAATAAGGGTGACTGTGGGGAATTAATTAACCTGGGATGTAAGGCATGAGTCTCAGTGGTGAGATGGTTACAAGTCCCAGGGTAAGCAATGACAATCTGTTGTGTAGTGGTCTCAAACCTGGGCTGGATGTGTCTCCGGCATTTAATGTGGCTTAAATGTACCCTTGTGTTGGGTGTGGTGAGGGAAGATGAGTCTTGAATAAAAGCCACCACCTCTGACATAAAGTCCTGTCCACAAAACCTGTCAATGAAATAGGTAATTAGAGCAGCTGTAGCTACAGCCTAGTCCGAAGAAGGCTACTTGTCAGCGTGGCTACAAGCGGGTCATGTAGAGTACTGACCGAGCTGCACAAGCCTCTGCGTGGCAGGGCTGCGGCGCTGCAAGTACAATGAGCTGCACTTGCTCTCACTTTTCCTGGCCATGAACCCCTAAGGTCTGATTCTTCTCGCTTTGCACTCTGCATTGTCATTAACACTGCTTTCAAGAGCTGGGTTAGTGGGTGTAAAATGCTACCATTTAGTAAGGCATCATTTTACCACCACTTCACAGCACTGTAAAATGAGAATGTAGGCTATGGAGCAGCAAAGACCTGAGCCCCAAGTATTCACCTCTTTAGAGAATCCGTTGCCATATGAATGGAAAATAACAAGGTCAAATCCATCTGTCCTGGAATTACACAGGCTGCCTGAGCTTGGGCTGGACATTTTAAGGGAAGACCAGAGCAATAGAATATAAAAAATATTGAATGAATATACAGTGCCAGTGGATTTGCAGCAGGAACTGAATTTATGTGAAAGTTGTGTGAAACTTTAAGCAATACCATGCTTTAATGTTTTTATAATAATTTGTGTAAATATGTAATAGATGCACATGCAAACACGTGAGTGTATGTAGGTAGTGCAAATATACATTTGGAGATGGCACTGTTCTCAAAGTGTTTTCCAATGTAATTCTGTTTGAAGGAAAAATTATTTTTCGTTTTTGTGTGGATTCCCATGCTCTTTGTTTACGTTTTTCCTGTGGAAGGTAGGTACTTAATTTTTTTTTCTTTCTTCATTTAGTTTGGGTGCTTTTTTTTTTTTTAGGTCTCCTTTGCCCTAGGCCCTGAAAACAATAATAAAAAAATACTGTGGCAGTTGCTTCCATGTGGCTTGCCAAAGGGGTGTTAAGAAATTTTCCTGGTTGTTCTGTATGTGTGAGCTGCAAAGAGGTGATAAATTGCTGAAGGAAATTAAAGCGGGAGGTTGAAGCTCAAGTTTTGTACTCTTCTGGTTTGGGCAGTCTTGGATTACAAGACTGCTGGTTGTGCTGGAAATCAGAAGGTTAGTTTCTCTCTCTCTGACTCACCCAGGAGTGCTGCAAAGACAGATTCATAGATAAAAACATCACTCAGCCTCTGGTGCTCTCTGTGCTTGGTTTGCTCAGGTGCTGGAAAAAGAAACCACGGTCTATTAGAGAGGAACAGCTGAAGTGGTAATCATAGTGCTTTGGACAAGCAGCCATTTCTAATCATGGAGATTCCCCCAGAGCACGTTCTGCACTACCTGCCCTGCCCACTCTGCCGTGCAGAGGCACCCAGTCCCTGCACCCATCAGATCTGCCTCCTCCTGCAGCACTGCCTGGTTGGTAGCAAAGGCAGTTGGGTATCAGCTCAAAAATTGTTTCTTGGTTTCTTTCAAGGCAGTTCAACAGTTGATGCCTCTCAATGAGTGATGCTTTTCTGTGAGTGGGAAAGTTGTAGCTCTGAGTTGTGGCTTCTAGCTGGTCACAGCTTGGCTTTTTTGCTTTGCCTTATAATGGTCTCAGCATGCCCACTCTTTCCAAAATGAATGTTTTTTTTCATTTATGCATTCATCTGTGTTGCTGTCATAAGTCCACATGCAGAGGTTTTCTTTCCCTCTCTCCATCCCCCAAATCCCAAGTTGTTGTACTTTTGCCTTCAGCATCATCAGCTGAACAGCAGTAATGCTGGCTCTTAGCTAGAGTTTTGGGTCCAGACATTTTTCACTGTTTTGTGAAGGAAGGGAAGTTTTGTGGGCCCTGGGTTGCAGAAAGTGTGTGGTGGGAGTAAACTCACATTGCTCAGCAATGGGTGAGGAAACCTGGCCAGGCTGGGTGATGTCTTGGAGCAGCACATGGTTGCACTGCTAACCAGGACCTTCAGTCATTGCTACACCATTTTACTTTAATCCTGCCTGAAACTTACTTCAGGCCCAGCTCTGACACTGCCTGAGAGCTGCCCACAGCTCTGTGAGGGGTTGCACAGGCTGCTGCTGCCCTGCTGCTCAGGCTGGCTCCTTGGCCACAGCAGCTCTAGGCTGATACCAGTATCTGCAGCCACAGTTTGCACTCTGTCCCCCTTCTGCAAGCTGATTTTCTCTGTCCCCAGGGGCTGTAACCTCGGAGCTGGTGAGGTGTGAGCCAGCTTCTGCTGCTGCTTTTGGGGTGAGGGCAGAAAGGCAGAGGCAGTACCACTGACAATACCCAGTGTGCATCACTTGTCCATAGTTCCCAGCAGTCCAGCTTACACATGTTTGCCTGGCCTTGCTGCAACTGTCAGGACCCATGAGGAAAATGGGATGTGCCTGCTGAGACCAGCTGCATGTAGTGACAGGGCAGTGGCTGCTCGGGTTGATAGTCAGAGTGGAGCTGCAGTGTTGATGTCCCAAGTCTACCACTTCCTTGTGAGACTCACAACTTGAGAGAACCATAGTTTTTGTTTGTTTTTAAGGCTGTGAAAGTCCTTATGTGCACAAACACATATCTGGGATGAGGCTGATTTGAGACATCATTGCTCACCTTCCTACAGATGTGTGCGAGGCTTAGGAAACAGGAGTTAAAAACAGGGGAATCTCCCTTTACACTATTTGCACCAAACCACTTTGTTAAAATAAGTATTGCTATTTGACAAAGAGAAGCACTCCATTAAAGCAAGTTTGCAAAGGCCTTCAAAGCAGCAATGGCAAAATATTAAAACTGAAAGTAACAGCATATTGCCCTCAAATTGCATCCTTTGGTGTTCAATTCTGAACCATGGGACCCTGTGAAAAACCAGCTGCGTGGGGGGAACCTGGTGGGAATTTCTGTAAGCACAGATACACACTGCTGCATCTGCTGCACTAGCACTGGACACAGTCATGCACCAGTTTGAAGGGTCTTGGAAGACATGTCCAGCTGTGGAATGTGGTGATGAGAGAAGTGAAAAAACATGATGATGTCCAATTGGATGGTGTTGGGTCCGCCAGTATGAGTTGTAAGTACATGTGGTAACCTCTCCACTGACAAGCCAGAGCTCACCTTTTGCTCACAGCACGACTTATCCAACAGTTGCAAGTAGCCAACCAATACACTGAAATTAAGTTGTTCCATAGAAAGGAAGGGAAGCTTTGTTTTCTCAATAATATGTCACAAATACTGCCCTCTGCCCTTCCACAATGCAGTGTGAACTCGCTTGTAATTGGTGCTGGAGGGGGGAATTCAGCTTTGTGTCTGCATTTAATTGTAAACTTGCACTTAAAATCCTTTCCTGGCATAGATTCCAGCTTTGATATGCATTAGTAAACATTCATGTCAGGAATAACTAATAATAATGCAGAATGAGCTTGTAGTGATTTATGTTAGATACTAAAAAACAGTTATGAGGCCATGATTTGACAGTGTTATCTCAACACCTTGCATAGAGATGCAAGGATGATTTGGTGACATATCATTCTTGACACATGACACATAGAGACCATGCTTCAATCAACACGCCATGCCTCTGGGCAGTGTGATGTTACAGCCTCGGTAGGGGAATGCCACTGCCTGCAAAACTGCCTCTCTTGCAACTAGTGGTGGTGGCAGGGCTACAGAGACTGGGAAGCAAGAAACCAAGCCTGGTATTCAAAAATCAAATACACCAAAATATAACAAGTCTCCTGCATGTTAATGATGTTTCATTATTTGCAGACATGTCTAAGCAAGAATCTGCTTTTCTTATAATTGCTTATTCTGCAAATAAATTCAGGAGTACTGATCTTAGTAGGTCCACTGGCACTAGGTCTGGGCATAAACCCATCATGATTTGTGTCATTTCAATTCTGCGCTAAATCACTCTGTTTAATTAAATTCTAGTTATCTTGATTTATTTGAGCATGCTGTGCTCATGTGACGTACCTTGAAATATGTGATGGTAATGAGCAAATATCAATGGAGTGATGTGGTGACCAATAAAATTATGCTGGGTATGAAAGAAAAACAGAGTATTACCATTTGTTTAGAAGGGGAGTCAGGATGTGTTTTCTAAAACAGTAGTTCAATCTGGTTTTGCTGTGAGCAGGATCTGGATTTAGCAGTCTGTAGGCAAAAAACCAGCAGGTTTCATCACTGCCCCACACTGAAGCCTGTCTTCCAAGAGGGAAGTGGTTGTGACAACCCTTTCCACGTGATGAGTGCAACTGGTGGAAGTGCTTCTTTACACAAATGAGACTTCACACTCGAGATACTTTCCAATCTGTTGAGAAGATACTGTGTCTTAGTGATGTGGATGTGCCTTTTGTGTGAGGTGAGTGCTTACTTTTGGCTATACTACTGGTAACGAAGGGTTACAGAAATGCTGCAACTCAAAAATACAAACATAAATATCAGGCCTCCAGCCCATCCACTGGGCATTTCTAATTGTCAGGTGCATGGATGAGAACTGTTGTGATAAATGTCATGTATCTTTTGAGTTGTTACACAACAGAGATGAGAAAAAAGGCAAGACACAGAAAGGAGAAAGCTGGGGCTGCCTATCTCTGCTTGGGAAAATAACAAGCCCTTCATTAGAAATGTCTTTAAAATTGTTATCTGGAATTGGTAAGATGGCATGGTTGGTCCTGAAAAGACTTGATTTTGAAGCATCACTGGTGAGTATTATGTTGCTACCAGTGCTTTGCACACACTGACACTTGGGCTCAGTGGCAAACAGACAAGAGCATAGGTAAAGGCTGGGCAGGTGAGAAGGTGCTCCCATGCTCAGCCCGTGCCAGTTGCTGCTGTCAAAATGGCTTTCTGTCCTTGCAGGCAGCTGCAGGCTTCAATTGATTGTCCCTGATGTTTAATTGCCAAAATGAAAACCATATATATATATATACACACACACACACACATATATAATTACCGGATTGCTCAGAATACCAGTGCCAAGGGGCAGGAATACTAACATAAGGAAGGATCAATAGCAGTTTAATTTTCCAAGTTGCAAATTGTGGTGGCAAAGGCTCCCACCTTTCCTACTGCCTCCAGATACAGACATACAACAGTAAACCTTCTAAATCACCCCAGAGGGACTTGAGAACTAACAAGCCCTCAAGGATTTATGGTGCAATATGCAGATGCTAGAGTTTGCAGAAGCAGCATTGATCCTGCTGGAACAGTTAAATTAGGGCTTTGGTCCTATCTCATGTTTACTTTAATAAGAAAACTTTCACGTGATGTAGTTTTTATACTTTTGTTGTTATTTTAATGTGGCCATTTCAAGGGAGACTCTTCTAATATCTCCTCTAATGTCCTTTGCCAACTCAGGGGGACAAAAATCACCCCACGGCATTACATTAGCACGAGTCATAGCTTGGTATGTGTGTGCAGGCTTTGATTAGGTACAGGGACTGGTAAATGACAGCAGTTTTGCTAACACTGCACTTCTGTGCATACGAGTGGGAGTTGTTATCGTGGCTTAGTGCTGAAATTTGCAGTGTCATTGGTAGTAAGCATCCTTCAAAGCCTCGTGTACTCAGGGCACTTTCAATGGTTTAACTTAAAACTTTCACACTTGGGAAAGCTCTACAAGTACTTAGTTTCAGTTTAGACACAGTTTATTTTAATGTCATGTCCTGGGGGAGGGTTATTTTTTTTCTTTTTTTACCAAAATAAGGGAAACGAAATGAAAGGGGTGTGCCTACAAGCAAGGTACTGAATACTGTGGCACAGGCGGGGCCCTTGATTTGCATAGAGAGATTGTTTTTCGTGAAAACTGTCAGTCGGTGTGGTCAGAAGCCAGTGCCAGACGCATGTAACATCACAGTGCGAGGGATTTGTCTTTGGGAGTCAGAGCTGAGGCCACTGAAAGAAGAGCCAAGAACAGAGGAGCTCTCCTAGCTGGACCCAACCCTTGAGGATGTGCAAAAACTCTTGGTCTAAGACTGACTATCTCCAGCTTGGGCATCTTAAATTAAACCTTCTCTTTTTTGTATCCGATCTGTTCATCTTCCTTTTGTGTAGCTCTCAGCCATTAAACTTTGACTGTAGTACAATGTTGCCCAGCTGCTGTGTGAGGAATGAACTGCACTAGGAGGGTGTACACGTTTGTCAGGAAAGCCACAAGTACTTCCCACATGTGTAATGATTTCTTTCCATGTCCAGTATTGTCTTAACTGTATTTTCACCACTTCACTTTTAAGAAGATAAATTAATGGATGTGCAGAACATCACGCAGTGAGGTAAGGACTTCTACCCCAGTCGGAGGTTTGTCCCTCTAAACTTTGACCATGTGTTCAAACCATGTTTTTGTAATGTATATTTTAAAGATACATGGGATAGCATCTTACACCCTTGTTAATGTACTGAGACCTATTCTACAATATTCACTGTAATTACTTTTCAGTGAGGTCACAGATACATGAAAGATTAAAAAAGAAAAAAAAAAGTAAGACTTTTCACTAATGGAAAGTTCTAAAAATCTGAAAGCTGACATTACTTGAAGGAGAGAAAAGGCCATGAAACAGGTATTTTTACTCAGCAAAAGAAAATTTTTAGCTTCTAAATATGCAGAGACACTAAATCAACTTTCACAAATGTGTGCTGGTGATGCAGCCAACAACACTTAATTATCAGTTCTACAGGAAAATTAGGTGACAAAATTACTTGTCTTTTTATATTTATTTTATTTACAAAATAACCCAATGATGATGACAATACTCTCACTACATCGTGTTAGACATAGATGACTTGTCTGTCTTTTTCTTCTCCCTCGGTGACATAGACTGATAAATTTCTGCAATGTACACAATTTAATGTGCGTTACTCCTCTTCAAAGTTTGTTTGTTTTTTGGTTTGCTGGTGTTTTGGCTTTTTGTTTTGTTTTCCTGTGGTGTTGAAAAAAATTATTTTGGTAGATATGAAGCAGTCTCATCTTTTGTAGTGTCTTAGATGAGAAACATTTGAGATACTGGGGCAAGAACCCTATTCAGTCCAATACCTTGACCTTCTTTGCAATGTGAGGGCCATTGCTTTGTGTGTTGATATTATTTGCACACACATCTTGCTTCTTTCTTTCTCGGTAAATCAATGGGGTCATTAAGCAACATGAAGACACTGGTCATATTAACATGGCTTGATGTGTCTTCTGACATCCCAGCCTTATTATTTCTTTCCAGTGCAGGGGCAGAGGTCAGCAGTCACAGCTGGAGGCAAGAGGAGGACAGAGCATGAATAGTACTCCAGCAGTACCACAAGCCTGTTTTGCAGTCAAACATTTTGTATCATGAAATCATAGCCACATGGAAACAACAGGAGATGCTCACTGTTTTCAGGACTAGATCTACATTTTATTGATTATTTGATTTTGACTATGCTAACCCTGCAGCAGGCAAGAAAAATTTCAGCCTTTGAAGATGCCTTAATATGTGGTTAGTTTTGTGTCCTAGATCAGGCTTGAATTCCTTCATGTCCAGGTGTACAGTAAAACAGGAGACTACCCAGACCCGCAGCCCAGGCTGTGTTTGCTCTATGTTTGGTCCCCTGTGGATGTCATCTCTACCCAAATGGACAGAGGTCAGCTAAAACTCATGGAAAGCTTTTGTGCTAGCAAACCTGGTTTGCTCCCAAAGGAACTCTAGAAGACACCATTTACTTATTTTGTGTTTAAAAAGATAACTTAAGTGGTAGTGGGAAAAGTGTCTCAGCCTGAAAAAGTACTGAAGCAGTTCAGGGATTGCATGGGTGTTCTTTTTCTCCCAACAGCAAAGTGGAAGCAGCACTTGCTTCCCCTCCAGCTACTTGTTCCTGCCTCACAACATCTCTCAGCTATGACTGAGCAGGGCTTTGTCCACCCAGAAGTCCATCACCCTTAAGGGTAATCTTTACCTTGTTTTCACTTTGCTGTATTTAAGCTGAATTGGTTTCTTCCTCCACAAATGGATCCTTCATTCTAAAGCCTTTTTAAAGGCACTGAGTTGATTGTTGGTTTATTGCTGCACTCCGTTTGTCTTCAGTGGGCAGATTTCTTCCAGCTTGTATTTACTAACCATAAGAAAGCTGATCATGTATAGATCATAAGCAAAGTAAGCCTTTGTGTAAATTCTCTTTTACTGGAAAATCAGTAGGAAACTGAAAAATTCTGACCATCTGTGCTACTTTCTGAAAGGCAGGCAAGGCACAGCATGGTAATCAGTAGAATAAAAAGCCAGGGAGTTGACTGAGTTTAAAATTACAGTTACAGTTATGGTGTGTCCAAGTGGATCTGTGTTAAATGTGGTCTATAGTAGAGATCTTTCCCCTGGGCCTGTTGCATGCAAGTGTATCTCAGGATATGAATTCTTCTCAATCGCTGTCTCCTGCTACTGTTCTGATATTCTCAAACTGAAGGAAAAAAGCCCCAAACAAGCCAACTGCCCAATGGATGGAGAAATTAATGGGGCCATACACAAACAATGAGATGGTGTGGCACAGGGGATGCTGAAGTAGAAGCTGTCAATGAAAGAAATGTTCTTCAAATATCAGCCTCTATCCCATGCTGGAAGAGAGTGTCTGAGAGAGCAGCAGCAGCTATCATGACACATTTTATTTTCCTCACTTTGGGAGATCCTGTGAAACCGCTGTGCAGAGCAAAAGACAAGTCATGGGAAGGTGAAAAAGCAGGAAGGCAACTCATTCTTTGAGCATCAGGGTAAGAAGTAAACCATCAGAGACTAATCTGGTTTGGATTTTGTCTCTAGTGCACATCTGCTGCCATGACCCAGTGTAGCCACTTCACAGGAATACAACAAGAAAAATTTTGGCTCAAAAACTTTGGCTGCATGTGTATAGTGGAAGATAAAAGAAAAGAGAAAGGTGATGCTGAGAGGGAACAGGCACCTAGGTCTCAGCAGTCAGCAAGTTTCCATCCGGTATATCATCCTACACCAGGGGCAACTGACTGTTCACCAGCGGTGGGGGGAGAGTGCCTCTGGGACTGCATGGCATTTCAAGCAAAGAGGATGATAAAAAATGTCCTTTTAAGAGTGGTTGTTCCTTGACTAAAATAGGAATAATAATGTCTGAGCAGGGCTATTGAATTCCCAGGGAAAAGAGTAAGGGAAGTTGTTTAGAAAAGGCTAGTGCATCAATTAGAAGGAACATGTTAATTTACCCTTGATTTCCATCAGGTGTCAAGTCATTAAAAGTGTATATGGTGGATTAAAACTGCAAGAGGTGAGAGAGAGGGAGAGGAGCACATCCGGCAAGGGGGACATGCAAAACTGCAGCAGGTTTCCCTCCGAGCAGCCTTCCCTCCAGGATGTTCAAATGGGCTCACTGGTGAGCCAAAGCTGTTCTTCCTTCCAGTGTTACGTGGTGACCCAGTCAGCAGCTTCCTTTTGAGCCTGCCTGGCCCACAGCACTCGGAGCATTTCCCCTTCGTGTGCTCTGCTGATTACCTGCTCTGGCAGCAGAACAGTGTGGACTCCCCCTCCTCCAGCTCGGGGCAATGCCAGGTTGCTCTCAGCTCATGGAGATGTTTATGAGTGGTCAGCACATATTCTGAGAGTTAGGAGGGGCAGGGCAGGGAAAGATGGTGGCAGAGCTCTGTCCCCGCTGCAGTGCTGGAGCCAGCCCAGCTTTGGTGGTGAGCTGCTGCTTCCTGTGACCAGCCCAACATGTGGATAGTGGGCAGCTGGTAAAGGTGAGCTTGTGGCACAGCAAGGTTGTTTCAGGGGTAGGTATGTTCTATTTCATTTTTATGATAATTTGTTAATAAACATGCAAGCAAAGCTCTCTCTGGCTGGTGGAATTGGTACCAGCTCTTGTGCTATTGTGCCCAGCCAATTTCTGTATTTTCTAGGAGGGAACATGCCATCACAACCAAGAAAATCATGCTGTCCTGGGACTTGGATCTAGCAGAGTCTAATAAAAGGCCTGATGAAGAGAAATTTCTGCAAGATTTATTTTCTCCTGGGAAATTAATCATTTTATACCACAGCATGTCTGGCATATAGCTGCCTATCTGTGGGAACACTGAATCCAGTCCCTGATTCAGCAAAGTACTGTAAGTGGGGCTTAGTTGTGATAAACAGGATTTAAGGGCAGGTCTAAAGCCTGGCATGTGCTTAACTGAATCAAATTCATTTCACTTCTGCATAGAAAAGGTAAACACTGAGATTTGTACTGTGACACAAAGCTGGTTCATTTTCTTAGGCAGGTGCTGGATCAAAAAATGGCAATGAGCTTGTTGTCCAGATCAATTTATTTTAAACGTGTGTTACTTTGTCTCTTCACCTTCCAGATATCACTTGCAAAGGAGACAAACTACACAAAAATTGATTTACAAGACCAAGTACACAATCCACATAGCTCAATGGGTCTTCTGGCTGTTATATTTATTATTTGTATTGTATCATCGTGCTCTGGCTGCAGGAGACAATGAGCATATACTTTGCAGTGGATGGTTGATAAGCTGACAAACAACCAACTAGATTTCTTTTCTTGGCTGATCATTTACAGATTTGTTAATGCTTTAATGTCAAAGTGTTTCTATCTTGGTATGTCTTGCTGTCTAGGAAAGATAGCACTCATGCTGCCTGCCACGATATAAGTGTCTAATTCTTTTTAGTGCTAATGGTAGGTTGTAGCAGAGAACCCTAGAACAAACATTTTAACTCTTAAAAATCGAGTCTCCTTGGAGGTTTTAAGCTATTTGCTTCTTAATTACTCTGAAAGTTTCTTTGCTCTTGCATTTGAAAAAGAAGGATCTGAGATGTCATTTTTTCTAAACGGTGATACTTTGAACCCAGAGACCCGCTTGTGGGTGTCATTCTATGCTTTCAGACATCACCACCTTTCCTTTGGAGGTTTAGAAATTGGTATGCAAATACCCAACACCCTTTTGCATTAACTTCATTAAGGCCAATAAACATTTCACTTTAAACATCAATGCTCCTAAATGGGAGGGTTGAAGGTCTAGCCTGCTTATCTCTTTTCAAACAGGTGACTCCTTATTACCCTCTCAAAAACTGGAATATAAAGCAGTGTCTCATATGTAGCTATTGCAGCCTATGATGTAGTGTGGTCAAGCTTTACTCTTTTTCTCTTCCATTGGTGTCCACTTGGCCATCAAATTCAGACACACTCTCTGAAACATTCATGCAGTCGCTCTAGTCCCAAGTATTTGCACTAATTTCCTTGTTCTCCACTTTGCATTCAGCCTAGAAAGCACTGCAGAGCCACCACAGTGAATGTGGGGGACAAAGCAGCTGAACAGTGGCATCTGGACAGACGCCACATCCACAGAGAGCTCCCCTATAGCCGTGTCACTGGCCAGAGGGAGGATTTACAGGGGGACAACGTTTTTGTGTGCAGGGATGCACGGGTGCGGTGGGACTGAAGGACACACTGCAAGGAAGAGTGAAAGCACGTAGAGCTAGAACTAAAACGGAAAAGTGAGGGTTTGTGCTAAGGTTAAAAAGCATCCAAGTAAGAAGCACGGTCCGTTGAGCAGAGCAGGCAGCAGAGTCAGGACAGACGTATCATTTCTGACCTTGTTACTGACTGCGATGAGACTTTTATCTATGGCCCCTTTTCCTATCTTTAACAGAAGGGTTGTACTAGCTAAAATGGTAAGAACCAGTGACTCTGCAGGAGATTTGGCTGATAGCCACAGAAACTGCTTGAGATCTCTTCTGTAACTCGTGACACATTGTAACTACACTTTAAAGTCACTCAGATGGAGAATTAATTGCCTGAATTTTAAAAACAAAACAAAACACAAAACCAAAAAAACCCCCACAAACAAACAAGCAAAACACCAATTTTTAAGTTCATTTTTAATATGACAGCCTTTAAAAACATTACATTTATTGTTCTCCCAGAATTCTTTTTCTTGATAAAATAACATATGCAAGAAGTGTAAATAGGAAGAAGAGGGGAGACTGTGCCCCCCTCTCCCTCACACTTGGAGCCAACAGCTGAGATTCAAATGCAAATGCCAGTACTCTCTAACTCTCCAGGAACTTTTGAGTCTTGGTGTCTTACACGTATGTGACAACTTTAGGCTGAATTAAAAATCAAAGGCATTTTCCCTGGAGTATTGCTTGTTATGAGTGAGGATATCATAATTGGAGCTGCCAGGAGGTTTATGAATTCCACTTGCTGAAAGAGGCTTTGGGACTCTGAAGCACCAGAGTCTGTATTTTCTGTCTGGAGTCATCCCAGCTGCTGCCTTCCCTGCAGACGTGTAAAACCAACAAACCTGCTACAGATCCCATTTAAATGCCAATATGACTCTCTCTGTGCGAACTTGATAGATTTTGGGGGGCTGAGATTGCACCCCCCAGCTCTCATCCTGCTGCTGTGGTGGTTCCTAGGTAAAAAGACAGGCAGGTCCTGGGTGCAGGTGCGTTCTCTGAGGGTGCTGTGCAACCTCCTTGTCACATAATCTTGTCTGACTGGAGCTGCCTGATGTTGACAGGTCAAGGTCTCAACTGTAGCTGCCAGTCTGTGCATTTCAAAGCTTTGATTACCCCCTGCTTTTCCCTCACTATCCCCAAGCACGTGCCCACCCATTGTAGCCAAGGTGGCAAAAGGGGGGAAAGCAGACCTTTGGTAGCTTTATTTTAGCAAATCTAGAACGGGATATTCAAAGCCAATAGCTAGAAACACAGAGTGGGTTTAATGGCAGGGGAAAATTTTTCTTTGATCTCTTCATCCTTGCCCTTTCTCAGTAACTCAAATGACAGACTTTTCTGGAGGAATACCTCGTAGCTGAGGATCACATTCAGGTATCTTGGTGTAGATGAAAGTTCAGAATCAATTTTCAATCTAAATTATAGCATGCAAAATGGACTGTACCTTTGGTGGCTTGATTTAGTCATAGGAATCATGTATGCATGTAAGAGTGGGAGAGAGGGGAAAAAAAGACTGATACTGTTTGAAAGAGGGTGCAGCCATCAAAACTTGATGGGAAGAACTCCAGCAAGTTTGCTGACTTCTGTGAAGTAGTAAATGATCAGCTTCACTTGGCCTGTGATGCATGAATGTTTCTTCATTACAAAATAAGGTGGTTGAGAAGAAAAGCTTTCTCTGTGTATTCAGAATGTTTTTTCCAGGTTTCGCAAAACTTTAACCATTTGACAGGAAAGTAGTAATTTTAAATACAGAGAAAGATTGGGGGTTTGAGGAGTGTGTGGGTTGTTTCTTTTTGTTTGTTTGTGGGTTTTTTGGTTGTTTGTTTTTTAAGGGGCATCTACAGAAGAACAAAGAGGTACAGGACCACAGTGATGAATTTACAAAACAAGAAATGTGATTTGGTATATTATATTTCACAGGCAAAATTTGTTAAATTGCGTGGGACTTTCTCCAGTTCATAGTCACTGAGAAACTATGAGGTAGATGACTTTTCTAGGCAATGTGAAGTAGTTTAACATAAATATTTTTTTCTTGCACTATCAAATCTACTTTGTTTCCATTTTCTGTCAAGCTCTTGATGTTACAACTCCAGCACTTCCTTGTTGTTACTCATGAAGGAGTGCCAGTGAGGGAAGACTCCACATAAAAACACACATACATACCCTTCTATTTCCACATGGCAACTTCTGTGTTAACAACTGGTTGCAGATTTTTATGTTACTGCTAAAATAATTCTTGGAATTGGAGGAGTTGTATGTCTGTTTTACAGTGAGAAAGCAAGTTCTATATATGTGTGCTTTGTGCAGGAGAGTTTACTCTCAGTCCATGTTTCAGGGTTTATTTTTCAGATCTCAAAGGAAAAGGATATTGGTGTTGGAATTGTCTGATTTCATGAGAACCTACTCATTTAAAAGGACATGGATTGCCTGTTAATTCAATGGCTAAAACTTAAGTAAGCAGAGGCTAATGTCTTTCTACTGGTTTAATTAACAACGATTACTTGTCTAATTTCCAGTTAAAAGTCATCTCCTGTCATCTCCAAATCAGCTGAGAATAGTTCAAATTAGTTTTAGGGTAGGGTCGAAGACCAGAATTTTAGGGTTTTGAAGTTTTTCAACTGAGCAGATCAACTCCTATCTGCCGGGGTAGAATCCACATCTAAGCGAAAAAGGGCGAGGCTGGGATTTCCATCTGCATGGAAGTGGATTGTTTGGGGGCTTTAAACAAATGAGTTAATGAGGTGGCACCGATGCACACATCTGTCCTCCGCGGGACATCTGAAGCGCAGCCCATGGTCCACATGAGTATCACTGGCTGTGTCATGAAGCTGGAATAAACCGAACCAAAGACTTCAGAATTTACAAATCTGTGCAAGCAGGGGAAGAAGCAACATTCAGAAACAGGAAACGTGCAGGAAAAAGAACAAAGACCAGGGCAAAACTGAAAGCTTTGTGCTGCTCAGAGCAGAGCTTTGGTGCCAACTTTCTGCCGGGCAGCAATGAGGTTCTTCTGTAGATGCTGGTAGTGTGACTCAGAGGGGACTGCCCAGGCCAACCTTTTGAAAATCTCTTTTGGGCACCACCATTGGTGGAGGACTCCTTTCAGAAAAGTGTAAATCCTCACTCTGATTGGAATGTTTTAGTTGCAATCAGGAGCCAGCTTCCAAGGCACCTCTCCATCCCCAGGACATGCCAGCTGGCATCACACTGCAGCCACACTGGCTGAAGCCTCCCACTTGTCAGCAGGGCAGCTGAGCTACACGTGGCAGGAGAGGGGTTGGATGCATGAGCACTGTGTAGGTTCGTGCTTCAGCTGTATCAAGAAGCTCTTGTGCTGCCTAAAGGTCTGTAGAAACTAAACCCTGTGGCTGTATCTGTGACTGTCCTTGCTCCACAGGGCCTTGCATTCATAAGGCTAAGAGATGGGAATCTGGCTTGCCCAATATGCTGCACAACCTTCACACCCTGCTCTGGTGTTGGTCTCAAGGCAGGGTCCTCAAGTGTTTGTACCTCCTGCAACAGGTGTTTCTGGAAATGTTCCTTCAAGAGGTGATCTTGAACCTAAAGCAAAGCTCCTACTGAACTGTATAGCTATGGACCAAGCAGAGCAGGGACAAGGATCATGATTCTTCCACCCTATGCTTGTGCTGGCTCTGGTTCATTGGCTTCCAAAGGAACCCACCCTTTTTTGTAGGGATTTATGTCCAAAGCTTTGAAAGTCCTGAGGCACTTAGCTCCCATTGCCTTAGGACTTGCATAAAAGAGTTTTTGAAATTTAGTTCTGGACAACTTTGTAGATTTGCACACTGTTATCCTGCTTCCCCCCATTCTCCTCAGTAGCACTGCTCATGCTGTGTTTGCTGCCTCATGGGGTCAGGAGGGAGGCTCCACCATGACACATCCCCTTGTGCTGCCAAGGTCAGGGCTTGCAGGACCACAGGCCCCTTTTTGTGTCTTGCAGAGCTGAGGGGAGTGCACAGGTGGATATTGGTAAACTGGAGTCTTTAATGGCCCATCCATAATTTCAGCTGGCCAGCCACTGGTCTTTAAAGCACTCCTTGTTTAAGGGAGGGAAAAAATATCTGCTCCTCTTTCACTCACCCTGGTGCAGGAATGCGTAGCTCATTCTCAGCTGTTTGAGTCCAGCAAACATGACAATACAAGAGACCAATTCTGAATTTTTCAATGCAGTGTCTTTGGCTTAACCAAAGTCTGCCTTAGACCACTGTAAAGTGCCTGCATCCCTCATCCCGGAGAAACCCATGCCCACAAGGTGGGTGTGCTTTGTCTGGCTGTGCGTAGGTCTGAGGAGCCAGACTGGGAGTCAGGGACCTAAGGACCTCACAAAAATTTTGGGATATATCTTTTTACAGTGTAAAAACTACAGAAAATGGCAACCCAGATGTTTCCTGGCCTTTAATCCACCTCTGCTCAGGAAAAAAAAAAAAGTCTTTCGCCTCCTTTTTCCCCAGTTGTATTAGTTGTATAAAGTCACAGACACATAACCACAAGCAAAATGGGTGCGATACAGTTCTGTGGGAACTTCTTCCCCTCACCACAGGCTCAGTTTCTGCAGTGACCTCAGATTGAATTTAGTCCCTGAATGATAACCCATGGGGTTGTGCCAAGGATGCTGGAGACTCAATGACCCATTTTCATGTACAGGTCTGAGTTTGCAGACAAGAGGGGCATTCAACAAATTCATAGGGCAAAAGGAGAGGAGCCCTTTTTCCATCCCTAGTTTCATGTTTGACTTGACCATTGCCTGATGCTGCTCAGGGAAAGCTGGGCCCTGGGCAGGGAAGCAGACAAATACTCTAACAAGTGGCTTGCAAGTGAGGACTGTCCTGAGGTAAGTATGGAGCAGTCTTGTCACTTCTCAGCCAATCCTCTGAGGACAATAAGGAAGGAGGACAAAATGAGTGCAGCCCTCCTGGGCCTCCCCTTAAGCGTTTAAAAGCAAAATATTGATTTTGAGTTACCCTGCTTCAACTCAGCTTCACTCTCCTGATATTTTTATTCCCTTGTAGGTTTCTGACTCCATTCGTTTTTTAAAGAAATCACTGGAGAAATTGTGGTGTGTCCATGTAACATTCCTGAACCTAAAAATATGGTCAATTGACACCTTGGAGGTTTCCAGGCAACTCTAACCATTTGTGACATCTTTAGCTGCATCCCCAGTATGTTCAAAACAGATGAAGTGAACGAATTGATTTTAGCTGTATAAAAACCCTTGACAAAAATCTCTTTGTGGCCATCCAGATAGTCTCTTGATGATTTGTAGAGTATTTCCTTACGCCATGAGCTTGGTCCTTCCCACCTCTCCATTTGTTTTTCAGCTAGCTGTGCCGTGGGTTCCCTGCTCCTGAACGCACTGCAGTCACCTTCCCCAGAACCAGAGTAAGAACCAGTCAAACAATGATGTGCCTATAGCCACGATGTCTTTGGTTCAGAGCTGAGCATTGTATACACGGTAGGTACCATGTGAACAGCACAAGGTGACAACCTTGTTAGATGTTTTAAATTATTGTCACACTCAAATTGCCTAATAAAACCAGCAGATTTGTGTAACTTGATTCAAAGCCCCAGCACAGGCAAAATGATTTTTCAGCTTTCTTAAGGAGATAGTGGATAGAACAACACAGCAGAAACCCTTCCCTTTGTCCCCAGAAAAAAAAAAAAAGAACATTTGCCTGTGATAAAACATGCAGTAGGCCAGGAATAAATTAAGTGCAGAATCCCAACTCCTTTAATCAAATAATTCAACATTTATGTGTGTGGTCTAAAGGAAATTCTTTTGAAGACATATGGTCTTTTTACTGTATCCTATTTTGGATCAAGTTCCATTGTATTAACACACACATAGATAAATTGTCGATGGGCTTGATTATTTTGGGTTTTTTTAAAGGTGCCTCTGACCCCAGGGATTCAGGCTTGTCCAAGTACATTGCACAGTAATCATACATGGTAAGTAACCACACAGATTAATTTCAGTGCTCAACATTTGATGTCTCAGTTCTACTTGACAAAAATGGAGGACTGAATCAGAGACAGGATCTTGCTGAATACACCGCTGGAAGGGCTAGAGTGCTGATAGTAACCCTCAAGAAGTGCAAGATATTATTGATTAACTGCAGAAAGACTTATCTGAATTTTAAAAAATCAGCAGATGCTTCTGCTGGCAGTAAAAGTGTGCAGCAAGGTGTGAGCAGGATACCAAAGTCACAGTGAAACTGGGCTGTTCTCCTACATATGTGGCTGTCCCTGGGCAGATGGGGACATGTGGGCTGTGTGACAGTGGTGTATGGCAGTCTGGCCAGTGAGAGTCAGCTAGAGGAGCTTTTCCAAATGCACTGGGAGCATTTCCAGATGCATTGGGAGCAAGAGGAATGGCAGCCATCCATAGCTGCAGCATCTGATTCATTCTGCATTGAAGAGGTGAGACCAGATTCCCACTGGCGTGACAGCACCAGCTCAGGTTGGGGAGGAGCTGTCAGCAGTTTTGGTCAGGTAAAAACTACCTGAGAGCAAGGAAAGACATTGCAGCAAGTGAAGCATGCAGGGCTGGTGCAGGTGGGAATGAAGGAAGGGAGAGTTCTTGAAAGCCTGTTGGTTCGTCCTGCTACCTGCCCTAACACCCACAGCTTCACCTCTGGCCCAGGGTGTACATGCCCCGGGTTTCTGGCTATTCTCTGGTGTGTGTGTGGCTTTCTGCAGAGCTGTTCTGAATTGCACTTGTTGGAAGCCACCACACCAGCCAGCAGCATGCTGAAAGACATCATCTGAGATGTCTTGCCTTTTGCAGCATAAGCTTGTTTCAAAAAGCTGTGATCATGTCAGCAAACAGCCTGTCACGTTGCCCCTACCCTCCTGCTGAAACTGTGGCACGCCCTGTGCTGACCAACCGGCACTAGCAGCAGTGTTTCCTCCAGCTGCTTGTGTCCATGTTTCAGGACAGTCCCAGGAAGGGACTCTCACTTCAGCCTTGTGTGGGCAAGGTGGGGGTCAATGGCAGCTGAAGTTGAGAAATAGCTTAATGTAGCAGGGCTCTTTGGGTTTGGGAACAGGCATTGGAGTCTGGAGGGCTGCTGGGGCAAGCAGGGTGCGGATGGAGAATGTTGGGATTTGCTTTCAAGCTGTGCCAATTGACTTCTGAGGCTTTTCCTTCCCTGAGCCATTCAAAGTGAGCTGAGGCAAATTTGCTGAGAGATTGCTGCTTCCTGTCCCTTGTGCTGGCACCCTGGGGGACAGGGCTGGGGATGGGGCAGCCAGAACCCAGGGTACACTTCCTCTTCCTTTTCTTGCATTGGAGAAGCCTCTTCACACACTTGCAAGGGTGAGGAGTAGTCTGAAGAGCAGCTGTTTCTGTTCATTGGTGGGCATCTGGCAGGGCATCTGTTTGGGAATGGCAGCCCAGCGCTGGGGGAAGGGTGAGCTGGGGGAAGCTGCAAATAAAAGTGGAACAGAGAGTAACAGGCTGGTGCTACCTACTGATGCCTTTGGTTTTGAGGACTTCACAGCTTTCGCCTTTGTGCAGCTGCCTGAAGCATGTACAGGCAAATCACAAGCTCTCACTGGGGTCAGCCCATCTGCCAGAGCGAAGAGGGCACGTGGAGGTGCCGGTTCTCACAAGAGCCGTGCAGCCCACGCTCTGGGCTATGCTCTGCCCCAATTACTGATGCAGCGAGTGTTTTGGGAGGTTTCTTCTTGGGGTTTTGGTTTCCCCATCAGCCCTGAGGCAGCCATGCCTTTGTACCCACCCTGCCTTCCTGCTTCACAGAGGAGATTTGAGTAAGGAGCAACCAGCACGCTTCCCCTAGGGAGAGGGTGCCCCACAGGTATGAGTTAAAGCTGCTGACTGATGGCAGTGCTCAGCAGCACAGGGGGCTGACAGAAAAAAAGGGCAAAGGTAGAGATAGGAGGTCATGCCTATGGTAAAAATTAGGGCTTAACAAGTTACAGAGAAACATTTCTCAGCTATTGTACCCTATCTATAAAAACACCAATCTCTCCTCAGGCTAAAAAGTCTAAATGTACAAAAAACTTGACCAAGTAATTTCAGAGCTGGCCATGGTTTTCCCAGTTGGGCAATAGCAGGGTCAGCCATCCAACCACTGTTCTTCAAACACAGTAGTTTCTCAAAAGCATCTATTCTAAAAAGAAAAATGTTATTCCAAGCCTCCAATTTAAATATGCAGAAATCCAGATAGGAGAAGTGTTAATTTGAATTTGCACATACAATTCCATAGCCTGTAGGGGTTCAGGAAAGGGTAGAAAATAAAACCTATACTTTTTTTCTTTTAAGTTAATTACATGATCAAGGTTTTTTGGGGTTTTTTAAAATGCTGTATTCCCACTTCCATCACTTTAGCTACTTCTGAAAAACATATTTAGCTGTTAGAGGAGTCTTTAGTAAGATTTGCCCCCATTTCAGTGTTAAGAAGGACAAACTATTTTGGTAACCAAGCCAGGTAAGGTAACCAAGCTCAACCTCTGGCTATTTCTACACCTGTCCACTGGAAAGCAACATAATTGACTTTTAATATTACGTGTATTCAGTTCCAGAGTGGCAGCACTGGTGGCTGAACACCCTCATATGGCTGGTGCAAGAAGAGCCAGAATAATGGCAGGAAAGGACAGATATGTAGGTGCTTGTGTTATTTAGGACAGCTAGTGGCCTTTGGCCAGGCTGCACTTTCTGAAGACGTCAAAGGTGAGCTGCTCCCAGTCCGGGCACCATCTGCTCTGCTTTTTTCTCCATAGGAAGTTTAAAGTGTTGAGACCATAAAAATCTGGTTGTGTACCTTGGAGTACTTCAGTGCTGGCTGTGGGAAACCCAGCTGGACGTGGACCACCATCAGATACAGCAGCAGTAGCTCCCTGGATGTGATGTGCTGAGAGGTTGATGGGGCAATTCATGGGTACCAGCAGCTGTGGGATGACTTTAGGGCCTGTCTCAGCATGCAGCAGCCTGGCAAATCCTGCTTAATAGGGACACATGTACAGTGCAGCTCATGGGCTACATGACACAGATCCGTAGCACTTCTGGGAAGGTGGGAAGTGGGCTTGAGCCTATGTGCTGGGACAGACCAGTGCTGGTGCAAGACCAGTTGAGTCAATAGTAAGGATGCCTAGACCACAGACTTGCCCACACTGAAAAATAAGGAAGACGAAAGGTGTAGCCGGGGTGCTGCAGATGGATGCTGGTGAGACAGCAAGGAACAGAGGGGTTGGGATGGGGGTCTGTGGGAAACACAGTGCCTAAATTTATGAGAGACGTTTTAACCCCGGTAAATCTCTGATGAGTTCATGTGAGTCACAACCAGGGAGAGTTGTTATCATTGCTATTGAGAAATATGGGGGGGGGGGGGCCTTGTAATATTTTTTTTCATTTAGTCACTGCTTTATTTTCCTGTGAATGATAGTAACAGTTCAGCCTGCAAATCTGACGTAATTGTGAAACTTTTTAGCTGTCACAGTTCAAATGCCCCTGTGTGTATGCTCTAAAGCAGACAGCCTTGACAGATACCTAATGCTTTTATATAATTTTTTTTAACTCAATTTTTATAGTGGTATTATGCTAAGCATTTTTTAGTGCTTCTTGTTACAAACATCATTTCCACTTCTCATTTTTTGTAACTGCTTGCAAATTCTACTAAGTCAAAATTTCCAAATGCAACATGCTATGGCAAGTATTCAGTCAGGTTTTAATAGACATCACCGTGCCCCTCTTTCCTCTGGAGGCTGTTCACCTGTGCCTTTCAGGGATTCACTATAGCAGAGTTGAGCTTATCTTCTAATTCATGGACCTTAAAACATTTTCTATGGAAACTGCAACCTTCTTTAAAAAACAGTAAATGTTACTGAAGCTCTTGCAGTTTTTAAGAAGATGCTACATGCTTGAATATAACTTTCTTAGTCAAGTTTTGGGAGTGCTTTAGATATATCAGTTGAAAACTACTGATGTTTACTAAGATAGACTCAGCATTAAGTTAAAGTCTTTCACATAGACCTGTCCCTAACTGAATACATAGACTGAGGCAAGTTTCATCTAAGCAGCACTGTAGAAAGTCTGCATCTTTGCAGAGAAATAAGAAGCCTCTGGCAGACTCATTAATTTGGAAGAAGAGGATGGGTAATGGGGAACAAATTTGAAGACAATTTTGGCAAAGCCTTTGCTCAGGTAATGGGCACACACTCCACCTACCAAAGTTTGCAAGGCTGTGGTTTCAGTTAGGTGTGCTTTAGTGGTCATAAGGGTTTATGGAGCACCTCCTCTGCCTTGGGTTTGGTCCCCGTAGCACAGCATATGACCCCTAGCACAACCACATGGGGATCTTGGCCACAAGTGTGGATTTAAGCACTGATTTATGTTTCTGACTGACAAGATCTCACCAGTGGTCAGACCAGCCTAGTCTAACAGGCCACAGCTGGGAATAGGAGTGATAAAAAGGGCATGCCCCAAAGCAAAGTGCTGTGAACCTGCAACAGCTTGAACTGCTTTATCTTAGCCAACCATAGTAAATCATCATTCTAGCTCTTAACCATATCAGATACCACTAGATTACACTTTGGTGAGAGAGACAGAAAGTGCAACTAGGCATGATCTGCCACTGCCTATTACTATTCTGAACTGGCAGATTTATAACTCTGGGTTTTATGCAAGTGAATTTATAGGCAGGAAGGCAGTGGAGAGCTGGTCCAGAGAGGTGTAACTGCCTCTGTCCTGGGTGTCTGAGATCAAATCTGGAGAGAGAAACCAGCGCTGGCTGCTTTAACTCTCTAACTGCTGCTCTGCTTGGAGCTGGGAGGACGGACAGTGTTACTGACCCAGCCCCCTTCATATATGTTGCTGTGCTGCAGCCAGACCATCTTCCAGGGTCGAGGGTGCCACACTTTCAGGGAAATCATCATGTATGTCCATGTGCCTTAAAAAGCTACAGAGGATCAGCAGCTGCAAGTGAATCAGACCATGGTTCAACAAATCTGGTTTTAAGGTTCTTGGTACTGAATCAGAGGCGCTGTGGCCATGGACCCCAGGTTGCTGTTTGACACACTCACAGTTGGACTCTGATTTCTTCAAAACATGGCAGCAGGCTGACTGCACCAGCAGCCTTTACACTGAACCAGGTGCTGCCTTCTTAGCTGCAGTGGGCTAAACCTCTGTTGGGTGTGTGGATCAATTTGACAGTAATGTGACCACATGCCTGAGCCTAAACTGGGTCAGATGAGCACCTCTGGGTGCTACAGCAATGCATGAGACTAGCTCTGCTGAGCACAGAGCCCCAGCCCTGGGTGATGAAGCCAGGCAGCGACCTGGCCAACCTGCTCCGGCTCATCTGCCAGGGAGGGGTCAATGGGGTGCCTGTGAAACCAACAGAGGAAGTTTCTACCCTACAGCTTTGGTTTTGTTCCTGTAACGCTGCTTGTTGCCTTCATTGTGTTGAGGCAGCTGTTGGTAACATTGCAAACTGAACCTGATCACCAAATGTAAAAAACCCCAAAGGTTAAAAGCACACTCTTTTGGGATGAAGATATTATTAAGCAGAACTACCCTCAAGGCTTGATTAACAGCCCAGTCTTCCAAATGTTCCTACAGACCTGAGCCATAGGAGTGGGCAGGCAACTGCAATGGAACTGGAGACTTAATGGTCTGCTCTTCTCAATAAAGCCAATGACTGGTGGAACTGCAACCAGAGTCCTTCCACTGCTTCTTGCTATAGTTATTCTCTACATGGCACACTGCACTTGGATGGTGGGCCTTTCATGTGATGCAGGATCGTGTTCTTGTACGTGCTTCATATTCTTCATCTGAGCTGTGTGCTACTTTGACTCCTTCCTCCTATGGGACAGGATTTTATTGGCTTGCAGATTGCATTCTCTCTAATATCAATTTCTTGCATGCAAATCAAGAAGTTGAGAGGGAGACACGGTGGTGAATATGCTAAGTATGGGAAAGCAGGATAGTGTTATGGTTATGATAGAGCACATTTAAAGCAGAAAACAATCAAATATGAATATCACAGAACCAAAACCCAGCAGTTCTGCATTGCTACAGGAGAACAAAGATGCACTGCTGCACATTTTAGAGTTCTACTGAAAATAAGTGATTGTGGCTTAAAATCTTTACTGTAAACTAGTGCCAATGATTGGCAAATTGTTTAGGAAAGGAAAAAGTTATTTCCCATATTTCAAGCATTTCTGCCTTGTTGCAGATTCCTTCCTTAGGATGCTGAGAAAGGTATTGTTACATGGTCAGGTGAGAGGACACAGGGAGGTGGAAATTTCAAAATAAAACAGTAGGAAAGGTTAAAAAAATGTTGTGTTTAATGATTCTGGCAAGTTGTTACATAAAGGCATAGTCACAGCGATTTAACCATTTGGTCAGCACAGGATTTCCACATTTCTCACTGCTCAGGCCTGAACATCAAATATGTGAGCCTATCCGCTGCTTTAATCATCACTGCACCTCTGGATTACAGTTCAGCTGGAATATTCTCCCAGTTTCAATGGAACTGGTGGTGGGTTTTCTCAGCATGTCCCCCTATAAATAATGGATAGCTATAACAGAGGGTCACTTGCTGCCCTGCCCTCATTCTGTCTGGAAGCTTTCCTGCTTCACTGAGAAGTGAGAAAGCAACCTTGGTGTGATGCTTTGATTATCCCACCTGGGCCACCCTTCTGAGGTAGGCTAAGGAAGGGTCGGGCTTGTAACTGGGCCTCTGGGGAAGACAGGCAGCAGCCTGCAGAGCCCAGGCAGCTTGGTGCATGAATGCAGGAAGCCAGGGACCTGGGCTAAGGAAATCTGCTGATGGATGCGGAGGTAGGTTAAGAGTGAGGGCTGCTTCTGTTCACCTTGGTGTGTAAACTCCTCTACAGAGGCATTGTGGGAACAATGGCTTCCACCTTGCTGTAGCCATAGATGTTACAAGTTCTTCTCCCATCTTTTATTTATCATGCCGCCTTCTCAGCCTTCCAGAATTTCTGAAGGAAAAGGGAGGTTGTTAAAAATCACATCCCACAATGCAGCTTCCGTTTTGATCTTTCTTTTTTATCAGTGGTAGAGTGGTTCTCTTCTACAACACCTTGCGCCTCATCAGGAACCCCAATTCTGCATTGTCACATGATTCATATGCATTTTGTATCCTTTTTTAGAAATACTTTCTCATTTATTTAAATGAATTCCTGCAACCATTAAAATCACCAAAATGCAATTAAGTGAAATGGAACCTACAAAATGTAGCAGCCTGGCCTTCTCTTTCCTATGTCCTCTCAAACAGAGGTGTGCAAGATATTGCTTTCTCTAAATGTCATTTGTTTCCATGAAGTTGAGTCTCTTCTTGCATTTGGTAACGAAATTAATTGTTTGGGTTTCTTTTTTAGGTGATTCCTATCACATCAAAACCAATAGCAAAACTAGACTTCAGCAGGAGTTTTGTCTCAGTAGGAACTTAAAGGATTTTGGCCACCCTGTGTTGAAAGAGAGCCTGTAGATTTGTGTGTGTGTCTGCATGTACACTGTACATATATATATATCTATCTATCTGTGTGTGTATATAAAAATATCTCTGATAATGCATAATTTCTTGGCTCTCATCCTAACCTTTGTGCTACTGGGTGCTGGGATCTGGATATTCAGTGTGCTTAGCAGCACTTTTTAATGAAGAGGTGTTTTCTCCCTCAGAGCTGTCATTCTCTGCCACATCACAGACTCTTTCAGACAGAAAAATAATTGGCCACTTTCTCGGAGCGTGGAATCGGGGAGCCCCAGGGACCGGCAGAGTGCTCAGCGAACCGGGGCAGCGGCTCACGGTGGCGCCCACTGGTGTCCCCCCAGCGAGTGCTGGGGCTGCTACCCACGCGGGTCCTGCCCTCGGGGACACCACACACCTGAACGAGGTCTGGTCGATGTTGAAATGTGACAGGCAACACCCAAAACCCCAGAAGGAGAAAAGTGAAACAAAATGGTCAATTTCTTTCAGAGCTGTTCTGCTACCAGATGGAAATGCAGGCTTGCTTTGGTTATCTGGGGGCTCCCAACAGCCACCTTTCATCAAATATTTCCCGGAGTTATTAGCATTCAGAAATAGGCAATGCAGGAAAAACTCGACCCTTAGGACCTTCCACCTACTACACCACATGTAGAGAAGTGATGAAATAAATGGCCAAGAAAAGTCCTCAAGCCCTTGCCTGGAAGGAGCATGCCAGTATCCCACACCAACCAATGGCTGAAATGCAAATACAACACAGCTTGCCTTGTCCTTCAAACTTACTCTGGGTCCAGTTCTGCCACTTCTCAATCACTGCTTGCTGCCCTGACTGCTCTTGTTATGGCAGCACTGACCATGATCCTGTGATGTCCCACTCTTTTTTCCAAGGGCTGGTGAATGGAGGAGGGATGGCCCATGCTATGCTCTGCTCCGTCCCGGTCATGGAAGGCTCCTGCTCTTGCAGCTTCCTAGGTTAAAGGAATAGAATGTCCCTCACTTTGCTGTGATACTTCAGGCTGACTGCTTAGTTCTGACTCACTCTCACATGTCATTTACGAGAAGAGGCTGGACAGAGAGGTGGAGCAGCAGAGGCAGGAATTCGTCACGGGAACCAAGGACACTCATCCAGCAGGTCCCCGGCTGTCCCCTGACACAAAGCTGGCACCAGAAGCACAGCCTTAGGAAGACATCCACAGGATGGAAAGGTTACAGCCCCTGTTTTCTGTCATCATCCTGGGGCTCTGCATTTTACCTGTCCCGTTGTTTCACAGCTGTCTGACCCTACGCCTTAGGCTATATATAAGGGAAATTGAAAGGCTGGATTTTAGCTTGAGGAGGGATGAATAAGATGTAAACTAGGCAGAAATGTTGCCACAATAGCAATATGTTTACCAAGGCCTCACCACACCCTGAACATCAGGGTCTGACTGCTCACACCAAGCCTCTTGCTACTTTTTAATGGGTCATACTAAAGGGAGTTATAATTTAGATCAACACTTAAACGACCAGAAGACTTTTTTCCAAATCCTTTTCATATTCATTACATCCATTCCTTTTCTGCCCTTCAGTCGATAGCTGTGGGCAACAGGAGAGTCAATAACTGCCTGAAATGTGACTATTGGAAAGAACATAGCAAAACCTAAGCAAACACAGAAAAGCAAACAAACAAAAAACAACACGGAAGGAATATGCATTTGTGATATGATTTAAAATTCTTCCATGATGTTGCTCATTTGTCTGTTCTCATCTGTAATACTCAAACTCTTCAAGCTAAAATTTGCCCTCACTAATGTGCTAGGAATCAACACAGTAGTCAGTGCTAGAAAACAGTGCTCATGCTGAAATTGTTTGAAGAGGAGTGGTGCATGGAAGCAGGGAATATTTCACATTGTTTGTCACCAAAAAACGAATTTTGGTAGCAAAGCAGCAATCGGTTCTGTTGCGAGGAGTGTGGGGTTTTTGGGGGGTGGAAACATAGGTCACATCTTTTTTATTTCTTCGTAATGGAACTACATTCTGCTATGTATACGTTTCAAATCTCAGCTGCTAAACAAACAAAACCGCGGAGGACAATTCTGCAGGACTGGTAGCAAGGGCAAAAACTCCTCCCGCCCGGAGTGAGTGGGTATCTGACCGGGGTGTCCACAGCCGTTTCCTTCTCAGTTAATGTTTTTCTGATGGAAGTTGTTTGATGGCTTTTTTTTTTCTCCTTTCTGACCATTTAAGCAGAGCGGGCGGCCAGCCCCTGCCCCATGGCCCCCCGGGCTCCGCGCTCAGGCGGGCGCAGGCTCCGCAGGTGCGGACACCTTTGAAACTGCCGCTGCTGCCGATGGGCTTCCCAGCCGAAATTCACGTGGCAAAGAAAGCGCCCATTTGCTTCGATTATTTTCTAACGACTCTGCTCGGGTTTGCCTTTGGTCTTGCCGGTACCCAGATGGGTAATTTTGGAACTATTTGGGTGCATGCCCTTGTTTTGAAGGCGCGGAGTTCTGTAAGCTCAGGTACTTACAAACGCTTAGCGGGAATTAACAACTGAATGGGGAGCCCTAAGCACTCCGACCTGGGATCACTGCAGCACCGGGACTTCAAAGAGCCCGGCGTTAATCCGGCCGGATCGCCCGCCGGATCCCGCGTTGGGGATGGGGATGAGGATGCGGAGCCGGCCCCGTCCGCCTGGGTTCACTCGCGGGGCTGCTGCGGGTCCAGCACCCGAGGCTGGTGCGGGGGGCGAGATCTGCCCGCTCATGCTGCGGAGCGGAAGATTTGGCAGAGATGTTTTGAAAATGGCTAAAAGAGCAAGGACAGAGGCGGAGGCCGGCACGTCCTCCCCTACCCCTCTGCCCTCTCAGCCTGAAACTGGCTGCGGGGCAGAGTGTGAGGAGCTGACGAGGGGCAGCACTCCCACGGCCCTCCTTTCGCAGCCCCGTCCGGGCGGCTATTGCCGGCCCTCTCCACCGAGGAGGGTTTGGGGGTGTGATTGCGGGGCCGGAGCTAGCTCCTCCGCCTCCACAGACCCCTGACCGCTTGCGGGGACACCGTCGGGGCGCGATCCCCCGGCGGTCCCGTCTCCGCTGGGCTCCCCTCCCGCCTTGGTCATCCCGGCCGGCTGGAAAGGAAGATGCCGGCTCCATCCCGCTCCCAGTGGCAGCGGGATGCTGGTGGGAACCGGGGCGGGCAGCTAGCAAACCCGAGCCCTCCCTGGGAGGAGAACCCTACAGCTATCTTCTCACCTTCCCAGAGAGTACTTATGTCGTCCCCTTTCTGTTGTCTGCTTATTTTTATAGCGGACTCGCCCAACACCGCAGTTATTTAATATGTGGTTCCCCGCTAGGCCTTGCTGTTTGATTGCTGTCACAAATGATATCAGGTGAAATTTCTCATTGTTTCTGCAATTACACGGTAGCCCACTGCTACTCGCTTTTTCAGCCCCTCGAGTTAATTGTTTTCCCACTGTAAACCTCATATCAAATGCACAGAGAGCAAACAAACACCAAACCTCCCAAAACTCGTATTTCTCAGCTATTATGTTATCAGCAGGAAATGTTTCATAGCTCTGACATCATAAGCCCCAAGCAGCATGAAGTTTATCAGGGCCTTCACATGATGAAATTGTACTTTTTAAAGTGATAGAACAAAAAAGCAGAACATCTTTCTGCTGGATTTGAGCTGTTAATTTTAATCGCTGTGATTGTTGAATCCAGGCTTTTTTAATAGTCATTTCCCATACAAAGCAGGCGAAGCAAGCCAAAATTAGCAGTTTAAAATTGTCTATAATAGATTTATATATACAAATAGGATCAAACTGCCCAGATCTGTGGCTGTCACACCCATGACATGAATCTTGTTATGTTCTCACATATCTATTGTGTGACTGTCAGGATGTTTATAGGCACAAATCCGTAAGTGAGTAAGTGATCTTGCTTTAAAACCAGGGAAAAGGTGCTAGGCATCCCTCATTAAACCTATTGGAGGGTGAAAAAGCAAGCATTTATGAAGAGCTGTTTGGTAATCCCTGTGAACAATCATAGAAATGCTTAGGTCAGGAAAAGACCCCTAAGATCATGAAGTCCAACCCTCAACAAAGCACTGCCACGTCCATCACTAAACCGTGTTCTCAAGTGCCACAACTACATGTCATTTAAATACCTTCAGGGATGGTGACTCAAACACTGCCCTGGGCAGCCTGTTCCTATGCTTGACAACACTTTCAGTGAAGAAATTAACCCTAACATGCAATCTAGACCTCCTTTGGCACAACTTGAGACCACTTCCTCTCATCCTATCGCTTGTTACCTGAGAGAAGAGCACAATCCCCATATTGCTATAGTCTCCTTTCAGGCAGTTGTAGAGAGCAGGGAGGTGTGTCTGTACCCCTACCCACCTGCTTACCCCACCTCCACTCCCGTCCTTTTCTCTGGAGTAAACAATGCCAACTCCCTCAGATGCTCCTCATAAATTTTGCTCCAGACCCTTTGCCAGCTTTGCTGGTCTTCTCTGAGCACATTCCAGCACCTCAGTGTCTGTCTTGTAGTGAAGGTCCCAAAAGTGGTGAAAGAGCAGAAGTCCCATTTGAAGGTATCCTCCTTTGTTTGCTCAGCCTGATACTCTGTGTGTCTGTTGAAGGCAAAAAACATCCAAACAAAACCAACCAAACAAACAAAAAAACCAACCAACCAAAAAAAAAAAAACCAAAACAACCCCCCTCCCCCCAGAATCAGATGCTAGCAAATTGAAGAGGGTATCCAGAAACTTACAAGCAGATTTTAACCAAAATCAGACAAAGAAAATAATTACCTCACAGAAACTATTCAGAAACCATTCAGAAAATACTTGTCAGGCCTGCCGTGGTGGCAGCAGGACTTCAGGGAAAGAATACAGCAATGGCACAGTGTGGCAGGTCATTCTGATAACCAAAATTTTTAACATGTCTCTATAGACACAGAAGTGTCTGTGTCTTTGTGTATCCATATTTATAAGGATAAAGGTCATATATGGTTATAAATGGTGATAGGTGGATTTCCATATATACATATACACATATGTAAGCGTGTAACAGCTTAATAGATTTTAAGGTTCCCAATTTCTCCCCTTAGGCCCTCTTGAGCAGGGTGCTTCAGCTGAACAGTTTCAGTCCCACTAGCCCAATCAATTATTTGAAGTGTAGGTTGCTTTCCCATACACTGATCTCTGACGAAAGAGGAAAGGGTTTAATCCCAGCTCTAAAGCAAAGGATGAAATACTTTGGTTCAATGTGTCTCTCCTGCAGCTTGGGCTGCAGAAAATGAGCTCTTCTGGAACAGTTTTTTTAAAGCCAGAGGTGCTCCTTATTATGCTCCCCAGGAGTATATTTGAATAAAGCCCAACGAAACAAGAAAATCTGTAACCCTTCAAAGACTTTTATTTTCTTTCAATATTTTTTTTGTGGTTTGGAGGTTATTTCAGCAGATTTACGAACCTAACATGCTCCTTTCTGTTTCGCTGCAGTGTTATCTTTAAGATAATATCTAAAGGGCTGCGGGACCGACTCAGAAGTCTCTGGTCCCACACATTACTGAAACATCCCGCAACTTCGTATGGCAATGTTCCCTGCCAGAACCTGCAGGGCTCCAGGGCAGGGAGCAAGGACGGAGCCGGCTTACAGGGGGCCGAGGAGACAATCCCCCAGTTGCCTCCTCGATCCCCAGGGAAGGTAGATTGCAGGCTATGGGAATGACAAATACCGGGTCTCAAGAATTTGTTTGGTGACTGTAGTAACTTTAATTTGCGGGGTGCAGGCGGGGGTTGCGGGGACGAGCAGGAGGGAGGCGAGTTACAGCTCTTTCTGCACCATACCGAGTGCATGAAGTGCCCGACTTACTGGTGGTTCCCTGACACACTGGACGGCCGCAGTGCCGCTGACGGTCCCCGGGCAGCCTGGTCCGACGGGGCTCCCGCGGGGGGCACCCAGACCGCGCCCCACCCTGTCACCGCCCTCAGGACCCTGGCCCGGCGGGACCTGGGCAGCGCGAGTCAGGGAGCGAAGCTCTCCCGAGCTGAGCTGAAAATAACCCCGAGTCTGGGAAGGATTCACCAATCCTTCGTTCCTTAGGGAGAGCCTCACCCCGGGCGTATTTCGAACCAAAACGGGAAGGTCTCCCTTTCCCAGGGCGGTCACAGTTTTCCTGCTCCCCTCTCCGGTGCAATCCGCAGAAAACCTAAGCAACATCGAAAGCTTGTCTACCTTGCTCTGCTGAACACGAGATTAAGCGAGTTTTTGGGGAAAAAACAAGGTAGCAGCGTTGAACTAAGCGACACCTGTCCTGTGGGGATGTTTTAAATCACGGGATCCTTTCAGTCCGTAATATCGTAAAATCAACATCCATAAATTCTACGTAATTTTGTAAAATCTCCTTCCTTCCCTGCTCGGGAGAGGCAGAGCCCGAGGGAGCGGGTTGCTGGAACAGACCCCCGGGCGAGGACTGGCCCCGCCGAGAGCCGCACCGGGGCTCGCCGGCCGGAGGAAGGGGCGCAGAGGGCCGGCCTCTGCGGCACCGGGCAGGATGCTCCTCGGTTTGTTTTGCTTTCAAAGCAGGGTAGCTCGGCTGGGCTTTGTTCCGGCTGGGCTTCGTCACGCGGCAAGCAATGCCCTGTCCGCTTCGTGCCGCAGCGTCGGGCTTTTCTTGTGTTGTCTTCGTCCGTCGAACGAGATCCACGCAAAAACTGAGCCAAACGTTATCCCGGAGACGACGAGTGGTTAGGACTAGGGCTAGTATTTCGGTGCTGGCTGTGAGCAGCCTGTCCCAGGCTCCCGCCTGTGTGGCCGCAGCCGGAGGAGGGCACAGCAGGGGCCCGTTCCCCCGTCTCTCGGCTTCCCCCGGGGATGGAGGTTGAGTCTCGCCTGCCCTCTGCGGCGCCCGTGCCCGTCCCCGGGCACAGCGGGTACCACTGCTGCCAGCGCCCGGCTTGCTCAGGATGCGCATCCCGGCGGGGCTCCGGCCCCGCGGCTCGGCGGCCGCGGTCACTTCTTTGCGATTCATCTCAGCTGCCCCGATGCGGCGCGGCCCGGCGGGAGCGGGGGGCGAGCGGGACGGGCAGCAGGGCTCGGCTGCTCCGGCCCTATCCGATCCTTCCCTCAGGAAACGAAATCCTGTCCGCTCGGCGGGTCTGGTTTAAAATTCAGCCGTGAGCTGGAGGCAGGTGTTTGCAGAGCTCCCTGCGAGCTGGTCGGCGGCGGGCAGAGGGCGAGTGGCTGCGGATTTATAGCTGCAAAGCATTCGCGCCAGCTCTGCCCGCTTCGCAAAATCACACGAGCATCTACACCTTCCCAAGTGCTGTCCCTTCCCTTTTGGGGCTAAAGGCTCCCGGGTTTTGCGCCAAACAGATCTGACACCCGCCTCAATCAAAGATCTGCCTACCCCGTGGGAGATGCTGAAGGGCAACGCGCGTTGTGACAAACCGACCGCCGAGTTCCTGAAAACTGGAATTGTGAAACAAGCCCGGCGCTTCTCACAGAGTCGTCCTTGATAAAGTGAAACATGTCAACCCCAGGATAAGGATGCTGCCCGGGGAGCGGAGAGGGAGGAAGGAGGTTGTTGGGCTCAGCAGAGGCATAAGCGGAATTGTCTGAACAGCGAGGCGGCCTGGGGGGAGGTGGCGGGGGCTAGTGTCACCCGCCCCGTCTCATCGGACCGGCAGATCCCTGCCCTCCTTCCCTGGCGCGTGTCAGCTTTCCCCCACACACTTTTCCCTTTCGTCCCCGTTACTCGCTTCCCGCCGGGAATTCTCCCCTCCGCGCCCGAGCGGTGCGCCCGGGAGGATGGTGCCATCACGGCAAAAGGCCTTTTTCGAGGAAAGGGGAAGCCGCGGCCACCGTGGGATAATGCGGCCGGTCCCCTCACTTGGGGCGGTGGGGGGGCCGGAGCCTCCGGGTACCCGGCTGCGGGAAGGGGGCCATTGGGGGGGGCGCACACCAGAGTCACAGGTGACTTGTTCCAATTAGTTGCTGTCTAATTAAATTAGTGTCACGCGGCCCAGCCAATGGGCCGGCGGGGGTGGAGGGCGGCGATGAGGCAGCCCCGGCACAAGCCCCTCCCCGGCGGCCCGAGGCGCCCGGCACGCCGGTATAAATGTGCTCGGCGGAGCCCCGTTTCAGAGCTGTGGGGCCGCGGGTCTGGAGTCGGTGTGGGCACTCAGCGGGATCTGCAGCGAGCCGTCCATCGAGGATGCAGCTGGGCGAGCCGCTACTGGCGGCGGGGGCGGCCCTGCCCGGCGCCCCTTTCTACCCACTGGAAGGCGGCGGGCGCGGAGCCGGAGCGGGACCGGGATCCGGACCCGGATCCGGGACGGGCGCTGCTACCGGCGGCTCCCGAGGGCCTCCCGGGCCGGGCTCGCCGCCGCGCCTGGACCTGGACAAGATGCCCAAGAAGTTCGGGGCGGCCCCCGCCATCCTTGGAGAGGCGGAGGCCGTCGAGCCGCCCTTCGCCGCCCCCAAGCCGGACGGCCGCAAGGCCACCCCATGCGGGGACGAGGAGCTGCCCCCGGCCGCCGCTCGCTACTCCGTGGACAGCCTGAGCCCCGAGCGCTACTACCTGCAGTCCCCCGGGCCGCCCGCGGCCGAGCTGGGGGGCCCCTGCGCCCTCTTCCCCTACCCCCCTGCGGGGCAGCACGGCGCCGTCTATCAGCCGCCCGGTGGACCGCGCTACCCCTACGGCTCGGTCCTGTCGCCGGGCGGCTTCGCGGGCGCTGTGTGCCCCCCCGGCGNGCCGGTAAGCGGGTGCAGAGGGTGGTCCAGAGGGAGGTGGTGGTGGGAGGCATCCCCGGAGCCGCTCCGCGTCGGGCACCTCTTGCCCGCTTCTCCGGGAAGAAGGCGTGCGCTCTCCCTATCTGTGGTGCCCCCCGTATGGTTTCCCTGAGAAGCGACTCTCCCAATTTTCCCATACGGCCGGGAGGTAGATTGGGGTGGGGGGTCGGTTGGAGCTCGCCACTTGATTACTTGGTTTCCTCGGTGCCAGTGTGGACGAGACGCCCCGCTGCCGCCTACAGCATCCGCCGAAGCCCGCGCCCCCTTCCTCGGCCCACCTCAGCATGCCGTGTGGTTTTCCTTCTCTCCCCAGGAGGATGTTTCCTTTCCTGAGTTTCAACATCACCGGCCTCAACCCCACGGCCCACTACAATGTTTTCGTGGAGGTGGTGTTGGCGGACCCCAACCACTGGCGTTTCCAGGGGGGCAAGTGGGTGACCTGCGGCAAAGCCGACAACAACATGCAAGGTTAGTTGCGGGTTCTCGAGGTCTCGCCGCCTTTCCCCGCGAGCGGGTTTCCCAGAGAGGGTTCCCTCTTCGCCCCCTTCTGCAGGGTCTTCCCCACACTCGGCATCCTTCTGTGGGATGACCTATGCTTTTAAGGGCGATTTGAGACTTGTTTTCAGCCGCGATGTTGGAGTCTGTGTGAGGAAAGTCACCATCGAGGGGCCGAGGCGCTGCGCGGGCGGCCCTTCACTGACTTGTCTTCCTCAGGCAACAAGGTCTACGTTCACCCCGAGTCGCCCAACACCGGGGCTCACTGGATGAGGCAAGAGATTTCTTTCGGGAAGCTGAAGCTGACGAACAATAAAGGTGCTAACAACAACAACGCGCAGGTATGGAAGGGGAGAGGCAGGCTTGAAGGGTTCTTGGGGGATCAGCGGGGAAGCCCTGGTGTTTTGAGGCTTTACAGCATTTCATCGAACTGCTATATCACTGTGCTTGTGAGTTGTTCCCGTCTTGAACTGGGTCATAGATTTTGTTTTCTTTGCTTCTCTATATGAAGAGATAACTGTCAGAATTTGATGTGTGAATTCATTTGGTTTAAGCTACTACATTTATCTCCAGAGCTGCTCAAAAAATGGGAGTGTAGCTGAGGGCTCTTAGTGAAACAGGGCTGTAAGCTGTGAAACATCTCCTGATGCACTTGAAATTGCTCCATACAATTTACAGGAAGAAACTGTCATGCTGTAAGATAGACCTTTTAATATTAGATGCAATTTGTCTAAAGATCTTCCCTCTTTCATGGTTTCTTTTAGATGATTGTACTTCAGTCTCTGCACAAATATCAGCCCCGGCTTCACATTGTTGAAGTGACTGAAGATGGTGTTGAAGATCTGAACGATTCCTCAAAGACGCAAACATTTATTTTCCCTGAAACGCAGTTCATAGCAGTTACAGCGTATCAAAACACTGATGTAAGCATGGATGGATAAAATTACGAATAAAATTGCCTTGTGAGTTAAGCATATCATCTTACTGTATTCTGCTTTCACTTTTAGATTACACAGCTCAAAATTGACCATAATCCTTTTGCAAAAGGCTTCAGAGACAACTATGACTCGTAAGTACACCTCTGTCTTGCAGCTGTTTCTGTCCAGGAGGCATTCTGGTCTGAAATGTCTGTGGAAGAGATTTTCTTTAGACACTAACTCAGTTATTCAGAAGTGGAAATACTTTACTGGCAGTCTTGCTAACATTAAGATGTCTGAATAATATATTGTCTTGATTACCTGTCTCTCAGCAGTCTCCTGAATTTTGGTAGTAAATTTGTGCTGGCAGAACCCAGCTGGTCTGCTGATTTGGCAGTAGCATACTTGTCTCCAAGAGCAGGCTGCATTTTGAACTGTCAGCAAAAGACTTGCTTAATGGTCACTTTATATCTTCAAATGCCCTTTGGAAAATCGGGGCTGTGTGTACATATACAAGTACGGCTGCTGGGAGGAGGGTGCTGCAACTCATCTAAAATGGATTGGCTAGTGGAAAACAGTGTGTTTGTAGCAGTGATACCAGAAATTTTATACTGGTCTAGGGGAAAAAAAACACCCTCCTAAATGAGATAAACNCAGTTCGGCGGCGGCGCCGGTGGCTACCAGTACGGGCAGGCAGCGGCCGGCGGGCCCCTCTACGGCCCTTACGCGGCGGCGTCGGGCTCCTGCGGCGGGCTCGGGGCGCTGGGGGTGCCGGCTGCCGGCCCGGGGCTGCGGGCGCAGGTCTTCCTCTGCAACCGGCCCCTCTGGCTCAAGTTCCACCGGCACCAGACGGAGATGATCATCACCAAGCAGGGCCGGTAAGCGGGTGCAGAGGGTGGTCCAGAGGGANCTTTCCCCGCGAGCGGGTTTCCCAGAGAGGGTTCCCTCTTCGCCCCCTTCTGCAGGGTCTTCCCCACACTCGGCATCCTTCTGTGGGATGACCTATGCTTTTAAGGGCGATTTGAGACTTGTTTTCAGCCGCGATGTTGGAGTCTGTGTGAGGAAAGTCACCATCGAGGGGCCGAGGCGCTGCGCGGGCGGCCCTTCACTGACTTGTCTTCCTCAGGCAACAAGGTCTACGTTCACCCCGAGTCGCCCAACACCGGGGCTCACTGGATGAGGCAAGAGATTTCTTTCGGGAAGCTGAAGCTGACGAACAATAAAGGTGCTAACAACAACAACGCGCAGGTATGGAAGGGGAGAGGCAGGCTTGAAGGGTTCTTGGGGGATCAGCGGGGAAGCCCTGGTGTTTTGAGGCTTTACAGCATTTCATCGAACTGCTATATCACTGTGCTTGTGAGTTGTTCCCGTCTTGAACTGGGTCATAGATTTTGTTTTCTTTGCTTCTCTATATGAAGAGATAACTGTCAGAATTTGATGTGTGAATTCATTTGGTTTAAGCTACTACATTTATCTCCAGAGCTGCTCAAAAAATGGGAGTGTAGCTGAGGGCTCTTAGTGAAACAGGGCTGTAAGCTGTGAAACATCTCCTGATGCACTTGAAATTGCTCCATACAATTTACAGGAAGAAACTGTCATGCTGTAAGATAGACCTTTTAATATTAGATGCAATTTGTCTAAAGATCTTCCCTCTTTCATGGTTTCTTTTAGATGATTGTACTTCAGTCTCTGCACAAATATCAGCCCCGGCTTCACATTGTTGAAGTGACTGAAGATGGTGTTGAAGATCTGAACGATTCCTCAAAGACGCAAACATTTATTTTCCCTGAAACGCAGTTCATAGCAGTTACAGCGTATCAAAACACTGATGTAAGCATGGATGGATAAAATTACGAATAAAATTGCCTTGTGAGTTAAGCATATCATCTTACTGTATTCTGCTTTCACTTTTAGATTACACAGCTCAAAATTGACCATAATCCTTTTGCAAAAGGCTTCAGAGACAACTATGACTCGTAAGTACACCTCTGTCTTGCAGCTGTTTCTGTCCAGGAGGCATTCTGGTCTGAAATGTCTGTGGAAGAGATTTTCTTTAGACACTAACTCAGTTATTCAGAAGTGGAAATACTTTACTGGCAGTCTTGCTAACATTAAGATGTCTGAATAATATATTGTCTTGATTACCTGTCTCTCAGCAGTCTCCTGAATTTTGGTAGTAAATTTGTGCTGGCAGAACCCAGCTGGTCTGCTGATTTGGCAGTAGCATACTTGTCTCCAAGAGCAGGCTGCATTTTTGAACTGTCAGCAAAAGACTTGCTTAATGGTCACTTTATATCTTCAAATGCCCTTTGGAAAATCGGGGCTGTGTGTACATATACAAGTACGGCTGCTGGGAGGAGGGTGCTGCAACTCATCTAAAATGGATTGGCTAGTGGAAAACAGTGTGTTTGTAGCAGTGATACCAGAAATTTTATACTGGTCTAGGGGAAAAAAAACACCCTCCTAAATGAGATAAACAGCCACCCAATTAAATATAGTTATGATTCTAATTAAGAAATAACTTGAGTTTCTTCCTGTTTGTGTTATCTTACTATCATACTGGAATTATTAAGGAAAACACTTGGTTTTTCTTTTTTATTGTAGCATGTACACAGCTTCAGAAAATGACAGATTAACTCCATCTCCCACGGATTCTCCTAGATCCCACCAGATCGTCCCTGGCGCCCGATACAGTGTGCAGCCGTTCTTCCAAGAACAGTTTGTCAACAACCTGCCCCCAGCCAGGTTCTACAACGGTGAGAGAACTGTCCCTCAGACGAATGGCTTGCTGTCCCCACAGCAGAACGAGGAGGTGGCCAGCCCTCCTCAGCGGTGGTTTGTGACTCCTGTACAGCAGCCCAGTGCCAACAAACTGGACATGAATTCCTATGAGACGGAGTATTCTCATAGCACCTTGCTCCCTTATGGCATTAAATCCCTCCCCCTTCAGACATCCCACGCACTGGGATACTACCCTGACCCAACGTTTCCATCCATGGCAGGCTGGGGGAGCAGGGGCTCTTACCAGCGAAAAATGGCAACAGGATTACCTTGGACCTCCAGAACGAGTCCTCCAGGATTCTCTGAAGACCAGCATTCCAAGGAGAAAGTGAAAGAAGAAATTGGCTCATCCTGGATAGAGACTCCACCCTCCATAAAGTCTCTAGATTCAAATGATTCTGGGGTCTACACAGGTGCATGTAAGAGAAGACGGCTTTCCCCTAGCACTTCCAGCAATGAAAATTCCCCAACAATGAAATGCGAGGACATTAATGCTGAGGACTATAACAAAGACAATTCAAAAGGCATGGGTTACTATGCATTCTATACTAGTTCTTAAATCATCGTTTTATTCCAATTGGCTATTTTTTTTTCAGGGTGGCCTTGGGTTTCTTGTGTTACAATTGCCAAAAAGACTCTTGCCTTCCACCTTTTAATTGTTGTGTGCAATTTTGAAGAAGGTGCCAAAGCTTTTAAACTGTTGCAGGTAACAAAGTAGGGACAGAACAAACCATGGGACAACTCATCCCCTCCTTTAGAAGGAACCCCACACAGAAGCTGTAAGGAGGACCCTAGATCTTTGCAATGTGGCTTATTTATTGGAGACACTAAAGTGTACAGTTTGGCTTGGCTCAGAGGCCTGATCAAATCTATGCACTCCTGAGCAAGGAAATAGGGGGATAGCATCCCAAATTTAATTTTCTTCCCTGCTTGACCCTCTGATAAAAGGGGGTTGGGTTGTAGGGAGCTGCACAAATGCTATATTCAGCTTTAATTGAGTTGGTTTCTTGAAACCTGTCTGCAACACAGTTGGCTGAATTTGCTATTGCCCAGTTAAGGCTTTCTTTGGCAGAAGGTGGCCAAAATAAGGCCTGCTTGCCAGGCAGGATTTTGACTTGAAGGTTCTGTTACCATTGATGGGGTTACAATGACCAAATCTGACTTTTTTTAGCTTGCATTAAAGTAATAATAATTAAAATAATAATAAAAAGCCTTCATCCCAAAAGCCTAACCTTTATTGATGTGGCCAAAAACAAAGTGTACAGTTGTGTTTTGTCTAGGTACACTGTAGAATATTGTGGAATAATGTATAAATAGTTGACCTTATAGCTGTTCAGTTGGAAGGATGTCCAGTGGTGTTTTGAAGTTCAAAAGGCATTTTTTTGGTTAATCAAACTTATCATATATGGAGCACTGCAAAAAGATTTTTATTTGTGTATGTAAAGTGACTTTTTCAGGTGCCCTGTATGAAACTGGAAATGATGTAACTTTACCCACTCTTCTTTCCTATAGTTTCAGTCATTTTAAACTGATCAGCCCCAGAGCACTGGCACACAAACTTTTTCCCCACCAGGACCTTTTTTCTGTTTTGTTTTTCTATGTATATAGTAGTAATTTTTAATAAATGTGGTGGTGCCAGGGATAAGAGAGGGATGACTCTGCCTCTTCTTTGCCTCTGCTGGGTGTCCCAGAGGGGGAGGAGGGAGCACAGTCCTAGGGCTTTGAGTTGTCTCTAATCCCTTGTAAATTGCTACTTTAGCTCTTGCACCGTTCTCATTGCTGCTGGCTCTCTGTGTGAAGTTGTTTTGTTTGTTGTTTTGTTTTTTTTTTTAAATCACCCCTCTCTATTCTAGCGCTTTGCCATGGTTCTCCTGGGCAGCCCCAGCCAAAACCTGAGCTTCAGCTTGGTCCAAAGTTACCACCGGGCTCCTTTCCCCTCCTCTACTTCGCCCTGGCCCACTGAGGTAGGCGAGGTGCGAGCTCAGCCTCAGCCTGGGGCAACAACTGTGAGCCCATCCTGCCTCCCCCAGCAGCCCTGGGTTCCCCCTACGTTTCCCGGAACCAGGCAAGAAATTCCCCTGCCCGCTTATCTGTGAGGGAAAGCTGCTCCTGGCAAAGCTATTGTATCCCGGCTCCCGCAGCAGCGGGACCTTTCCTGAGGATATGCAGGCAGTAATGGGATTAAGCTGTTTGCGATTCCCAGCTGCAAACAAAATAAACGCGGGGCTGAGGCCGGGGCCGTTCCCCGTGGAGGGGACGCAATCGGGGGGCAGTGGTAGCGCTTCCCCCTCTTCGGGAGCCGGAGGGGGCGAGTGGCCGAGGAGATTTCGATCAGTACCTTTGCTGCTCGGCCTCCGGCTCTGCGCGCTGGCAAGCGAAACAAATCTCTGTCCCGGCAGCTCGTCCCCAACGCAAGGACCCCACCTGCGACAGCAGGGGACTCAAGGTAATTTTTAAGCGACTAGGAACGGAATATATTTTTACTTTTTTTTTTTTGGGGGGGGATGTGGGGTGTGTTTGTTTTTTGGGTTTTTTTTTAGGCAGGGGGATACCTACCTCCGGAAAAGCCCCCTGGAAGAGCGGGCTGCCCCCTGTTCCCAGACGGGGTGCGGCGGAGTGCCGGCCGTGCCCGCCCTGCAAACCCCGATTACACAGCGCCCGGGAGCGCCATTCCGCCGCGCTGGGTTAATAAAAGCTGTATATTTTTGCACCGCACGGTAAAAAGAACTTGATACTTGTGAAAAGTCCTCACACTGTTTAATAGAAACGTAAGTGCCTGGCTGGCCCCAATTAACACCTTGTGATTATAATGCATTCCTAAAATGGGGTGTCAGACGCCAAATTGTGAATAAAGGTATCTAATTAATCTTCATAGGATGACACTGATAAACAACTCCAGATTTAAATAAAGATCAAGTAACTGAATGCTTTTTATTTGTTTACATTAACAGAAGATAAAGTTAACTACCCTTGCACTTTGCTTCGTAATATGATTTACTGACACAGAAAAGAGCGGGCTGCGGGCGGAGAGCCCCGCCTGGCCTAGGCGGCCTTTTTATCGCGGCTTTGGAGGGAAGGGGAGACCCCGAGGGTGAGTGTCCCTTCCCCCGTAGCCCCCACAGCCCGGGGTGACGTGGGGGTGTGCCGGGAAATGCGGCACCACCTTCTCCTGAGAGCGAGCGCTGGAAGGGAGCGCGCCCGTCGGCCCCGTCCCTGCTGCTTCCGACGCTCTGGCATGAAAACTGCGTGCCAGTTGGAAAGGGAATGGCGGGTTTAGAGGGAAACAAATCCAAAACCAAAAAGTAGTTATTTAGACCATTGCGGAGGTGTGCGACGGGAGGCGAACTTCGAGCCCTACCCGATGAAGCGGGGAAATTTAGTTCTGGGCTAGGGAGAACCCGAACCTCCACGGCTGCCGGCCGGGCAAAGGTTTTGCCGCCTTGGGGGGCTCGGTCCTTCGTCCTGCCGGCCCCGTGAGATCGGGATACGCCGCTGTAACCCACTGAGGCTGTTTCCCCGAATTAGCAATTCTCTGGGTATTTCCTCACTGGGAGCAGGGAGCCGTTCCGTGCTCTGCCTGTGTAGCACTTACTTTTAAATAGCATGGGCACCCGACGGGGCACTAGAGGCAAAGGAAACGGGTTCGTCCGATGGATTGACACTATTCCTCGCCGAAGACTGATTTTTGGGGTTGTTTTCGTTAAAGCAGACCTGGCAGCTCATCGTCTCTCCCGCGGCGCGTCGGGAACAACCCTCTGGTATTTTCCCAACGAAACTTCGTCCCTCGCTGCTCGCCCCAAACTGTGTCTCTGCCGTTTCGCACCCGGGCGAGAAAAGGAAACGACCCCGAAATGCTCTTTCTTCCGACGTCAACTCCCCGACCCTCTGAAGAAAGGACTCCTTCCGAAGCAGTGGGCTCAGCGCTCCGTGGAGGAAGAAGCAGATATTTTTCGGTGTGTTTTCTTTTCGAGTAATGCGATGGGGTTTTACTTTCGGTCTGAATTTCCGCTCCCACCTCCCTCAACGCCGCCTTTTCACCACCTGCTTGCTCGTTCCCACCTCCTCCTCCTCTCTGAGGATGAGCGCAGCTTTAATGGAGGGGCTTTACCTGGCAAAGTTATTTTTACAGCCCCCCTCGGCTGCCGCCGCCCTTCCTTCAGGGTCGCCCAAGAGGGAATAGGCCCTGATGGCTCTTGCGGTACCTCTATGCATTAGAAATTCCACTTCCCAACGGGAATGCCGGCTGGGAGTGCCGGGGGAGCCGGCGGTGGGCGGCTGTGGGGCCCCCGCTTTTGGGGAGAAAGTGGCGGCCAGAGGGTTGAGGTGAGGAAGGACGGGACGCTCTGACGCTTCCCTCTTGCCCTTTCACTCCTTAAAATTGTGACGTGTTGTTGATAATAATAATAATATCACTGCCCGACTTTTTTTTTTGCACATACAAGCCCAATTCCCCATCCCCTTGAGCCATCCGTAGCCTACTCCTCCCCTTCCCCAAATCTCCATAGCCGTGTTCATATAATATGAGTATGGCTAATATAAATATTAATCTAATCCTTACTGGAAGGATTTCAGTGCTTGCTGGATATCACAAATATGTAATCCAGGGGAGAATGACATTATCTTGAAAGTGCAGAGTGATTTGAATAAAATGATAGGGTGGTATCTAATATTTCCTTTAGGGAGTACTATGCTCTGAGCTGTCACAACTGGTTGTGTAAATAGACCAGACTGAGGGATGAGATCCTAATCATATTGATGAAACATTCATCTGAAAGACCGAGCGCAACCAGAAGGGACTCACTAGGAATACAATTAAATCCTAATCTGGAGAGGAGGAATCCTCTGCAGGCTTTCCTCTAACCTACCACCCTCTCCTGTTTTCATTTTGGAGTCAGATAAAATGCAGGAGAGGAAATAAAGGAGAGATAGAGAGTTGTGTGGTTTGTCTGCCCGAAGGGCTACATTAACACGGGGAGTGGCAAGTGGGAAGGAGGTAAATCTGTGGTTTTGATCCTGATTATAGTAAAAAATGGAGGCCTAACTTAAGTCACAGGGGTAACTACCTGCCTGCAGATGGTTTCCACCTGTGAGTGGTGTTAATCAGGTGCAGGAAGACACTAATTCTGGAGGAAAAGTCCCTCTCCCACTCAGGGTTTGTCACTCAGTCCTAGATTTCTGATCAAAACCTAGTCCACTGTGTGCTGTTTGGTATCCATCTGCGGCAGGGAACTGATTTCTTGCTGATAATATTTATTAACAAAACAGTTATTTTCCAACCTGTTTTGACCATCAGCCCTCAAAAGATGATCTGAGAAGACGGATGGGACAAGGCTCCAGATGTGGTTCCTGTAAGAGTACTAAACCTGTACTGATTGCCTTTCATCACTTTTGGCTTTTGGGAAAGGCACTGAACAGGTGAATTTTCCTAATGAGTACCACCTTTTTGCTTATACCACTGAAGTGAATTCAAGCTATGAATACCTGAATTCATATAATGATGCTTAAAGCTTGAAAAGTGGCTTGTATTCTGCATCCTGTCACTGTTTAGGTCAGGCTGCCTTTGAGTGTCTAAGACTCAAACCTGATCAGGTGATTTTAGAGCTTTTTCAAAGTTGCCTGTCTTCTATCATCAAGCTCAGGCAAAAAGCAAAGCGATTTCCTTCTTCCTGGAGTGTTCTCCATAAAAAGAAAGGCCACAAAGTTCAGTTCTCTTTCCATGGGGCATAATGTCTGTAAACAAGGAAAAGATGAGTGGGGCATCCATTAACAAATCTATATCAGGAGCTCCATGTGAGTCTTGTATTCTCTTCTGCCAAAGTATGAGCTCTGAAGTTTTACCAATTTACAGAAGGACTCTTGTGGTTGAAGTAGGCACTACTGACATGTGTGCACCACAAAGCACTACAATTTTAGCAGTTTTGAGAATGAAACTTCATGTTAGGGTTCCTCTGTTCTGGGATCATCACATTGTACATCACAGTATATACACAGCAGGAAGACAGAGAAGTGTATTCTGGTCTGATCCCTGGTTTTCTTAGGGTAGCTTTAGGTTTTTGTAGTGTGGGTAAGGCACTAATTGTTAAACTTCAGAGACTAGTTATAATCCCTTTTGTCCATAAAGCAATGCAGTTTTGTAAATTGTTTGGCATAGTTGCAAATTTCCTTTGAGGAAACAAACAACCTTTATTCAGAAACTAACTGGTTTGTATTGTATTACAGTGCACTTGTTTGTGGTGACAAGTTCTCAATAACAGAAATGTTATTGCCCTGCTCTCCTTATTTCCTATGCCAAGTAGGGATATTAGATGATATTTCTGCCCTAACAAATGTATAATTTTAGCAGGGAGAGCTCTTAAACTGGCACTTTAGAGGATATGTCTGTGCAAAGATGACTTTCCAGGAGCTATTCACAATAGCAGGTAAATTTTATTCTATCTCTTACTCCACATAGGACAGACCAAGTCTCACCTGCATAGCCTGGTCTCCACTGATAACTAGCTTATTTTCCAGCAGCTTTGTGTTCTACATTATAAGATTGTTGTTAACCCAGCTCTTGTGTTAAACATCAGGGAATGCCTGCTGTCAGTATGGGCCAGTGAGTAAGGGTAGTGGATTGGAAGTGAAGAATCAGGTTATTTTCCAGTCACATCAATTCTCTAATTCAGTTTACTGTGCAGCAGTAGAGATGCTTGTGCTGGCACTGAGCAGAAAGAAGAAGTGGATCAAAATGTAGGAATGAAAAAACTTCCATATTCCTGCCAGGGGTGCTGGTGACTGCTTTCATCAGTTTAAGCAGCAGTACTTGTGACTTCCGGGGTTTTTGTTTGTGTGTTTGTTCGGGGTTTTTTTGTTGGTTTGTTTTTTTTTCTTTTTCTTTTTTTTTTACTTCCCCTACCCCTCCAATAACAGAACATGACAGTTAATGCCGGGATCGAGACCTGGCCACTTTAAGTACTGGTCTTCAAAAACTTTTAAGGAGGTTGGTGTGAACACTCTGTCTCAAAAATGGTGAGGGGACTTTTCCGCAGGGTGGAGATACCACAGTGGTACAACCACAGCATTTAGGTAGCTGTGGGAGTATGGTGAAATGTATGTTTACAGCACCTCTCATACCCCAAAACAGCTGTCCGTGGGCCTGTGCTTGTTCCACAGTTTACTTCATAGTCCTTTGCCTATGGTTAGATCTGGTGCTTTCCTTATTCCAACCATGGGAATAGAAAGCCATTCACGTAGGTATTAGAAAGCACAAGGTCCCTGTTTTTGCTGTACCACAAAAAGGCTTAATAATTGTGTAGTATAATGGAATGTGTTTAATAGCCTGAATGTGGTTTCTGCTCCCAAAAACTGTGATTATGACGTGGGTTCAGTTCTTGTTTCTGCATTCCCAATGAATGACAATTCTTAGTAGAGATGCAATTCCCCTGGAAACGGCCTGAAATACTAGGAGTTCCAGGGTAGTGTCTTTGATGAGCAGCTGCAGGAGTGGTGCTCTGTGACAGGTTGCTTTTTGTTTCATATTTCACATGGAACATGGGGTGTGTTTGGCTCTAGTACACTACACAAGAAACGAACAAACAAGAAGTAGTGGAGTATTTCACCGGAGACTTAAAAAAACAAATCCCCTTTAAACCTTGATAAGATTGTTCTGAACTGTGGGGTGATGACTGACTGCTGCTAAACTGGATTGTGGATGTGTTTGGTAAGTGGCTAAGGTTAACCTTCGTCTCCCTCTGCTCTGACTTGTACTTTGCCGCTGTGGGGAAGCACGAGGAATACAGGATGAGACACAATGCCCTTCTGGTGTTTTCTCAACCTACCCTGGGACTGGAGATTAAAAAAACCAAAACCCACGGAACCCTTTTCTTGCTGGCAGGCTGTCCTCCAAATCAGGAGTCACCGGGAGAGAAAAGCAGCAGCAAACTAGGCAAATTGTGTTCCTCCACCCTATTCACTTCAATCACATTTGATCGGCATCATTGTCCACACTTGTATTTAATATTGTTATGCTGAGAGGTGTTAATGGCTGCCCATAATGTTTAAAGGTCACTGAAATAAAGTGAAAAACATTCTATAGAAGACTCAAAGATTGGCCATAACCACACCTGAAAAAAAAATCCTGATGGACACTCTCTTTTGTCTAACAGGTAAAGCTTTCAGTGTCCTCTGTTATAGATACAGAAGTTAATAGCTAGGGCAAAGCTCTCAAGTATGGTAAAAATCCGCGTCTCTTATGGTATGTCTTTACTGAAGAGGAATAGTGAAGCTATGAGAGGGGATTGAGCTGATTTAAGGTTCCACTTTACTGCTGAGAAAACAAAATAGTTCATATCTCTCCACAGTCTTTCCTTTTTATCCTTGCCTTGTGGGTTCATTTTTTACCTTGTACCAGCTGTGTGGCTCATCCAGCTTTTCTGGGAGTTGATTCATTTTACAGACTCTGCAGAAAACACATCCAGGAGAAAAGGATAATTGCATTCTGTTGTATTCTTGAGTTGAATCGGCTCAACTAAGACCCAAGAGCAGAGGCAGTGCAGAGGAGAGGGCAGGATTACATGGAGCATTGGTGGAGAAGGGAATTGCAAGCAGTCTTCCAGGGACTGTAGGAAGAGAGGGCATGATTTGGCTTCGGCGTTGACCTATGTTGACATATTTTGTCATATTGTGAATTATGAAATTGCAGCTTTATCAGTCAAAGAGACAAAACTCTCTCTTTCAGTTTAACGGGTGTTCCTCTAGGCTATTGGGAAAAAATGTGTTATCACTGCCTTTCTTTTCTGAGTGTCCAGAAAGCCCAAAGTCTCAGGGAAAGTATTGCAAAGTCACTGTGTCTCGGCTGTAGGAAATGTGGGGTGATCAGATAGGAGGAGGTGACAGGGAACAGAGCAATGCTTTGAGTGGGTGACCTTTTTTGTGCAGGCTGATGACCTTATGATATAGTCATGACCCCCCAAATATAACTGCAATTAATAACATCCCTCTTGGGATAGGTTTCCTGGGGCTAATTTGGGAAAAAGGAGATACACCTTGAGATAATGCTTTTTGCATTAGGCTCTGGAAGTAGAAAATGTTTCTTTTATTCATAGGAGGAAGCTACAATTGGAAAAAAAAGCTAAAATCCAGTGTAGGAGTAGCAGGCTGTGCTATTTTGAAAAACTGTAAGTTCATTATTATGGACTGGCTGATTGAGACAGTGTCCATAATGTGCTGCATAGGCAACATCATGTTTGCTGCCATCTCACAGGACACTTGGAAACTCCAAGTGACTGAGGAGAAAGACAAGTGCAGAATTATGTAGCGGCCATGTAGCTAGTTTGAATGTCTTACAAAAGTCTTTGTCTCATTTCAAAAAGATGATGAGTGCATTCGGGATCACAGGGCTGTAATTTTTCAGTCTTAAAAAAAAAGAAAATTTAATGATCCTTCATTCTTGACTTGGTCTTGCAAAATTTGGTTCAGGAAATGCCATATAGCTTTGGCTGGATCTGGGTAGGTTTGCAGATCTCTGTCCCTACAGGTGTATAGTAGTTCTAGAAGTATCCCATAGATACAGGTCAAAGTTATATCCATGATGTGTATCTGACTGATGCTCTGAGAAAGATCTGGATGGATCAGGACAGACAGCAGTCAGGACAGATGTTACTCCTAAGATGAGGTGAGCATTTATAGCCTGTTTTTATTAAACCCAGTACTGGAATTGGGGCCAGAAACTCTGCTAAACTCCAGGCTGAATATAGAAGTTTCAGATGAGAACCTCAGTAAGCCAGTTATAAATAGTCATTATCCAGAGGCAAAATTATACCTTGTTCAAGTTCATTAGAGCCTGCAGAAGAGGGTTTTTTGGAGGAAATGGAAAGAATATCACTGTCTGCAAGGTAGTGCTTGCAGAAATTTGCAGATCTTCGAGGCATATAACATAATGGGGGACAGAATCTAAGAGACTAAGTCCACTCCTGCTTATACCTTTTATATACTTCCTTCTTGTGTTTGAACTCAGGAGTAAGGAACATTCTGTTCATCCATGCTGGCCTTTCACCACACTTGTTTGACTCTGCATGCAGGAATGGGCTGTCATGCTTTGAGATGGTTGTTCTTGATCACCAGCCAGCTCCCCCAGGCAGTCCTTTCCCTTCTGCAGCAGTTTTCTGTGAGATCCTTACCAAAAACGTCCCTGAAGCAAGCCAAATTCTGCTCTCCCGAAGTGCCAATTTGTAATAGTATTATTTGTCTTTCTCACTTTTCTGAGTTTTAATCACAATCTTATGGCTGCCCTTTACATTCCATTGTAAGAAGTCTGGAAGACTCATCAGTCACCTGCACCAAGAAATTACCATCAACACAGACCAGAAATCTGGATTTCCTCTGCCCAGACACATTACCTATCTGCAGATATGAGGGTTGTTCTCAGCCCCAGTAAGTACTAGCAGGGACTGGAGCTGGAGTACAAGCTCATGGAGTTTCTCCCAGCTTTCAAATGAAGGCTTCATCTACTTCCCCTTCTTTACCAGGAGGTCTGTAGCAGGCACCTAGCACAAAGTCATCTATGTTACACTGTTTTCTGATCCTTATCCCTAAGGTCTGGACTGCCTTGTCATTTTTTCCAAGCAAAGTAGTGTGTCTTGTAGCCAGCCCTTTGGATGGATCGCATTATCCATATTCCTTGCTTTCCCAGTCTGTTTTTTCTTAAGAGCCTGTATTCACCCATTGCAACAGTCCAGCCATGTGAGCTACCCCACTGTGGTTCTGTAATCCCTGTGAGATACCACCAAGCAACCTCCTTTTTACCTTTGTTTTCAGACCTCAGGTACTTTTTTAGGTTCCTCTGGGGTTCAGAGTGCTGCATGTTGGAGCTGCCTTCTCCTCATTCCTTCTGTCCCTCCCTGAGTACCCACCCTTCTTTCAGCAGCACATGTCTAGTTTCTGTCTCTTGCATCAAGTAAATGGGAGTACTAAATGCACTTTAGTGTCCCATTGCGCTCATTTTGCTGTCCGCTATAGGAGCTGGATGCACCACCAGCCCTTGAGTATGTTACACTTTTGAGCCTTCAGGGAGGCCTCTCTGAGGTACTAAGCCATAGCACTGCATCACCTCGAGTTCCCGTGCGGTGACGCTTGCTTTCTGGAGGCAGTGGTACGTGGAATAAGTCCTCACATTGCTTGGCAGTAGGGTCTTGCATGGATGCCCCTCAGCTTAGAGTGCTGGTGTTAGGATGCTTTCGCATTCACAGCTGACTGGTGTGGGGACCCAGTTCTGTCTGGCCTGCAGCAGCCTGCACAAGGATGGAAGTTGGATCAACAGGTTTGAAGTTGATGGGACAGTTCAGTAGCAGAAAAAGGAAGGCCTGGCTCTGGTGGGTGTACAATGGAAAGAGAAATCTTGGAGGCCTGGATCAGCATTTGGAGGGCATGCACCAGGCATGCACTAGTGGGCAATGAGGGCAGAAAAGGGGCAGGAAGGTACAGCCTAAAGATCTGAGCTGACTAAGGAAGGTCAGTTGCACAGTCAGTGTGAAGATGTGAGAACTGTCAAACAAAGCTTGCTGAAAATGGAACTGGAGCATGTCCAAAGAAGGACAATGAAGCTGGTGGAGGGTCTGGAGTGTTGGGAGGAGCGGCTGAAGGAGCTGGGGATGTTTAGCCCTAAGAAGGGAAGGCTCAGGGGAGACCTTACCACTCTACAACTACCTGAAAGGAGGTTGTAGTTGGGTGGGTCAATTTCTCTCATATAACAGGCGACAGCACAAGAGGAAGCGGCTTCAAGTTGCACCAGAGGAGGTTTAGATATTAGGAAAAATTCTTTACTGAAAGAGTGGTCAGGCATTGGAACAGGTTGCCCATGAAAGTGGTGAAATCAATCACCATCCCTGGAAGTGTTCAAAAAACATGAAGATGTGGCACCTGGGGACATGGTTTAGTGGTCGGCTTGACAGTGCCATATTAATGATTGGACTTCATGATCTTAGAGACCTTTTCCAACCAACCTTAATGATTCTAATGTACCTTTCAAGACGTAAGAGCTTCAGTCAAGAAAAATTACTTCATGGAAACGTAGTGGTTTATGTCATGTCCTTCTGTCACCTTTTTAAATCTGTCAAGTGCCCTAAAACCAGACTTACCATTTTATGGAACTATGGCTATAAACAGTGTATTTCCATTTTAAAGGACAAATATTGGTAAGTGCCAGAAAGTCATGCTCGATCCTCAGTCACAGAATTATCAGTGTCATCATGTGTGTTTGATACGGTATGAATTTTGAATGTTACTGTTATTAATGAGCAAAATGCAACTTAAATTTCTATTTTGCAACTGTATGGAAACTCATAAAATGCCACAAGGTTTATAAATTATTACAGCATCATCATCAGTGTATTATGCTATAGTATCAGAAAACTAATACCAAGAAAACCTTTTCTTGAACAAACACTTTAAATTGCTGAAAAAAAGTCGAAGTTCTAATAAAAGTATATTTATTTTATTGCCTGTACTGAAATACCATTGAATTTTCTATAGAAATGCAGTAACTTCCTGTCATATTAACGATTGGATTTCATGATCTTAGAGATCTAAGAGATGAATAAGGCAGGAGTTCTGCTTTGTTGTAAACTGAAACATTCTGGTATCATGTCAAAATACCACCAGCTTTTTTTATGGGATTAGATGGGCTGAATTTGAGTGAAAGAGTTTCACTCAGTATTTTTTCCAAAAGGGTCTGAAATACTTCAGATCAAATGACTTTGAATGTTTTGTCCTACTGTGGCTTTTCTTTTTCTTTTTTTTTTTCTTTTTTTTTTTTTTTTTTTTTTTTGGTGTCAGAATCTCAATTTATGACCTCAGCATATTTAGCGTGCTGCCTTCTGACAGCACTCATGAGCAAATAGTATATTGGGTTCACTGCTGTTTATTAAGAGCAGCACTATATGAGAGCAAAACTTTCATAGAAATGTATCAGTAGAAGCTGGCTCAGTGGTTCCTGTGTCTGCTTTTGCTGTGCTTTCTGTGTCATATTCTGACACTTTTGAGCATTTCTATTCCAAATGAGCCATGGCCTGTTTGTTTCTTGTATTGTCCTGAAATTCTGTTGCACTGGATCAGACAAAACCACTGGGCTGCTCCAAAGGTGGTCCACACTTTTCTCTGAGTTGGTTCTGAGTGTCAGGTATCTTCCCTGCCTGAACCAATGAAGTTGTTGGACTTAAAGACCTAAGGCAGGGTGTAGGTCTACAGAGGGTGTATGGTACAGCACAGTCATGTCAGGAGGAAGTGTGAAGGAGTTGCTTATGGATTCCCTTTGTTAATGCAGGGCCTTGGTCCCTGTTACATTCCATTTGTATGTGCCTGCTCTGAACTTGAACTCCTTTCAGCACTTCAGCTGAAAGCCTCCAGACCCATCAGGAGCTGTTTCATCTGTACATAGTGTTTCTCACTGCTGAAGATGTTCTAACTTACTTCATGTTAAATTCTACACTGTAATATGTTGTTAACAGTCTCCAAATTGTGTAGCTGTTCCTAAATTGTAACAAATACCATTAGTTAAAGCAGGACATCCCTATGAGGAAGTCCTGCCCAGCATGGAGGAAGGTTTCAGGTTACAGCCTTTAGGGTCATGTCTGACTTGTAAGCGTATAGCCTCAGTTTCCAGGTTCAGTGCAGCAACTTCAACAGGGTTTACAGACCTGTTTTCAGCGCTTGCAGCTCTAGCACTTCTGATTGCAAATGTAACACTGAAAACACTCCACTTGTTGTGATAATGATTATGGAACATTTAGCATACTCCTAAGCATTCAAAGAGTATGTATATACATGAAGCATAATGATCTAGCATGCAGTCTTCCAGATGCAGCCTAGAAAAGGCAGAGGATTATGGTTAGGAGAAAGATACAGACACTCTGGAAATACAAGTAGGAAAACTTTTCCTGTAGAAGTAGAATGGTGGCTGGAATCAGAGACCTTCCAAAGCCAGGATGCCTTCAGTGTAGGTAAGAGAGACGCTGTCACAAAGGCCCAGCTGTGTCAGTCTGCACACCGAATAGTACTTGCCAGTATAAGGAGTCCCACTGAGTGCTATTTATTCATGCATTACTATTGAAGTTAATATGAGTTAAGCAACATAGGTTGAACCTAATATGAGTTAACCTAGGTTAGCAACATAAAATTGTAGCTCTTCAAAATGGATCTGAGCAGAGAGATATGGTCCAGTGCTGCACTAGCTCTGGGAGTTTGTTGATTTGAGGGGATTTGGGATTTTTTTTTTTTTTGGCAGTGTTTTTTAGGTGCAGGGGATGGTTGGGAGAAGAACATGATTATTTTTCTTACAAATCAAATAGGAATTAGTCTAGAAGAGGGGAAAAAGAATCTGCTCCCTTAGATGTTATCTAAGATGCTGTCTTATTCCTCTAAGAAACAGAGCTTTCATGTGTTATATTGCATAGTAGCGCCCCAAAAAGATGCATATCTTTCGCCTGGGGTGAGCAACTCCTGAGATTTCTGAAGTCAGGCTAGTACATTAACACCTTAGATTTAGGTAGCGCAAGGCTACAAGCAAATGTCTTTGGATGATAGAAGCAAATCAGACACTGCTTTTGTATGTCACAAGGGATTATTCTATTTTAGTGCTATGCCCTTTGGCTTTACAAATGAACCTGTAGTGCTCCTGTGGTTAGTGCAAAGAATCTTGGTAGAATTAATTTACTATAGTTGTTTTGTCTTTGTAAGTAGCAAATGTTAGAACTGGCTATACACAAAGAGCTTTTCAAACCTTACATGTATTGTTTGCCGCAATTCCTAGATAGGGAAGGCTTCTGTTCTTTAATGCTAGCAGTGGATTCAGCAAAGCACTTTTCCATTCACAAAAGATGACATTTGTGCAAGCAGGAGGAATTTATGGCTGTGTCTGGGCAAAAGGAAGATGTGAGATAAATTCTAGGAAATCTAAAAGTGGATCACTAGAAACAGGTTTCAGCTGTGTTTTTGCTGAGAATCTGAACAATTCACATCTGATTTCATGTCATATGCTGTGTTATTTTTTATTGGAATAGATGGCTCTGACAGTTCATACTATTTATGTGGCACTGTCATCATACAGTTGCATCCTGTTAACCATTATCTGGCATTTCAGGAACAGAGATACTGGTCTATGAAATACTGTGGCAAATAATTGCCACTTTGAATCTTTTGAAGAGATGAAAGAAGATAAATGTTTGTAATACCAAGAAGGTTTTTACCAATATCCCCTATTTTTCTTTTATAGCTACAGAGAGGATTTATATTTTTAAAAACATCTGTGATTCTGACATTTTTGTGGTTGGCTTTTTTGGTTAGTTGGTTGGTTTTTACATGGCATAAAGATGGTATCATGTGTCCTCATATTAGATAAAACGTGCTGGAACTCTCACTGTGCTTGTTGGAGCCCAGTTCTGCTTCACAACAACAAAAGACAAAAGTGTAAAAGCATAGAAGAAAGAATAGAAAAGAGAAAGGCTGTGACTTGTAAGACGAGGTGACTTTCTAATTATCTTGCTAATAAATTCAACATATGAATTTGTTAGGTGTTCTGAGATGTGGCAAATTTTGATCAATATCAACTGCTGAAGTCATAGGTTTTTAGCTGCCCTTTTAATCTGAGTCTTCTAGGAGAAGACTGCATAAAGAAGGCTTAGCTAAGACAGGCTGTTGGGTTAAGTTTTTTTCAGTACTGTAGGTTTGGAAAAAGTGGGGCAAAGAAAGAAAAGGAGATACCAGGAAGATGTTAAGAGCAGGAGAATATTTGCAAGTTTTGTGCTTTGCATGTGGTAGCATTTAGATGCAGGTGTAGGGAGGTAGGCTGAAGGCTTGGTGTGATTTGTTGGGTCATCTCTCAGGATCAGTATGGTATGGGTTCCTGTGTGTCAAGGTGGTTCATAGGAACATAGTGGTTATATGGCATTAGGCTGTATAAGAGTCTCTCTTGACCAGTATATTGTCCGTGGAGCAGCTAATAGAATATAAGAGTAAGATATGTGACAGATTGGTAGCTCTCCTGAGAGCTTCCAGCTATCAGCTTTTAAGGATTTCTTGAACTCCTTCTGGACTGTCATGCTTAACACTTCCTTGATGTGGTTTAATCCTCATTCCTCATAGGAACCCCTTAAATTCTGCAATCTGACATTGCAATGATTTGGTTATAGATTCCCCCACTGGAAATCTCAATCCACATTGCTGAGATTTATTCTTTTCAAACCACTTCTGTTAATCAGTGCCAGATGAAAAGCACTCTAAAAGTAAAAGCAGGATTTGCTTATGCTCTTATCCTTTGGTTTACCAGGAATGGAACCCTCTGTGGCTGATTTTAGATATTATTTTAATCTTCTAGTTTTTCCCATCCTAAACTTCTTTTTGCTAAATAGCCTTCATGTCAGTAGTTGAGTCAAATCAGAACATAAATACAGTTCTATGTAACAGACTTCTCTTACTTTGTTTCTAGAGCTGCAAGCCTCAGGTACTTGGATGTACTGACTTGGGACATAAGTATTACATATTTTAGATATTTGTTAATAATTATTATACATGTAATTAAAATATTAAGTGGGAACCCTAAAGTTAGGTAACTCTGACAGGTTACTCTGACATCTTGTGTTAGTGGTAGGCTGATATTTTGGAGTATATTGTGCTTATTACTTGTATCTGAATTAGTGGCAATTGTGAATGCTCTGATCTTGAAAACAGGCTGTTTCTTTGGAAGCATAAACAGACGTGAATACTGAAAAGTGGACAGACAGGCTAGTAAGTTTTTAATACCCTTAATCTCAAACTACCACGAGCTCTTTTCACGTTGTTCTGTGAATGAATATCCAGGTTTCTGTTTGCCAGTATAATCTAAATATTCACATTATTACAAGCACAGAAGATTTTTTCTTTCAACATCATGAGGTGGTTTTTGTTGCTGTTGTTTTGTTTGTTTTGTTTTGTTTTTAAAGAAGCTTATGATAATTTCCCTGATTTCAACTCCCTGGGGATGCAGGTAAACCATAACTGTCAAATTTTATTCAAGTTTGGAACTGGGATAAACACTGCAAGGTATATTTTACCCCAGAGCAATACATTTACACATAGTGCTGTGGTTGCTGCCAGTCTGGATGAGAGGCCAAGGGCTCTTAAGTCAGACGAGTATTTAAAGGCTCGTTCTGCAGAGGAACAGGTTGCTGGGCTGAGCCCTGTGCACGGATGTGTGGGCCTACAGTGCCCTCTTGTGCCACTGAGTGCTGGTAAACAGCGGCTGGTTCAAAAGGTCTCTCCAAAACACCTGGCTGCCTGAGAAGGAAGGAAAGACAAAATCCTCTTCTGGCTGTGGCCTTCTGCAGCTGTGTCTTAACCAGCAATTTATTTGGTTCTGTGATATGATGCAAATATAAGGACAGCCTTTGAGCTTTCACAGCTTAAAATATGCTTTGTATTCTGTTCGTATTTTGGCATTAGCTGGAAAATGAACATTTACTATTTCTGTTGTGGTGGTGCCCACAGGACTTGTTATGGAGAGAAGCTCCTGGATATGCCAGATGCTGTCTCCATACTTATAGGCTGGGCCTTTGCAGTGCTGTGGAGCTTCAGTTGTGTGGGAAAAACGAAGTAACCAAACCTGGTTATTCTTTTGCAGAAAAAAAAGACAAAAGTTTCCTCCTCTCTCCACCTCAAACTTGTCAGTTGCACTTCATCAGCCTCAGAAATGAGAGGGATTGAATTAATATGTCTTGATTGGGAAAAAGAAGAAAATTTCAAGGGAAGAAAGGGCACAGTGATCAGAACTAACTGAGCAGGACAGACCCAGGAGGGTTTTGACACATTATCATTTGAAAACGGCAAAGCAAAAATCTGCTGTGACCACAGTGTTTCAAGACTACTGTAAGCCAAAACAAATACCTGCCTACACAAATAAGTTTAACTGGGACATAGAAAATTCAGGGATGTATCCCACTCATGTGTGATCAAATGCCTTTTGATTGTTCTAAAAATATAGCTACCCTTTTGGGGGTATAATTCATGACAAAACTGTGGAGATTGTAAGTGACAACTAAGGAAGAAAATTATCATTGTATTAGCAAGCGTCTAAGCAAGAAAGTTAACATTAAAACCCAAAAAATTCAAACCTAGTTCCCCAATAGAGACCTTAGAACTGTACAAACCTAGGAAAAAGAAGAACTTGCCATAGGTTTTCCCAAGTCCATGGGAAGAGGTAAAACACAGTATCTCTTCAGTCAATGAAAACCCAGACTTGTTTGGTTCTGTGGGTTTTTTCTCTACCACACTTATATTTGATTAGCATGTAGATTCAGAAACCAATTTGTGTCTAATTTTAATAATTCTATTCTAAACACTTTTGATAAACCGTGAGAATTCCACCCTAACTATTTGACTGAGAGTCCACAGAGGAGAGGCTGGAGAGACAGATATAAAAATAAGGGGAGAACTAGTAAGGTGAAATGCAAACTGAACTGAGCTGCCCAGAAAGGAGCAGAGAAATGGGAAAGAGGGAAAGGATGGTATTCTGCCTAGAGAACAGATGCAGTGTGTGAGAGTTTCTGTATGATGATAACTGGGAACAGAATTCAACTATTAAAATGCTGTCATCCCGCACCTGTCTTGCAGTCCTCTTCGTGTTTCCAATCATGGTCTCCAGTCTGTCCTCATTGGGCACCTGTAAGTACCATCACCACCCTCTGAGGTGGGTAATGTGAGATTTAGCTGGAAATGCCTTCTCACTTACTGAAGTAGGCAATTCTCATAGGTTAGGGCCCTGGAAGTGAGTATGCCATAAAACTAGTTAATTCACTTCTTTGCTTTGCTTTAATAAAGATAGGCTTTGTTTACTAGTCAAATGCAAGGCATTAACTCAGTTAATAATTATCTTAAACATCACAAATTTGCCTTAAGTTAGTCTTTTTTCATCCTGGGATCCTATTAATTAATGCCAGAGCTGCTCAACAACATGAAAACGTAAGAATGTATTTGTTATGTTCCATACTTACTGGATTGTATTTCTTCCACCTTAAGTACACTGATTGTACAGACAGAGGATATTGGCAAAGCCTCTGCCTGCTGAGGGTTGTCCTGAACACCAGACTTAATTGTTTGTGCAGTGCAAAGCTGTAACGGGTGACATGAGCTCTGACTCTCCTGGGATAGTGCCTAGACTGAAACACCTTACTACAGAGTGCACAACCAGGAAGTTTAACTCTGCCACCTGGGGACAACTATTTACTGGCATAAAGTCCACGTAAAAACATATATGTGAGTGGGCCTGAAGTTCATCTCTTGGCTCAAATGTGTTTGGAGCTGATGCCATGAATGGCTTCTGTTAGCAATGTGCTCAGGTTGGACAAGTTGCAATACCTAGGGGTAATGAGCCAGAGAATTGAAGAACAAGCCACAGGGTAGCTCTAAGGTGAGAGTGAGTGGCTGCTGGAAGAAATAGGGCTTTCTTTTGTAATAAGTGAATAGTTACTACAAACTATATATTTACAAACATTCTACACATGCAGCTTTGCAAGGAGGAAAGACTGGTCACTTTCATTTATTTGGACTAGATGGTAATTTATTTGCAAGGAGACTCAATTTTAACAAGGCTATTTTATTTAAAAGAGAAGTTATGTGTTTGTATCAGGCTGAAGGGACTTAAGTGTCTATTTAACATGCATTGATCTTTGTGTATGTAAATATAGCATATATGTTGGAGCTATTGAAACAGGGTTTTGGGGTTTTTTAAGGCAAAAAGTAATTGATAATATACAGAAGTGGGACAAGACAGCAATGATCAATGTGACTCTCTCAGTATATGGAGGGTGGAAATATTAGAGTAAGATGAATATTCCCAGAAGTGAGGTGCACATGTGCCAGACGGGTGAATTTCATGAGAAAAGGAAGACACAGATATTGCTATCAGGTCAGCGTGTCCTGGAGACTCTCCACTGTACCAACATTTGCCTTCTTTCATACACTTAAGATTATGCAGGATCAGTAATGTTCTCTCAGTAGATGAGGTCTTCGTACATTGTTCTGTAGCACTGAATAAAATGGGTTGTTCGGAATTCAAAAAATTAGTTCATTTTCATTCAAAGAAAGACAACACATAACGTGAAGAAGCGTTGCCTGTGTACAAAAATTGTCAAAGATATTGCTTAGAAATATGTTGGGTTTCTCTTTTCTATTACCATTTTCTCGTACTTCCAGCAGAGGGCAGGTTTCTGCCACAAAAAGCTGTTGGCTCACTTTGCCAGAATCTAATGTGAGGTTCACCGGGCGTGTTCAATCCTTGTCAGAAAAAAAAGTCTTATTCTGTAGTAATTTTCCTTGAAAATTACGTCAGGCCTTCTTGGTTTCTTTTTTTGCTTGCTTGTTTGTTTGATTTTTTTTTTTTGTTTGTTGGTTGGAGTTTCTTTTGTTTGGCTTTCTTTTGTTTGTTTTTGGGGTTTAGGTTTTTTTTTTGTTTGGGTGTTTGTTTTGTTTTTCTTTGGGGGGGATAAGAAAAAAAATAAAAAAAAAAACAACTAGATGGAAACCTACTAGTAACCTTCCTAAAAATCTAGTCCCCAAACACATTCCTCTTGTTTTCTAAAATTGTGAAATTGCTATTGGCTCATTTCTCTCAGTGCAATTCTTCCTTGTTTCTATCACAGTGGAAAATCTAAGATGTTTTCAACATTGGCTTCATGCAAAGAGAACTAAGCAATGCACTTACTGTTGCATAGACATGACAAGGTGGTGTTCTGTTAAAGTTATATAGCATACAATACTGTCATACCAGCAAAACACAAATATAGTTAAGGCCTGGAGGCTAAAAGTTGAAAAAAAATAAAATTGTCTAATCCTGGCATGCAAAACATTGAGGAAAAAAATCAGGTGGTTACATCATGGTAACAAGCCCCAGCAGGGTTAACCACATGCCCGTTTGTGTAATTTTTCTCAATGCCATTTTGGTTTTCAAGTGACATGTTGTGGCAGTGCCAGAACAGGGTGTTTTGAAACAAAGGAGGCAAATGCTTTTCTAATTCATGTGTCATCCCTAGGAATCTTGTTCTTTCTGATGCAACTACTTCACCTTATGTTGCTTGTGTGTGAATCAACAGCACAGTTTGAACTCATCAGTGGATGCACCAATTTCTGCTTCCTTAGCATGTCATCATTACTTTTTTTGGTCTTCCGTGTGATTTTGAGCTTTGGATTTTACTTTCCTTTTTTTTTCTCCCCCCCAGTTGCCACTTTGCATCCTCTGCACCTCAATAACAGTGTGACTAAAATACATATATATTGCAGACATTTTGTATCTTAAAAAAAATCTTTTTTGCATTGCTTTTCATGCACTATGTCTTAGATCAGTGTAATTTTGAAAAGTATGGACTAACACAATAAGTACTGTACTCATCATCATAATCTAATGTTTTGACAATCCCTGTGAAGGATCACAAATACAGCCTGCTGCCAACAAGCTGTGCACTGCTGTGTTAGGAGCTTTTATCTGTCAGTGTTACCCAGGATAATGCCTCTTCCTCACCTTCAAGCTGGTTTTGTAGTTTCACGTTCTCTGTTCTTAAGCGGATGGAAGCATTTTCCTTCGCATTTGGAAATCAGCTCTCACTCCCCTCAGTATAAACATTAAGTTTACTATGTGGATGACTCAGTAGTATCTAAAGAGAGGAGGAACTTCACCAAATCAGGAAGCATAGCCGTCAGTTAACTGGTGAAATATCAGTGAGGAGTTTTAACAGCCTCCAGCATGTAACTGGTGCGGCCAATATTGAACCCAGGTCTCCGGAGGTGGAAGACTAGAAAAACCAGCCATAGGGACAGATACCTCTTCTAACTCTCATCACATGTCTAATAGTTACTAGGGCAGAATAATATTTCATGACCTTTGGGTTGTCCCATTACCAGAACATAATCTAGCTGTGCAAGCTTTGCAAAGGTCACTATAAAAATAATAAAAAAAAATTCCTGCTGTGATCCATACCCTCAAACACAAAGGAAAAGAAATATCTTAATAAATGTGGTGACATTTGCACTATAAGGCACAGTGCAAAGATCACGAACTATTATTCTGCACTAGTAATAATGTCACCATTTTATTCTTGCCCAGTGGTTACTGTATGACATTTGTGCTTGCAGGGTAATTCCTGTGAATATCAGTAACTTAAAATACATTGCCCCAAGGGACTATCATGACAATTTGCCATTTGCTTACCAGTATCTGGGCACAGGACTGACCCAGCTTTTCTCATGATCAAAACGGAGATAGTTTTGAAGTGGGTTTGGTGTTTTGTTTTCTTTTTCCATTAAAAAGTATTTTTTCATTGGACCCCTCATGAAACATGTTTCTTAAATAAAAGATTATATATTATATCCATGAGAATTACCATGAATATATGTCTAGAACGCAGATTGTGATGAGGTTTTTTGGGGAAAACCAAACCTAAGTTCTAATACTTCTAGGTACTTGTGTGACAATTTATGATCTGGGAGACAGATGTTACCTAATACTTCTCCACTACATTCTCATGTGATAGGTAAATAACTGTTTCCTCTATTTCTCAAACAAAGAAATATATTAATTCAGAATTTTCTGACTGATGTGGCTAGAACAATATAACGGAACCTACAGAATTCTTAATAATGTGGCTTGAGTTTCACAGCTGTGGAAGTTTCTGGTATTGTCTGATAGATCTGGTTCTTATGCTAGTTATTTCCAAATGCCCTGGAGCTGGTTTTTTTAAGATAAAGTTATGTCAGCCTCGGTCAGTCCCTGTGAGATTATGACTGATCTCAGAAAGAATCAGTGGAGGGTTTGTATGCAGCTGCAGTCCATGTTGGCATTGGCCCTTGTCTAGAAACACCTTTTAGCAATTGATATGTTTAATGTACCTCTGACAATATTTACAAGTCTGAGAAGAACTCCACTCCTCCTCATGTGCGAAGAAGAAGCCTATCTTCTTTGTATTTGAATTATTTGAGAGCTCAGTCACTGGTAGGACTATGTAGTTCATTGCTTTGGACTAGATGGTGCCTGCCTGTAGTCAGGCTCCACTGTGGAGGAGATAAATGTTTCCTTCCCCAGCCTCAGTATGTGTTTGTATCAGAGCAAAATACACCAGTTCTGAGGGAAGTGCATAAGCTGTTATTTCTTAAGAGGTTGTGGTGACTAAAATTGTCCCCAGCTGCAGGGGATGGCTCATGTTTACCGTTTGAGGAAGAAGGCAGCATTGTGTCATCCAGTGTGCTGTGTCCTGATTTATTCTCAAATGTTCCACAGCCAGGCTTGTGGTGAAGGAAGGTTTTCAGTGCAGTGGGTTGTGAAGGTGCAAGAGGGGCCAATGTCGACCAGGTGCATCCCGTAGTAGGACTTTGTTGAACGGGGGAACACAGTAAGTGGAATCTGGCAGCAGAAGAGCTTTAGCGTTCTTGTGATCCACTAAACTCACCTCAGCTGTCACACCAGCCTGTGACTCTGTCTTGATCATGAAGTTTAACCCTGGCTTCAGACAAAGGTGAAGTGCAAGCCACTCCTGTGAGCCTGCGTGTCTTCTGTGTGAGACTGAGCGGATTCAGTAGTACAGGGCTGACATTCAAGATGTGCTCCACAAAGCTGCGGGAAGGACAGGGTTGGCTTCTCAAAGGCCTGGTCACTGAACAGCACGGACTGATCCTCTCCTTGTTTTCCTGCTCCTTTTTCAGGCCATGGGAGCAGACTGACTTGCATAGTCTGAGTACAGTTTTTCCTGTGGGTGGTAGTATTTAGAAAGTGTCCCGCCTTGCCGCTTTCAGATTGCTATCACCCTCCCCTGATGGGATTAGGAGCCTGGCTTCACAAGCATTGCCTGATCCAGCTGGCTTTCACGGGAATGAGGTGGATAGTGGTGAGAAAACAGCATGGGTGATGACTTTGTAGCTGTGCTAGTAATCTTTGCTTGGGGGAGGGGAGTGGAGGGGAGTGAGGGGAAGACATAGGGACAGAGTAAAAAGTTATGATTCTCACCCATAGCAGGAATTCCTTTAACATTTCAATGAAATTATCAGAGAGCAGACATCAGTCATGCTTTTCTGACTCATTGTCCTGTTTTCAGACAGCATCCCCCTCCAGTCTCCTGCTGCCTGTAGCACTGCTGTCCCAATTATTTCTGCAGAAAGTTATCACCAATGTTTTCCTCTTTAGAAATATAATTAAAGAATTAATGTTGTAATACACAAAGTTTTGAAATGTACTGAAATCACTGAGAAAATGAACTCTCTTTTAAAAAGTAAAAAGCAACAAGACTCATGTTATTTACAGTCTGGATGATCTGAGATGCTCTCATGGGCCTTTTACTTCTTTAAGCAGTCTGCTCTTTCTCCCAGATGATCCTGTCATAGGATGCCTACAGAGGGAGATAAAGTACAGTTTGATCTTACAATGAATGGTTACCTGGCTTGCTCTTCTCTCTTGCTTTGGAAGCAGGAAGATCCACAGAGGAGAAATGTTTTGACCGTCAGCGGTATCCACAAAAGAACAGGAAGTGTGGTCTGTGAGGTACCAACCTCTGTGTGTTTTTTTCTAAATCTGCTTCCTATTTTTCTTAATATGCTGTTTGGGAGTATTGAGGGACAGGCAGCTGCCTCTTTCCAAGTTTTAGAGCCTGGAAGTGAAAGGCTGGTATAACTTTGCAGTATCCTCACGGACATTGCTGCTGAGACTGATTCTGCCACAGGTACTTTTGAAAGCTTGGCTTAGTGTGTCTCCAGCAGCAGCCACAAATACTTTCACTTCTGGATCCAGAGTTTCAAGGATCAGCTTAGTCAGCAAGGGAAACTCAGTCGTCTCATTTGATAGCCTTTTAGTTAGACATGCATGCACATATAAATGCGTAGATTATCTAATACCTCCTACTGCAAATGTCTCATTGAAATTAATGAGGTTATTCAAAGAGTAAACTATGAGTAATAATGAATAATATTAATACTCACCATGACTAATAGTGGTAGGAGGGAGAGTCTTAATGACTTAGACAAGGAGGGTCCTCTGGGAGTCAGCATATGATTTGCACAAACAATTCCTTTTCAGAGTGGTGAAGCTGCTTCTTACTTAGAGCCAATCACTAAACTACAGACTCCATTTTATCAAAGATTTCCGGATGTCTGTCTCTGCCTTTCTCAAGGCATAGTTTACATGTGTGGCAGAAAATGAGTCATGCCCAGGCAGTTGGTCTTCTGATCCCTCTTCTGTTTGGTATAATCCGTATCTTTGCAGCAATTTTTAAGTAGAGATCACGTTTCAAAAAGCCTGTGACAAAGCTCCTCAAGGAGCCTTATTTTTCATTTAACATGAGAGAGAGAGCGTGAGATGAGGAACTGGTTAAGCAATAATAAAAAAAGCAGAATGAGGTCATATTTTGAAACAGTTAACGGTTCCTGGTGCAGTACCTCGGAGTCCATCTAAGATTAAGCCAAATTGTAATTTATTAGTGTCTCTGAAGGACCTGGAAGAGTGGGAAAACCAATGTAAATTTAAAAGAGAAAAGCAATATTCATTAAAGTCTTTGGAAGTACAAAACATGAAGTTATGTTACATGTTCAGCTCTCCATAGATGTTACTGAGTTTTTGAAGTCATTAAGACAAACTGGTGTGTATATTACTATAGAGTCACATACAGTAAAATAAAATCTGCTGCCAATGTATTCCTCCTTACTATAATTGTAAGTCTTTGGGGAAAGACATGAAGTGTAAATTAGGTGGCGATGGGGAATGAGGAAATTAATATTCTTCCTCAAATACAAATCAGTTTGAACTCCTTCAGAATGAATCTTTTTTTGCCGGTCCTAAAACTCAAACCAGTTCCTTTCTAGTTCTTATTTTCAGTTCTTGCCACTACTTCCCCATCTGTGGTAGCCTCTGCTTTTCTCATGACATATTTTTTAGTAGTTTCATGCCATTAATATAAAAATCTGTGAAATGTTAACAATTTAATATCCTAGAGAGATCCTTGGTCAGACTGGATTTGGGAAAATGGGATTGAGAGGCTTGGAAAAGAGGCAAAGCTATATAATTCCAGGTTTTATCCTAATGTGTAATTTAGATTTGGATATGCCACCTAATTTTAACAAGCTCCATGCCTAGAATAATAAGGTGAACCAAATAGATCTATCAGATAATGGACATGGAAAAACAGGTCATTTCAGGCTGTTCCTAATTGAAAATGTCTCGGATTTATGATGCAGGTCTGGACCAGAGTAATATTTAATAGCTGAATCTACTAAATGTCTCCTGTTGATTAAGGAAAAGTATATGGGTCAAAGTGTGAAAGGATTAGTTTCAACAGAGAATCTCTTTCAGATGCTATTTATGTATAATTAAAACTCAAATCAGAATAGTCTCTGTATTAGGGCCATATCAAAAGCTAGAGTCAACCTTCTCTTAGCAATAGCTTTGCAGTGTGAAAAAATCACGAAAGATGTACTTGAAATCACTCAATCTATTTCAATTCTACTTTTATATCCCATGCAACTCCAAGTTTTCAGATGCTGTAGGCTAGTGTAAAACAAATGCTATGCTGCCTTATCCTAAAGGAGAATATTACTGTAAACCTCCTTGAAAAGCTGAATCATAAGCAGCATCTAAGGCATGTAATTTTAAAATAATTCTAGTTTGTAATCTTCTCATTACAACATAGGCCTAAAGGTGACCAGGCCCAATCTGTTTAAATGCAGTTGTCAGCTGCCTGCTTGTCTGGTTAGTGCAATATTGCTTCTTGTGTGCTCAAAGGTAAGAGTTTTAAGGTGATGGGGATCCTGGGGTTCAGTTAGCTGCCACAGTGTGTCTTTTGCATGAATTTGACCAACACAACTACTTCTTTTTTGTTTGATGGATTAGGTGAATAGGCTTCTTCTTTACAGAAGAAGACTCAGCAGGTTGCTTGTTGCATGAGGCGGTGAGGGTCAGGCAGAGGGGCATTACAAAACTGATGAATGATTTTGATTGATGGAACTTTTATTCACAGGCATGCAAGAATGGAAACCTCTTTTATAAGAGCTAACAGAAGGCATGCCAGAATAACAAGAATGTTCTTGTTGATTTATCTGCACATCGTATTGGGTCTGTGGTGGTGATTAAGTAACAGCAGTTCTATCAAACGTCTGCAAAAGTGAGCAAGATCAACAGCACATCAAAACCAAATTCAGATCGCTGGAATATAAACTGTGTATGGCTGTGCACTTTTGTGTATCACAGAGATTCACCATGAACATTCCCTGGTCTTACCATTGCTATGGTGAATGCTGTGTGCTTTCAAGAGTGTGCTTTACTTGTGACAAGTTGCAGTTTGGTGTTTCTTCTGGAATCTTCTCTGAGGTTTAAATCAAAGCCTTAAAGTGAGGAAAGCCTGTGTGTGTTTATTTACATACCATGTGCATGTCATTCAGCAGCAAACTAAGTTATCTTTTAAAGAGTGTTTAAACATTTGAATAAATGATGGGTGGAGTTGTTAGGGGTTTATCTTGTTTTGTTTACCTTGTTTTATCTTGATAAACTGTTGAAATGGATTCAGGAATCTCCATTGCACAAGAATAATGTGCAATTAACTTTTATATGTGACAACTGTTAATTACATCCTTCCCCCTTGCAAAGGAGATTCTTCTGTGTGGTATAGCATTGTTGATATCTCTTAAGTTAGCTCTTTTTTGTATCCTCTAAATAAAGCACAAGAGAGCAGTACTGCAAGTGGAAGAAATTCTTGATACCTTTGGAATTACTCATCCGCTGTGTTGGAAACTGTGAAGAAATCTTTCTTATTGTGTATACTTCTTTGTCTCTTGTTTTGAAAGAAAAAATCTGCCACCAGCCAGCCAGAGTCACCACTGAAGTCTTCAATAAGCAGCTGCTAGGAGTTTGACTTAGAAATGAGACAGAGACAAGAAGCGGAAAAAATCTGCTCAAAGTGGGTGGGAGGAAAAGAAGTCTTTTAGAAGGTAGAATTTCTGCTTTTTCCTTCTTGCATGTGTATTACTAACAATTGCCTCTGTTTTTCAGGAGGCAAATACTGCTAGGGAAGCAGTTATGGGTGAACCATTCTGTCAAGGTAGCCTATTAGGGTCTGGACATCAGCTCTCATGTTAGTGCTGATTCTTATGCCAGTAAAGTTTTACTGTTGACTTAATTTTGAACAGACAAAGTTCTGTCTCCTTAATGGTTTATGGAGCTGTATGTGATAGCTAAGATCTTCCATTTGCTCTCTAGGGAATGTGCTCTTCATATAAGATGGCCCATCTGATCCTGAGATACTGAACTTCATTTTTTCTATTTTGTCAATAGAATTAAATGCACATTTTTGCAGGTTCAGTATTCTGTAATTCCAGTAGTCCACACCAGCATGGACTAAGTGAATCTAACAACTGGATAAATACATTTTAGAGAAATGACCATGTTTACTGGCAACAGTTTTCTCATCAGTCCAGTGCTTGCACAACATTAACTATTGTACGGCTTTCTTGCACTGACTGTCATCACATTCTTCAAACTAGAAAGAAAAACAAAACACTGCAAATAGGTTTGAACAGTTGGTAGTGAAGAAGCTGGAATGTACAAAATAAGAGAAGACTATTGAAGTGTTTGCTGCCAGTTGTTCGTTGACAATGGACAGATTGGTTCAGGAAAACGCATCATCCAGGATTAAATGTAAACATAATCTGGAAACTGACCCATTTTAATTTGAGACTCAAACATGTTTATTGTTTGTCCATTTTCTTTTCCCTTTTTGTCTACTCTTTTGCTTTCTGTTTATATCTCTGTTTGTTTTCAACAGTTTCTGAGTTCTTGCTTGAGACAAAAGTGGAAGTACCAGAAGAATCTGGCAAGATAAATGATTTCAAATATGAATTAGTAACCCCAGACAGTTAACAATATTCACCCCTGCCTGGCATGGTTGACTTTGTGTTCTTGAGAGACAGATGATGTGAGGGTGGTGACTTAACCTTCACTGCAAGTGAGAGAAAAATCTTAAATATGGCTATTAAGCTTAGGCTTATGGATTTCTTGGAAGCAGGGATTGGTGGAGTTCAGGAATTCAGATGTATTAAATCTTTGTTTGAGAACAGGTTGTAAACAAATTACTTACCAAGTTACTTTGGCAATGGAGATGGTCTGAGTAGCTCCTGTTTTCAGGAGTTTTCCTGTGTTGATTCTCTTTCTCACCCTCACTCAGTGCTCCTACAAGTTGCGCTGCTACAGCAATGTGTGGGGGCAGAGTCGTGGGTAGGATCAGAAGACTGATCTGTCTGAAAAATAACCTGACTGTAACTTGAGTCAGGTCCTGGTGTGGTTCACTGTACGGCCCTGGTGCAGGTGGTATCCTGGCACAGGTAAGGGGTGGTGTAGGGTCAGGAATGAGCAGACAAGGGCCATGTGGAAGTAATGTAAACTGCTACTACCCAGTTTCTGTGTTATAGTGCCCCGAAGGCCATGGCTCCAAGATCGGTGGTTGGCAGAAGTGTGTTGCTTGGGGGCTTTGCAACAGGCTGCCTGTGTGTGGCATGGGAGTGCTGTCAAGAAACAGGGCTTTGTCTGTTTGCTAGACAGCCACCTACCTACATGATGGGTATCTTGTCTCCTCAGCCCTGATTTCACCTTGCAGGAGGAGGGCGGTCTGGAAGTGCCTCAAACTTGCAGCCACTTGGCAAGGGTGAAGGTATTTACTTGAGAGTTTGCTTTTGTGATGTTCTTCTTTGACCATTTGGAACAGGAGAGACAACATTTGATTTCTGAACTGGCATGTGCTGAGGTAAATACATGCACTACTGGTGGTAACTGAGCAGCAGATCTCTGGAGCAGAGGCAGTCTGTTCTTAAGATGGTTGCTGTGGTCTTTTTTAGGTAAAATCTTTCTGGGCATTGTGACTAAGAGAAATGAAAACAGTCATTAACTGTGGCTTGACAAAAATACCTGTCCAGTCTTCTCAGAACCCCTCCATCCTTTACATCTTGATTATAAGTAGAACTCCAAACTCCCAGAGTGCTTTATTCAGTCAGATTAGAATATTTTCTTTTTTAAAAGGAAAAGCAGTATTTTTGTTGTTTTTCTTTGGTCTTCCTTTCTTCCCCAACTTTTTCCTCTTGAATTTCAGAAATAGGGATAGTTTAAATAGGGAATTTTAAGAACCTGATTTATTTTCTAGATATGGAACTTTCTTTGTGATTTTAGCAAACAAAGGAGATTGTTTGCAAGTGCATGGAACTGGATTGATATATCCAATTGTCTATGTAAACGAATTACAAGCATATAAATCCGCATCTTATTTTATTCAGCTTTTTAATCAATCTAGATATCCTATGCATTAAATATGTATAAATATTGAACAACCATTTCCATAGCAGTGAACAGTTGACTGAAATGTGACTTTCCAGAGTGAAAGATAATGTTTGTTTAGTGATCCTTTATCTAATGTTCTTTGTTAACAGAAAAATGGACAAAATATGGAAAAAATCCCCCAATCCTCTGGAAATACACTTTGACTAATAATATGAGGAAAGACAAAATACCAGGTGATGTCTGAGACACATACCTATAGCTTTTAGGCAGTGGTGTTGATCTTTCTGGAGGGGCCACTGTTTTAGAAGACTGGCAGTCAGGTGACAGTCATCAGTCTGCTTGCTCATTTTGGCTTTTGCCCCATGGAAACATGCTATTCAGAATCATTATCTGCATTACAAATATATTTGTAGTAATTATGTCTCTCCAGGTTAGATGAGCCATTACCTTTCTATTGTGGCATGAAAATGGTTTTGAAATCTCTGTACCAAAGTAATTAGCAAAAGTAAAGGAGGAGATCACAGGAGCTGAAACTTTTCTCAAGTAACATGGATTTGGTATAGCAAGTTAGAGAAGTCTGATGTTTCATACTGATTTCATTGATGGTGTGGGTATGGGAGCAGCTGTGGACGCTGTGCAACTGACTAATGGATTTATGTGGATGATTAATGCCTATTATCTACTTTACTTTGGAGTTTGATACTTGCTAAACTGATTTTAATACTTTGAAATATGCTGAAATCACCTCAATTTCTTGCAAAATTACTTCTTGTGAGTAGGGTGTTGCTTAATTCAAGCTAGAACATGTAGTAGGTGATACCATTAGGGAATAGGCCTGCAGAAAAAACAAAACCAACTTTGAAAACCCTCAGACGTTCAAGACGCAGCATGATTTTGGAGCTAGCAGAGTGATGCTCTTTTTTCCCTAGACCTAACATGCCCTGGACAGACACTGTCCCAATTAACGGCCTTATCTGTACTTCAGTGCAAGCTCATGGGACTTGCATGGAAGAAGACAGTTACCAAATCCTAGTTAGATGCATAACTCCTATTAAACCTAATGGGAATGAGACACCTAAATTTATTGGCTGTTAGTGTGTGCACATGGCTTCTTACTGTCAAGATTTGTGATGGTGTAGGGGTTTTGCAATTCCAAATACATGTTAAGTATTATTATATATCAATTTTAATGTTTGTCTGTTACTATGCCTCTTTTTCGATGTTGTACTTCTCCTTTCCCTGTCCCACCGGCCATGTTTCTCTGCTCAACCATGACCTGCGTTACTTGCACAGCCCCTGTTCTCCAAGAAGGCCACACTTCTCTTTTTACTTACTGTCTCGTCAACTTTATATGGAAACGTTTTTCTCTTTCTCTAGAGAAGACCCAGGACACAGCTGCTGTGTTCTCAGTGAGAGGAACATGTCTGCCAGAGTGATCATTCACCAAGAGGCTTGAGGAGTGTCAGCATTAACTTTGCCTTGTCACCCTATGCCAGGGGCATTTGCCAGGTTCTTACTCCTCTCAAGGGTCTTGAGGTTAGTGGTAGAAAGAGCAAGGTACCCAGTTGGCATCCTATAGGACAGATCCTGCTTTTCATCAAGGCTAACTGATCCAAGCTACTGTTAATGTCACTGTCTTCCACTCTCTAAATTAATCTCAAGAACTAGTTCAGATACTTCAAAGTCCTTCTAGATTATGCTGCGTATCTGTAACCTTAGAGCCTAGTTCTGCCAACCAGTAAAAAGTGTGTTTGAGAGAAAGGCTGCACTGTTTCCTATTATGCATTGGTTGTTGAAGCACAGAGAGTGCCTTTCTCTGTCTCACTGTGGAAATTTATTGCTGAGCTGTGAATTGAACTGAATCAGAGTCCCAGCCTCTGCAAGAGTATTATTCCTGATTGTTGTTTGCAATGGGACAATTTTCATAGAATAGGGACTTTGCTGCAGGTGTCTGCCAGCTCTTCTTTCAAGACCTGGCATGGGTGGCTGAAATAGGTTTATTTAGAAGGAAGGTGAATGTAAGCACTGCTGGGAAAAGTCAAGTGTTGTGGGCAGGCTGTCCAGACAGTGCTATGCAATCCCTTCTTGCCCTTGAGGCTACAGACTTGGGTTTCACTCTTTTTCCCATGCTCCTTTAGCCCCAGTAGTTTTCCAGTATGTGCTTGGTAACCTGGATATTTACAGTGAACATTTTAACTCACAGCAGAGAAAGGAAAAACTGCAGGCTAGGCTGCTCTGGAGGTTTATAGCCAGTGAAATGAATGATCTGAGTGTAATGGCTGCTCCTTGTCAGGGGAAGGAGAAGCCCTGTACAGGGAGGAATGCATGTGGCAAAGTGCCCTTGGTGGCAGAGCCTCAGATGTGAATTGAATCAGCTGTGTGTGCACTCAGGTGCTTAACAACTGTCTGTATGAACACAGTGACCTTCACTCTTGTGGTCTTTGCTAGGAGTCTGAGTGCCAAGTACAGCTCAAGCAAATTGAGGAATATGTCTCTGCAAATTCTGACATGTCTTGGCCTTTCTTCTTGTGCCAAGCTGAGGCTCCAATCATCTACATGATGCTCCCAGCACAAATTCACCCTTTTAACCTCTTAACACACCTTGTATATGTGCGTGCACATCCTCACGCTCTAAGGTGAAAGGGAGCCAGATATGGCAAGCACTTTTGAAAAGGATAAGTAGGTACAAGTTGGATGAATCTCCAGGGCTAGTAGGTTTGTAGTTCAAGCAGGCAATTTCAGTAAACGGAGAATGAGGAAACCTTTGATACTCTATGACTGAGCCATGCAGGAAACTTTCCATAACCTGTAAAATAGAAGGTAAAATCAGGTCACAAAACTTTGTCTTTAGCAGGTTTCTAAATTTGTTACCAAATAACTATTGATATGCTTTTACTGTTTTTTTGAGAGAGGAAAGATAGGAAGGAAAACCTTTGGATAGCCCCCAAAATCTTAATCTTGACTCTGATGTTAACCTGCTATTGTTGTCATCAAGTTTTTAGCTCTTGGGCTTTCCCCTCCACCTTGCAAGGATTATGTTTAGAATAAGCAGAACCGTTTCATGTATTTTTGACCAGGAGTCTCTGTCTGGTCCATGTGGTTGCAATGATAATGTGAAATCTGCTACCAGCTGTTTAAGCTTCTGGAACATGATGTCAGGCATGTTTTGTGAGAGGTCCACACCTTTAACCACCAGTTGACTGAGGCATCTCCTCACATAGTGTATAAAGACATTTGTTCATTTATTTATTTATTTATTTGTTGCATATCCACTGCAGTCCTGGGTTACGCTAAAGCCTAGGATCTCTTGTCCCTCTTTCCACAGTCTACCCTGACCCATGGTTAATGTAATTGCTGTCACTAGTCAGCAAGTACATTGTTCACAGCAAGGTCAACCTGAGGGATTGATTGGCATAGGCGTGTTGCATTTTTTTCTTTTTATCTGCATTACTCTGCTCACAAAAATACCACTTCAAGTGCAGTTATAGCACAAAAAAAGTCCCTCTCTAGCTGTCATTTTCTGCTCTCCCATCCATGGTTGTAGTTGTGTGTGTTTGTGGCAAGCAGCACGGCAAAACAAGACACCATCTAGGTATGAGTGCATTTGTGTAGGGAGGGCTCTTGGAGCTTTTTTTACATCCCAGCAACATATTCCCAGCGTGCCCTAAGTTCAGATCTCGTTACAGTCTGAAGTCTTCCCGAGCACTGATCATCACAGCCTCGTGCTGCACATTGTCTCTGCGACTTAGCTGTAGCTGAGAAAAGCTGCCTGGGTGTTTGGAATTGGCCAAGTGGTGTTCTTTCACGCATTCATGCACGACTGAAAGTAACAAAGTTCTGTCGGAAAAGTCCGTCTGCTGCTGGCTGTGATAATTGCTGCCCCTTGAGTAGCAAAGGAAATGGAACAGGGCTGGGCACAAATAATTTTAAAAAAGCCCACTTAGAATTGGACAATTTCCTTAGAAAATGTCGTTCTTATTTTTTGGCTTTAGGAGTTCTATAGAACGGGCTATACAATGAAAAGCTTCTTAAAGACTTCCACAAAGGGGGAATTAGCCAAGTGCTATTCATAGAATCCCATGTCTGTGCTGAAAAAGGTAGCAAGCATCCATTCTGCCAGAAGCTCCCCCACAACAGCCAGGAGTTACTAAGCCTTTCAAAGGCAATAATGCTTTCAGGCTTTGTGCAGTCCTATTCCCACAAATGACCCTATAGTTTGCTTGGGTACTTAGTGGAAAGTGTTTCAAATAGCCCATTTTCCTGAGCTACCAGTGTGCTAACAGTTTCCGTGACAACTTGGCCATAGTAATTTCTCGTGCTTATTTCCTATGCCAGTATCCCAAGAACTGGTAATTTCAGTTAATTCCCTCTTGGGAATATGGGAATGAGATATTATGTTTGCTTTCCTGTGATGAATTCTGCATGAATGGTTTTGCCCTCCATGCAGGATGCAGGGAAGGGAATTTATAAAAACATTATCAAATAAAGGAAGAATTGAAATAAAAGGGAAAGAATGGTGAATTAAAAAGCCTTTTAAAAGATGGAGAGCAAAGAAAAGGATATAATTCTCTTGCTATTAATAATTTAGGGTTTTTTCCATTATTTACCTTATTTACAATTGTGTGAGTTATAAATAGCTTTTGAATTATTTGTTGAAAGTGACAATCTTGTAGCAGGAAAGATATTAGTGTCTGTAGCCTATTGATCCAGAATTTGTAGTGTAGGCCACATCTCAGAAGGGTGGTGTGAAGTGAATTCTCCACGTTTAACAAAATGTATCATCTTTCCAGTTTTTCTTGACTACGGAAGGTCTACACGGGCAACTCTGACAGCAACTTACAAAAGAGAAGGTTAGCTTTAGAGTATCATTATCTCAACTTAAAGCTATCTAGTGGTGGGGTGTATGGAAATTGCACCCTCTCAGTTGTAGCAGCTACAACTACAACACAGCCTAAAGGCTGTGTAAAAACCATTTGTTCTCCAGAGTGTGAGAAAGCATGCAATGTGGTGCTGAAAACTGAAGGTGAGTGTCAGTGTTGTGTGGTGAAATTCTCCTGACAGAGTATCCCAGTTGTGTCTTGCCATCTGAAGTGTGTTCATAGGTGAGTGTTCCTTGTTCTCAGAACATATCAAGATAATTCTGCATCAGTTGTGTCAGCTATTGAGCATTTAAAAACAATAGAGATGCAAAAATGCTGTTATTGTGTGGTACACAATAACACTAAGTTATGGCTTCAGTGGTCTTCAAAGAGTAAAGAACTGAGATTGGGTAAAACCTCCATATTTAACCACTGGATTCTGGTTTTACTGAAGACACTGAAGATTCACCATCACTTGATAAACACTCTTGATAAATCAGACACTGCTTGGAGTCCTAGATGAAAGGTTCTGCTAAGCAACTGTCCCCTCTAGTCCTGGGTTCCCAGGAATCACCCTACTGCACTTGCTTGATGTCTCCTTGTCTTCAAAGCATTTCGACCAGGCCTTTAGCATCCAGGGTTTCAGGGGAACCATGCCCAGGTCATCACTGCCTGCTCCATCGCATAAACCTTGTCTGCTTCAGGGCTACAGAGAGAGACTACAAGTGTGTAAGAACTAGAGGATGGGAGGTGATGTGATCTGGGGATTCTCACTCCAGGTAAAACCACCTTGCTTGGAAATTAAAGTATTCCTACAGTTTTAGCCAGTAGAGGGAGATGTTATACATACGTAAACCACATACTCTTCATGAGGTATCTGTGCCCCTGGAGGGCACACATGGATGGAGGGATTCCTCTTTCCTTGTGTGCCGTGGTTGTTTTAGTATGTTTTAAAGGCTTCTTTCTTCTAGAAGCTGAAATCGGAAAATTCAGCAAAAATCAAGTTGTTGTAAACATGCAAGCAAGAGTTTATTCATTTATCCAAGGCACATAAGTGCTCAGGCAAAATAAGTATCAATGTATACCGTTTGAAGTGACACACAAGTGTTTTCAGGTGCCTGTTATATGACCTGGAAGAGCTGCTCTGATAACATTAATTAGTGTCATGAAGTAATGATCAATAATGCCAGCAGCGAGCTGCAGAAAGTATACGGAACAGCTACAAAGTGCTATAATATTAGTACTGTATAATAACATCAGAGCTGGGTTTGGAACACTCTGTCACTCTGCTTCCCTGCACAGGTGTACCACCTGGGCACATAGAAAAGCAAATGCTTTATTATAGTTATTTTTTTTTTTTAATATGGATAATTGTAGGTCATAAGTCATTGCGTAAGGGAAAAGGGAAGTGAGAGAACAGTGGAAAATCACTATACACCTAATAGTTCTTGTCTTTCTTTATAGTGGGATTGAGCTGAGGCAACATGAAAGGGGAGTTGACATGGGTGATAGCTGCTTTCCTCTCAGATGTCTGTATATGGACGCACAAAAGTATTTTTTAACCTAAACTGTTTGTGGAAGAAGGACCTGCTCTCCATCATGACAGTTCTTGGGAAATCTTGTTCCTCTCCATATTGAGCAACAGGATTCAAGGTCAATACAATGAGTTGGATTTTGGAACTGATACAGTCACAGACTACACCTCTCTTCTCTCTTTAAGCTAAACAAGATTTCTCGGAAGGTGAGTGGGAAAGGTTGCTTCAGCTTGTGTTACCTTTATTAGTTCACTTTTTGCCACAAAATTAATGTAGCAGTTTGGAAGGCCATCAAGCCTCCGTGGGAATTGCTGTGTTCACTTAAAATGTGGCTGAGGTAATGGCTGATTAATTAAACCCCCTTTGCTTTGTTTATAGCAAGATTAGATTATTTTTATATTAACATACTATAGACTCAAGAATCCTTTGTCTCTTCTACTGATATTCATAGAGTTTCTTTGGGACCATACTTTGAAACTTGGATACTATTCAATTGCAAATGTGTGTTTGAGTTTGGCATGTCTTAGTGTTCTGTTCCTGGGCAGCATCTTATCACCATCTTATCCAAAGGAAAAAAAAAAATTTAAAAAGGTCAGATACTGCCTCAGGCTTTACTTTAACAACCCACTCCTATTGATGTGCCTGAATAAAGGCTGCAGAATATGACCTTGATATCTTCTACTTTAAATGCCTGTATTGAATGTATGAAATTATCTTTGTATACATTTTTTTTTCCTTGTTGCTGTTTTGGAGGCTTTCATTTTGTTCTTTAGATTATTTTGGATGCTGACTTAGTACTGTAACATTCTCATGGCAGGAAATGTCTGTATGTGGAAATCTTGCAGCTAGACTTCAGTAATTCCCACACAGACTGTCAGTCCTATGCAGTGACTATGTATACTCTGTCCTCATGTTGGCAAGAGAATTCAATTGTGTTCCTACAATGGGATAGGATTTAAAGCTTTTAGTTGCTTTTGTTTCTTGTGGAAACTATGGCTTCTGGCCATTTGAATGGAGAGTGACATGGCCTCTTACACAGGACTTTCACCCATGTTAGGGAACTGACGAGGCTTGATTTTAAACAAAAATTTCAACCTGATACAAAAGAGACGTTAGGGCTTGATCTTCTTCCCTTCCTTCCCACTCAGCAGCTCAAACTCTAATGTACACTTACAGAAATTAAAGACTTGGTGAACACTGAGTAAAATGTCAGCACAGCCAGACAGCTTTAACTGCTTTCTGACTACCGCCCGGGCAGACAATGACTGAATATCCATGCAAGCCAACCTCTTGATATCATGATAGCACAGTTTCAATGGGGATTATTGCTTCTACTATTTATTATAAAATGACAGGCCAATAGGAGGTGAAGCTACGTGGGACAACTGGAGTTTAGAGCTTTCCAAGAGAGTGATAGTCAGCAGTGTTGCATATCACCCATAATTTGATTTAAAGGAAAGATCTAAGGTTAAGTGAATGATCACTTTTTGGCTGTGAAATATTAGAGACCCTCCCTGCAATCAGTTCAATACTTTATTTGTGAAAGTTCAGGCTTATCCTGACTTCATTATACTTCCAGCCCAATCTGCCCTTACTCTTTATACCCTTTATCCAGTGCTTACTCTTTACAGGCCTTCCTGCTAACTGCTGTCTTTGGTCATATTAGCTCGTGAAGTCAGTAGAAAATCACTTACTAACATCAGCAAAACTGTACTAGACCCTTTCCATTTTCCTTATCTAAATTTTTTTCCTCATGGTATATGTCTGTGAGGAACACTGACAGTTCTCATGCCAAAGTGGCACTTCTGATTTTTATCCAATTTCACTTGAAAATTATATCAAATTTCTAGGTGTTTATTCAGGAAAGCTGCCTATAATTATCTCATTAGCTACAGATGTCAGCAGTCCTTCAAGAAATTTGTTTCCACTTTTATTGTGTTTGATGGTTAGGTGTGTTTATTAGATTCTGGGAAAAGTGACAACACCTATTCTTATGACCAATGTAAAACTTACAGTAACCTATAAATAATCTATCTGAAAAAAAAACCCAACACTGAAATCAGCAGAGCAGAGATTTTCTTTCTTTTTTCACTGCTTGACTCCTAAGACAACAGCACTCGGTATGTGGAAGGACGTAATTGTGCTAAATTGTGGAATTACCTGATTAAAACCAAAGCGAAACAATCTATCATGTACTTTGACCACCTTGCCTGTATTTTCACTTTTAATCTTTCTTTCTGAGGAGTACTGTTTGCACAGATCCAGCGCTAGATACACTTGTCTTACTGGCCTTAACAATGGCATCTACATATGGCTAAACTATTGTACATAATCTTAAAAGATTACAAATGCATCAAGGAGATAGTTCTCTTTTCCCAGAATTGTGTTGTTAGAACTTTTGACAACTAACAGAGCCTGAGTATGAATTAGCTAGAAAACAGCCCCAATATATAGCATATATTAACAAACAAAACAATCCTCTCAACCTGAATTCCTAATGTTTCCAAAATGGCTTGATGCAAAATTATCCCATTTCTTGTGGCCATGTATAATGCCTATTGCTTACAGCTGTGGACTGTTTCACTGTCCCCCCATTCTAAAATGGTAAAACTGGGGGCAAGTGACCTACTCTCTGCAGGTTATTAGCAGGACCGGGAGCAGAATTTGGGTCTGTCTGCTTTTCCCACTTCAGTGTTTCCACCCTTTGGAACAGATGCAGATATTATTCGTAAAAGTCAACAAATTTTTATTTTTGAGAGTAATTTGGGGAACTGCATTTAACTTGGTCACAGAAAAACTATTTACCAACTGGGAGTAATTTATTTTTTCATAAATCCTCAGGGCACTGAGGGCATTAATGGCCATGCCCAGCCTCCCCAAGGGACTTCCCCCACCCTGCCCATGGCTCGGGCTCCCATTTCAGCCCAGCCTGGGGCTGTTGGTTCCTGCCAGTGATGCTGCCATAGAGTTCATCTCCAGCTCCCTGCAGCCTCTCACTGCCTGACCATGGACCGTAACAGTACCTTGACACAAGTCATGGGAGTTGATGCATTTTCAGATCTGCTTCAGCGTGACAGTTCCTCTCCTCCAGCAGTGGTCAGTATGGGATCCTGTAGGGGAAGGCACAGCATGCCTCTAATTAGTATTTGTGAGATTATCTGTTCCTCAAAGGATCCTCCTCCTTGTTGCAATGCAATCACTAAATAGTGAACCTGGGAGCAAGTAATTAGTTGTCCTTGCCTTTAAAAAATGGTTACTGTAACTGTTTAACTGTGTTCTATAAATGAGGTAGAGTCTTGCCTAACTTGTAGCTTCCGTGACACTGTCTGACTGTTGGGTTTGGCTGAAATTCTTAAATTATATATATATAAAAACTTTCTTATCAGCTCTGAGCTTATCACCTTGCAGTTTGCTTCAGCATTTTCTTAGTTCTTTAGCTATGAGATAATGGAAATTCTCACTTTACCTATTTATTTTAAACCAGCCAACATTTTCTGTACTTGTATTACCTTGCCCAATTCATCTTTTCTATAAAATAAACTCTGACAAGAAAGCCAACATCCTGTCTAACTAAAACAGATGAGAAAGCCTGAGAAAGATGTGAAAGCCTAGGTCTAGCAAGGCAGGTGCTCAGTTGCTCTGTGGCAGTGGAATTACAGGATGGAATATCTTATATGAAGCCTGGCATTGAGCAAGAGCTTTAAAAGTCTTTCGAGCTTCCAGTCAAGAACAATACTAAGTGCTTCTGATCTTGTGCCACAGCTGGAAGCTTGTGGGCTCCATCAGTCTGGGTTCCACTGTCGTCTGGGATGTCTTGATACAGAGCAGATACTTTGCTTCAGTTTAATAAGTTGCCAGCTGTTTGTGGGCTGCAATAACTGACCATGTCATGCACCTATCCAAATTTCAAAGAAGTCACGTTGGCTTAGACAAGTGACTAAAGAGATTTTAGCTGTGTAGTGCCTGATCCTTGCTTTTTAAAATAAGCACGTAAATGCCCTACAGTCGACTTTTCTGGCATTTGTTTTAGTGCCTTTGAAAACAATGAGCTTGACTTTTCTTTCTACACACATTGTGGAGTTGTGAACGTGCTGTTAAAGGATGTGAGAGATGCCAAAATGCCAGTCCACTGGGTGCTAGCAAAGGGAGTTCAAGGGGATGGATGAATATAGTTCTGCAGGTAAGAGCTGGGCCTGGTAAAGTTAAAACTCCTCACTGGTAGTTTCAGGTGTGCTGTTACACATGAGCAGTAATAGTGCCTTTACTGAATTGCTGTGGTTCTCCTCTGTTATTGTATACAAAAGTAAACAATCGGATACCACACCTACCTATTGTTGCATCTGGAATGATTCTTCTGATACCTTTGAAGGTGGCTCACTGCTCTCTTCTTTAGATGTTTGTATTCGTTTCCTTTTTCAGTCAGTCCTCTATGCTTGTTTGTTTCATTATTTGCAATTTTTTATTTCTGTTTCTTGGGCCAACATTCTAAGAGCTCAAGATAAATATTTGAGGGAATTTCTGTCTGGGCAAGGCAAACCTTCTGTGGCCAGGAAAAACATTTCAGCTGTATGAAACTATTGTTGCTGAAACCACAGAACTAGCAGGTGACATTGCAGTGAAGAAACCACACAGATATACTACACAAATATTAAATACCAGGAAATGTAAATGACATATCTTTGTCGCGAGGCTCAGATTCTTGCTTATGTGGCACCTCTGCTCTGCCCTGATGGACTACAGAGACTTTTCAACAGCTTCAGGACTTCAGACTGCCTTGCATGGGTGTTCTGTATGGAGGTTCCTGTATGTTACCCCAGGATTTCTTGGCAATGCAGTTCCTGCCATTTTGTACTTGGTGTCCCGTTCAAAGTTGTTAGCTCAGGGTGTTTCACACCTATCAAAGCCCTGGAACTGCCTCTGCTTAGCAAAGTACGCAGTCTCATTCCCAGAGAATGAGCTACTACCATTATAAACTCTTGTCTTTGGGTAGCCTCTGTCTCCTCCTCCCTCCTGTACTAAGGTTTGTATTGGTATCAGTGGCTGAAACAAGTCCCCTTTCTGAACTGGACCCATCCCTTGATACTGGCTGAAAGAAAGGAAGTCCAGAGCCAGAAATCAAATATGTGCCATGCTGGAAGTATCAAGAACTGCAGGTTGTAACCCACTTCTCTGGTTTTGGATGGGGCATGGATGTGGCTGCTTGCACTTGCCTGAGGACAACTGGAGTGATCTCGAGAGTGAAAAAAAAGGAACTTTCTTTATATTCTTATGAAAGGACCAAATTCTCTTAGCTGTGCACCTCAGGATTATTCCATGACTTCTACCTGTCCACTTGCTTAAATAGGCCTACACAGTATCTTCTCTCTGACAAACTCTCACCCATGAACTAGAATTTCAAACTACTGAAACACATTCTCTGTTTAAGAGAAGCCTGTGATACAAACAGGCCTGTTGTCATATGACAGAATAGTCTTCTGAAACAGAGCACTGACAGGATATCATAAGGATGTCTACATGTCTGTTCACATAAGGACTTTTCTAACTTTTTTATTATTATTATTATGAAAGAAGAGTGATCAAAATGAAACCCACTTTCTAGTTCAGCATAATCCTGAAAAAATGAGTATTTACTGATCATCCCTCTTCAAGAATGCTTTTTCAGACAACTTTGAAATAAAATGCAGTGAGGACTTTCTAATGTTATTTTTATCAGAGTAAAAATTAAAAAAAAATTTGAAGGCATCAGGAGTTATTACTGGCAAAATCACTGAAGAAAATAATTCACCATTTCTATGCTACCTAACACCTCTGAATTTCTTTAGGCAGAGAAAGCAGAAGGAAATGAGAACCATATAGCCCAAGAAGAGGTTGTGGGCGCACAGGTTCTGTTTCTCTAGAGAAGGTGCTACTCGGTTTACCGTGCCCTTAAGGTTCAGAACAGTTGCCCATTGTGGTCACAGCCCATGACAGCAAGGCTGTGTTTCAGCTTGTACAGATTATTCTAGCCCACCTCAACAAAACAAGCTCTAGATGCAAAACTGAACTTCTGCCACTGACGTCTGAACCACACCTGGCTACACCAGAAGGATTAATTTTATTTGCATCATACATTGTGTCGGATGGTTCCTCCTCTGCCGTGCCGCTGCCTCGCAGTGCGTTCTGCATCAGTGCCCTGCCACTTTCAAAGGAGGGCAGTGCTGTATCTGATGGCACTGCTGCTGTCATCTCAGCCCTGTCTGTTGTGTGCAGTGGCCTTAGTGGGCAGGGTAGATAGTGAACCTGGATAGAAGCTTTTTGGCTCGTGCTTTGTGCTGTGCTCTGGCCCCCTCTTTAGAGGAACTGGTGTGGTGGATGAGTATGGTGAGAGCTGTACACGCCATTTCCTGTTACACGATGCATTAGCCTAAAAGTGGTTGTTGGTATTATTTCTCCATGCAGAAATCAAAAGTATTCTGGTATAAAACTGTTTCCTGGTAGGGCTATTTCAGTTCCAATAATTCCATAACTAGAAAACCCTTACATTGACATTACAGGGTCTTGTATGTGAACATGGTTTTTGGAGCAAGCAAACTCAAGAGAGGAAAATGTACAGAATAACACAGTGCCCAGAACGCTTTCCTGTCAGATGTTTTCATTAATGAATTGAGTCTCAGGATTTGAAATTCAGCCCCAGTTTACAGTTGGAATGCTTTGATTTCTGAACTAATTTCCCCTCACCTCGCTCCCAGTTCTTTTGAAAATGTCAAGTTATAGGGTAGGCAACATACAAAGTATTGAAAAGGGAATCTGATAGTTTTTCAGAATACAAAGTGTGTAAGTATCAGGTTTGAAGGTTTGGGCTGAATATGGTGGCTCACTGATGGAAATTCAACCAAAGGATTTGAATAATGTGCTCAGAATCACAGAGCATATTTGTAACAGTTGGTGATAAAGGCCATGTCTCTTAAGTGTCAATCCTATGCTTTGACTGTGCCATCATCCCTTTTCCATTCCAGTAACTAAACCATAAAACATTACAGAATAGGAAGTCCAAGCCTATTTTAAATCCTCCTTGCATAATTATTTTTTCTGTTGTGGCTTAAGTACCTTCTAGGATCCAGTGAATTGCTTTATTATGTTAAAAAAAATAAAAACATACGGTTTTAACAGACAGTGAAGAGGAGAAACATCTCAATATGGAGGCTGGCCCTTCAAAGTCTGAAAGTCTGTGGACATGTTTTTTCATTTGGTTGGGATTTTGGAAAATACCAGTGTGGTGGGTAGTCTGGTAGTACAGGAAAATCTGTAAAAGCCTATGTGATTTTATTCTTGCCTTGTATGTTTTCACTGTCAATGAAAATACAATATGTGATTCGGTTTCTCTGAACTGAGTGTAAAGGCCACAGGTGCCAAATTTGAGAGTGCTTTTTATTGCCACCTTAGATCCAGGAGCCCTGCAGAGGCTGTGTAGCTGCTAGGGTAGGTACAGCAGTGCCTCTGATACATGGGAGCTCCACCCTATCTGCTTGCTAGGAAGACTGCACAGCTGGTGTTTACAGAGAGGAAAGTTCCAGTTTTTCTGGACCAGGGTCTGAACAGATCTGCTGGACTAAAACTTCTCTGTAGCACAGGAAATCTCTGCTTTCATCCTCATTTTTTCTCATACTCTGTGCTGAATGCCAAATCTGTGAATGCTTCTGCATGTACTTAACTTTACTACTGTAAATAATTCCGTTCAACTCAATAGGGTTATTCACAGTCAAGCTGAGCATGTGTGTTCAATGTTTGCAAGATTAGACATTGCAGAAGATGGCTGCTGTGCCATTTAGGGCTGGCAATTCCATTCCTTAGGCCCTGGTGTCCTCGTATGAAATTATTTCATTTTCCACATGTCAGCCCTCAGTACGTGCACAATTAGTACATACCAGTGCTGAATGATTCTTCCTTAGATAGTGTATGAAAAGAAAGAAAATTAAAAGCGAATGCAAATTTAAATTGAATCCTTGTCCAGTATGCTGTCCTGTTCTAAAACAATTAGAATACTTTTATACTGAAAACAACAACGATCACTTTTGACAAAGGAGAGGCCTGCCTGTTTTATGTTGGACTTTTTTCTTTTCTTTCAACTGACTTGTAACATGTAAACTGCTAGAAACCACAGCAAAGGTTTGGGATGTACAAATACAGTGAAAAGCAGCCCCCCTCCAAAGGAACTTGCAGTCAAGCGGCAAGTTGCGACAGCCTGAGAGGAGACACATGGTTGTCTGGATTTGGCCAAAAGCAATTGAATGAAAGCACAACATGGATAAGGAGAAGCTTTGGGACACGTCAAATCGGGATTAAAGCTTATGCTTTGCATAAGGGTTAGATGTGAAGAAAAATACGGTCACAGAAAACAGGGATGGAAGAGACCCAGAGCACTTACTCATTGCTGTCCCAATTGCTTTCAGTTGTAATTGCCCAGTGCTCACAGCTCCCTCAAGTTGGGCATTGTTTGCAGATGTAGTAAAACTTTACCAGTTTTCAGATCACAAATACATCTATTGACTAGCTAGAGTCCTAGAGCAGTGTTCTGCATAACATGGGTTGATGTAATTTCCAGTTGGATAATTTCTCTTTGATATATCATAATTCTGAATAATTTTTTTCCGTATTTTACATCTGTCTTAAGATGTCATAGCTTGCATGAGAGACTGTTATGTGATACAGCATCAAAGCCTTAACAAAAAAACAACCACTCAGATCTTCACTGGATTTTTAGGCTTGCTGTTTGCCTTAAAGAAAACTAACTTAGACTGCTACTGGCAAATCCCTGCTCATGTGTCCTTATCTTTGAGATGCTTACATAGGAGTTGAATGGTTCGTTCTGATGTCTTTCCAAGAACTGAAGTGTTAGGCTAAGTGCTCTATCATTTCTAGGATCCTCCTTTCACTCTATTTTTAAAGATAAGAGCTGTATTCACCCTTTATCAAAAGCCTCATCCTTCCTCCACAAGTTCTCAAAGATAAGTGCTAATGGCTCTGAAATAGCTTCAGGCAGGTACTAAAAATACTCCCAGGCAAACTTCACCAAGCTCAAGTGAAACCCCTAGTCTGTGCTCTTTCTTTCCTTGCTTTAGTTATGCCTGCTTTGTTGGTTATATTCTGTCTAATCCCAAATGATTAAAAGTGTCTGCTAAACAGATTAGTGACCTATAGTGTCACTGTAAACGTCTTACATTGTTTCTGAGTATAGGTAGTAAGTCAATAATATGCTGAACTAATAGAGAAGACAAGAAATTTTGGGAGTTCTTAGAAGCCAGAACAGAGAACTGGCTAGAAAAGTGACACTGGAAGAGTTCAAAGGCTGGGAATGTCATGAAGGAATTGTTTAGCCAAGGTTATTCTGACACTGGAGTTTATCTGCAGTCCTGAAGACCACAGAATGGAAGATTATAGTGTCTGTAGTGGTGCACAGTTAAACATTGATGTCTCTAAATGCAGTGGTGCTTTGAAAAGCAGGTGGTGACTTCAGTGTAGCCTGGATGCAAGGATCCATAGGGAAGGTTGTGTCACTGATTCCTGTGATGGGCTTGAGATGCTGGGGCTGATTCACAAGTGACAGACTGGCCCTCACCTGCCTCTTCATATGATGTAAGAGTTAACTCTGACCAGCTCGGGTATTTTTAAAGCAGTTAAGCTCTGGTTATGCTGACATTTTAAAGTATTTTTGTTGAAATGCACTGGCTGTCTCAGAGTGGATATAGGAAGAGATAAACATAAAAGGGAATGATATGTGACAGTATATAAAATTATGTATGGAATTGTACTCGTTTCATTCCATATTTTCTGCTTTCCATGGGGGAAGCATAAAGATCAGTGTTATAACTCTTCTCTATAGATGTTCTTACCTGAGTGAGAATCACTGAGAGACAAGGATTTGAAGGATCAGGTCTTCAACTCAAGACCACTTGCTCTTGAACACTTTGATTAGCTACAGAATCTACTTGGTTATATGAAGTCTCATTTATGCTACTCTTCTCTTTGTCAGGATAGTTCTTGAAAGTAGTGTCTTTCTCTTTACTTTGCTTTTTCGTCTTTTACTTTGCTTTGCTTCCTAAAGAGGTTTCGGTCCAACTTGATTAAAATATCTATATCTCACTAACAAGAATATTTAGCCAGTTTTCTGTTCTTGTGAAGACGGATTGGAGAGTTAACACCCTTCAACACAAACATACTTTCTATAACACCCTGGTTTCAGCTAACTTGGATTATTTACAGTACTAGCTTTCTAATGGTTAATTACAGTACATGATCTTGTTACCAAGGATGATGAAACTGATTTGTCTGCTAAACAAAGAGCTTCCTGGGGTTTTTTTTCTCCCACATGCTTTGTTCCAGCATTGCTTTATACTGTCAGTGTGTAATTTGTACTGATTTAATCCATTATTAATTGCCCATGCAGGCTGCATTTGTAGTCGTGATTTTTAATGATGGGCATCTAAAGTATTCCACACTGCACCTTTTACCAAACTATACCAAAATCTAAACATCACAGGTACGAAGTTATTTGCAAAGCACTTTCATTTTTGCTATTGTAAAGTCAGAAATGGCTTTCTGATTGGAGTCATAGAGTTAATTCATGATTAAAGTAATTTTCTTGTCTGTGCACACTTCCTGAACAGATGTGGTTTTCCATTCTAGCTGTGGTGGTTTATCAGTTGTTGGTATGGAGAGAGCATATGGGTAAACTATCTAATCAAAATACTGATAAACACCAGATACTGGAAAAATTGAATAATGTGTTTGTGAAAAGGGAGGGGAAATAATTTTCTATTTCTTAATTTTGCTACTAGTCAAACTACCTTGACTGTGGATGTTGTCAGCAGGTGAAAGGGTGGCTGATTAGAGAAGTGGCATTTCTCTGAATTATTAAAAAAACTTACAGTACCCAGGTGGTTGCTGTAGTCAGGTGAGCTACAGAATTTGAGTTTAACAAAAGTTCTGTGCATTTACAAATTATTTATTTTCAGAGCACAGCAAAATAATACCATTCAGTGTTTAATGAATTTAATGCACTTACCAGTGAAGAGATAAAATGCCTATCAGTATGTGATGTAATCATAATGAATTTTGAAATCCATGACAATGAAATAGATTTTCACAAGATAAACTTCTTCAGACACACAAGTAAGTTGTCAGTGTGACAATCAATGCAATGCTGTGCTATCCTCCTGCTGGTAACTCCAGCTAACAAGACTGAAAAGATGTCAGTCCTTAATCTAGGAAAGAGCAAGAGAAGAAAGAAAAAAAATACATTAAATTCAGAGAAGATGGCTGCAAAATGGAATGGAATGAATGATTCCCAATATTATCTGTGTATAGTACTTAAGTTGCAGCAAGTGATGTCTAGACTGGATGCAGGCAAGGTCTCATTTAATAGCTGAGGTAGTGCCACTGCAGCCTTTAGGGGACAAGGGAAAAAACTGCACAATCACTGTGTGAAGGATCATGTGTATACTGCTGATCCTGTCTCAGGGCAGAGAGAGAAACTTCTAGATGAGGCTCCTTCTGGACCTGTATTCTATGATTTCCTTCAAATGGGGCCCAACAAACCAGAGTCCCCTCAGGCAATGAAAATAGCAAGGGCTTGCTAAAATGCAGCACCATTGTGTCTCTGAGCCAGGCTTATACATCTAGGGAATCTTCAGTTAGCTGGTTAAGCCTTGTCTGATTGTCTTGAGTCTCAAGAATACATATAATGAGCCAGGATCATGTCTTTGTGGTTGAGGAAATAGACATCCTATGAGAATCTCCTTTAAACCTGGGGGCAGCAGAAGAAATATAAAATCTTAATTGCTGTTTCTCAGATCAGTATATTTTTAGGACTCTGCTGAAATGTGTTCGGGCAATTTGAAGCTACTTTAAGGAAGGAACTAAGAGGATGAGCTGGAACCAGCTAATTTTGTGCACGTGATTGTTGTGAAAGGTGTTGCCTATATTCTTCATCACTAACCAGTTCGTTACATGGGTTGTGCTCACATGGAGTCTTCCTCCTTCACTAACGAGTCTCTTTCAGGAAGGAAAATTGCCAGTTGAACTGCATGATGTTTGAACTTATTTTCTGAGGCCTGAGCTCACAACTTGAGTGCTTTTGTTTGTGAAATCCATAAGACAACATTGTATCCCCTCTTTCTGTGTTTGGTTCCAGCAGACAGAGCTGTGGAACCTGAAAACAACCACAGAAAAAGAAATGTACATGCTGATTGCTGCAGATAATGGCCTGATGCAAAATATATAACCTCTGTACGGTAGGTTTCTTACTTTTAAAAATTTTAGATCTGAATATATTGAAGAACACTGAATTTATACCATAAAAATGTTAAAAACATTTTCTGGTGACCAGTGATGATCTGCCTGATTTAGAGCATTTTTTGAAATAAGCATTCCTGATTTTGCAGAGAAAGATTCTCTGTCTTCCTCCTGTGGTATATCCTGTATGTTAGACTAATCCATGAAAATTTCAAATTGATTTTAATTAGCCTAGAAGGAATAAAGGATTAAAATTAAATTAATAGCAGCTGATACATAGCGCTCAGTATGCAAGATTATGCCCTTGACCAGCCATAAGGTCTAATAATTCTTCTTACCTCTTCTTCCATGTACGTTCCTTAGAAGCAGCCACGAGGTAGAATCCTAGAATCATTTAGGTTGGAAAAGACCCTTATGATCATCGAGTCCAACCATAAACCTAACACTGCTAAGTCCATTGTGTCCCTTAGCGTCATGTCTACATGTCTTTTAAATACCCCCAGGAATGGTGATTCAACCACTTCCCTGGGCTGTCTGTTCCTGGGCTTGTTAACACTTTCAGAAGGTGAAAGATCATAACAGGCAAAATATTTCCTCCTCAGAATTCACAGGTGTCTGTATGAACAGCAGTGCAGCTCAGTGCAAGAAGGCCATTTACTGTTCCTTCCATGTACCACTGTCTCCTGGGCCACTGAAGGGAAAGGAACCTAGGAATTGGCAGTGGCACTGTGCAAGAGAGGGACTGCAGCTTCCTGCTACGTGCTGGAACAGGCATTGGGGGAGTGCTGCCAAGGTTTCAACTCCACATGCAGCAAGTTGTATCTCTTAGTGAAGCCCCAGACACTTTCCACCAGCTTACCTGCTATCCAGTAAGGAGTCACTTCAGTTATGAATTACCACCCGTGTTTAGAAGTGCCAGCTTTTTGAAGTGTAAGTGATTTAGTTGTTTGCTACAGAGAGTTGTAGGATGTGGATTGCAGAGAGCGCAGTGAATAACCCGGATCTGGTATTGGGATTTGGTATGAACGTGTTCCTGACAGGGTGGGTTTTTTCAAATATGTGTTTAATCATTCATGTTGAATTACTTGATATTCAGTGAAGTTTAGGTTTGGATCCTCAAAGATACACAGTTGTTCAAATTCCTCAGGTTAGGAATTATGCACCTGAAAACAGACAGGGGTAAAATACTACTGACAAGTACTGGTAAGTAATTTTCTGAGCCACTCTGGTGGCTGATAGGCATGTTGGTGGGCTGGAAAATTCCGTGGGAGAGCTGGAATATGAGTGAGCTCTAAGCAGAGCATGTTTTTACCTGCTCTCACTTATTTTAAAAGTATCACTGGACTCAGCTTTTTTCCTTTTTTGTTTTTCCCCAAATTTTTATTTTCCTGTGGGATCAGAAATACATGACATGGTGAAAGCATGACAAGTCCACAGCATCTGCTCTGAATGCAGCAGTCTTCAGGGAGATACAGCTTAAGTTGTGTCAACCTGAGGCAGTTCTGTTTATGTCAACAATGACATTCTGTACCAGGATTTTAGTAGAAAATTGCACCATTTTCTTTCTTAAAGGCACTTTAAGGGGGATGTAAAACAATGCAACAGCGCCTGCATGTTGTAGGGAATAAGGGTTTTTTTAAGACTTATCAAATATGTTCAAAAGGAAAGTCTGAATAATTCTTTCTGCAAGTAGGACTGATTGTGAGAAATTTTTGGTGAGTGTGGTTCAGAGTTCTAATTTTGCTTATTTGTGCTTATATAAATCTGAAATATCTGCACTGACGTCATTGGAGCTGCATGGAATTAAGTGATGGCAGAATTTGCATCCAATGGTCCCCACAGCTGTTTGTGCTGCTGTAAGCAGTTACAATTCATAACAGTACATGAGCTAATATGTGTATGGGACATTCTTTTTGGATGGTGTGAGATACAGAGACTGTCAGTCTAATTCTCATGAATGGAATTTACTACAGCAACACTGAAAAAAAATAAATCTCATTTCCTCCTAGTGGAATTCAAAAAACTTAAAGATATAGGAATTTCACTTGTAGCTAAAAAAAAATAAATAAATTTCTTTGTTGGTATCTGGGTGATATTCTTGCAATCTTTTTACAGTCCTCAATTAAGGCATAAAGCTGACAATCTTTCAAATCATTTCTGTCAGCCAAAACAGGCCCGATGTTAAGAGGCCCTGCTACTGCAAAACTAGACTTTTATCTTTTTGGTCCAAGGAGCAGAAACAATGTTTTATTTGGATTGTCCTATCTCTAGGGAAATAATAACTTGTGCATATACCCTTTGAACTAGTTAGGGATTTGATGCAATGTTTTGGTAAACTAACAGTACTCCACAAAAAGCATTAGATTTACTCTATCTGACATTAGATGTGATGTGTTCGATTGCAGAGTTTTCCTTAGGCAACAGCTAACCACAAAGCTAAAGGAAATCAAAGCAAGAATCGAAACATTTTATGGAAAGCCCTCAGTCTCTTTTTTTCCCTTGTGTCCTCTTCCCCTTCCTCTGATTAATACATTTTATTTATTTATTATTGTGACTCTTCAGTCACCTTCAGCTGCAAAGATCATCACCATATTGCCAAATACACATTTCTAGGAAAAAAGCTATTGCTCTAAGCCTGCTGTTCACCTTTCTTTCTCCTTCGTTAAAGTAATGTAATGTGTGACCAATATTGGTTCTTCAAGGGTGTTAAGCTTATAAATATTGTTGTAATCACTTGTACTTATGAGATTCAAAATACATACTTAGCATATAGAACATGTATAGCACTTAGCATGTGAAAATGCTGTATAAATCATACATTGCATTAAAAACAATAATACTGGCATTTAACCATGAGATAGGAGGAGGTATATCCAGATACAAACATATCTACTGGTTAAGTTGGAAAAGAGTTAAGCTTGACTGACTACTTTACAAGAAAAGTAATTAAGTATAAATGCTTTCAGGGGCATAGAAACAAACAGAAAGAAGTCCATGTTTGGTCAGATTAGTTTTCCACAAACAATATCCTTTGCAAGAACAACAGAAAGATAAAGCCTAGCTTGAAGCTTGATAAGGAGTTATTAAATGATTTCTATTTCTGCGAAGCTGTTCCAATAAGATAACACAAGAGGCAAACATTATAGGCATAGCAGTCGATAAACAGAAGGTTGGTTTCAACCTAGTAGCAGTGGTTTGTGTGACACACAGGCTGCCAGTGTGAAGCCATGTCCTTTGGTACAACACAGGACACGGAATGCAAATCAATCTCTGCAACAGAAGTAAAGAGAGAGGCTATAGAGCTTAAGCTATTTCCAAATAGATGAATTCAGGCCAACTGTTCAATTTCTTTATGCCTGTCACCAGTCTTGGCCAACGTGACTAAAGCCAGGTCTGACACTAAAAGCTAGGGCAGATAATGGCCTTTGGCTGCTTGGCTGTTATGTTTGTGCTCAGAGTCATAGTAATATGTCATTATTAGGAGAGACTACAAACACAAAATGCCAGGCACTGTGAAGAGCATCCTGCCAGCATCCAAAGTACTGTTCTGTAGGACCTTTGCTGTGCTTCATGTCCTACAGATGCTATACTCAAGGTCAGCTTTTCATGTTTTTAATTGTAATAATAATTTTTTTATTCACAAAATTTATTAGCATTTAAAAACAATCTGTCATTGCTTCTCTACTTTCTCACCTTGCCTGTCATTCCTTCTCTACTTTGTTGCCTTGCCACTTTTCCATTAAGATGGAAATGGTGCAGCTGTCTCTTTTAGGATTGCCTTTATCAGAGGGACAGTTAAGAAGATGGACTAGTGCTTTTGGAACTGTGTGTAAAATGAATACATCTTCTGGGAAATAGTCCAGGTTCCCACCAGGAACAATCAGGTGTAGCAGCTGAACTTAAGGCTTGGAAGAGATCTTTCTCTAATGCAAGGAAAATTGGTTTGCAATCACGCTTTGGAAACTTGAAGTCCTGGAAAGTTCATCATTATTGAGTCATTGCTTGTTCTATGACTGTCTAAGGGAGAGGAAACATTACTCAGGTGGGAAGTATGCCCTTCAGTTGAAGGTGACAATTCTAGATTTTGTGCCAGAAAAAGAATGGCTTTTTGAAATAAAGGTTTTCCTGGTGGTCAACAGAACCCAGTCCTGTCTTCCTTGGCTGCATGAGACCTTACCCATGAACACAAAGAAGAGGGAGCACTGGTGTGGGATGGCTTTCCAGGGTATTTCTCCTTAGCACTGAAGGAGCACAGAAGCTCTACTTTAGAAGGGCCAATCTCTTGAAAATGCTACAAGCAGGGACCTCTTCCTCAAACCAATATGCTGAAATTAATGCCATTACAAACGTGGGTAACAACTGCAAAGGCTTTGGCCTCACAACCTTCCTTGGCTTATAGACCCTAGCACTGGATAGGAGCAAGGATGGATTTCATTACTACCTGAACAGGCACAGGATGTTGAGTGTGGTAGCTTGACAGGCCTCCAATAGGTCTAGACTTTTTATTGCCATTGTACAGAATCTTACTATGTTTTGCACATATATGGTGAAATGTAGCAATGAGTATAAGGGTCAGAATGTCAGGGTATTTGTTGGTAATACTTAAACAGACTTTGTAGCTGCAAGAACACATTCAGTACTCTAAAACTGGGTAAGGCTTGAAAAGATAGCTTAAACTATCTCAAAAAGGATTTCAATATGCTGATATTTGTGCACTATCTCAAATATTTGTCAAAGTCCCTTTAAATATGGTGGCAAGATGATAACTTGACCTGTCACATTTTCTTTTATTTGATGGTATCATGATTTAAAGGAAAAAGAGTCAAATAGTAAAAAAATAAGAAGATATTTAATAACTTTCAAAACACACCACTATTTAAATATTAATTTGTCTTAAAATAAATGTATTTAAAAACCAGAGAAAACTTCCCAGAAACTGAGTTCCTCTGTGTCAATCAGACTGGTTTAGGTACAGTACAAACAGATAAGATGGCAAGGCATGTGATCCCATGAGCATAGAGATACCAGAGACTGAGAAGTCCCTGTTTTTCTGAGCGTTTGGAAAATTTCACCTTGTATTCCACAAGACCTGTGAATGCCATCCAGTGAGTATCTGAGTATCAAAATTTATTGAATGAGAAACATATTTGGGTGTGGGCACTTGAAGAGCTGTGTTAGCAAGTGCTCGTCAGCTGCACTGTGGGACCCGGCCACGTGTGACCTCTGCTTGCCACAGCAGTGAGGTGAGAGGTGTTGGGTTAAACTGCTCACTCCGGTGCAGTGGGGATGCATGTAGCTCCACAGTGCAGAGGGGCCAGTGGTCTGTCACATGCTACTTCCCAGTGTCAGGATCACTTTCAGTGCTCTCCCAGCCTCCTGATGTGCTTTTCTCTCTGGAGAAGGGCAGCCTGGATTGTATGTCTTCCTCATGTCTCAGTCAGGCTTCTGCTGTACCTTTCCCTGATGAGTTTCTCAGCAGAGCCTACTTTTGCTTTCCATGCTTCAGCAATCATGTAAATGTGTCCTGCAGCAGGATCCAAGAGGCAGTACAGACTACAGGCCTAAGGGATCCAAGAATCATTTCCCAGACAGCAATACAGTTTTGAGATGAAGATTTTGCATGGCAAGGTAAAAAGAGTGATGGTGTCTGGGTTTCTGGGTGGTGGAGGTCTAGCAAGCAACTGAAGTTGACAGTACCTGACAAACAAAGATACTGTGAGATGGTTGCTGGAAGATTATTCTTATTAGGACCAGTCATGTAGCACCTGTGCTGGCACTCTACTGTCAAAGTATTTCCAAAGAGTACTTAAGTTTCTACTGTCTTATTTTAGTAACTCAGTCTAGACTTTGTTACCAGGAATCATGTTTGGGCCTGTTAATGAAGGTAATTTGAGGTGCCACAAGTTTACAGTATGAATCTTGCTTGAGAACTGTAGGAAGGATAGAAGGAGCGGCCTTTGATTTGTCCCTACCTTATTGCCTGAAAAGAACATGCTGGTAGTACTGAGTCACCTCCTTTGCATTCTGCGAGCTTAGTGTTCATGAGGAATCTCTTCCCTTGAAACAGCAGGGGAGGCAGTGAGGCAGCATGCCATGTAGCCTGGCTAGAACTGGGCTGAAAGTGGGCTCAAAGTTAGAACATGTGTCTGAAGACCAAGTGGAAGAGCTGCTGTTTGTGTTTAGTCAATGTGATAGGTAAAGCACAATCTTTCCTTTCTTTTATAGTAGCTTTGCTGGCTTGGGTTGCTCTGCTGCTCCTGAAGGCTCACCTGCAGCTGAAGTCACTTTTCATCATGGCACCCCATTTCTGTCTCCTGAGCCTCACGAGTGCAGGCATGTGAGCATGAAAATGGCTTGTTTATTTGGTGATGTCCAGCCCAGAAGTAACACAAGTGCTCCTTACCTCACTACTTTATTTTTTCTGCTATGTATCTGTCACAGTAATGGCAATGGCAACAGGTACAACCACTGGAAGTATTGCTACTGGTAGACACATCACATGGTCTGTGACTGACTGCTCTATTGGATCTAGGATATGGAACTTTTATTGCCTTGTTTCTCCAGCTGATATTTTTGTTCTGTATTTGTTGCAGTGTATAGCACAGACATAGCCAGTACTTCAAAGACTATCACATAAACACGTTCTTGCAAACAGGCAGGGTAAGTAAACAAGAGAGATATTTTTGATCTATGTTTATATAGCAAGTTATCACTGCATTTCAGCAATTTCACCAATATTAAGTGCAGTGGGACGAGAAGGGGAAGAATAAGATAGCTCGTGCTTATGAAGAGCTTCAGCTAACTGTGAGAAGCTGCAAGGCTCTGGTTAGAAAATCGAACAGAGGAGACAGAAGAGCCTGATGTGATGGCCAATCTGGAAATGAGAATAAAGGTGCAGTATTGCAGCAACTGTAGCTGAACTACTGGGGGGCTGCCATGGTCATCTCTCCTTGGAGCCAGACAAAAATGTCCTGAGCCAGACAAAAATAAATTCCTGCTTTTAGGATTGGCTTTCAGCTACCTCACCTCACTGAACAAATGGAGAAGCAGCAGTGTTAGCACGAGAGAGGTAAATGGTAGCAATGCAGAGGAGAGCAAAACTCCAGCAGCCCAGGTTCAGATGAAACCACATAGCAATGGGATCACAAACCAGCCTTCCGACACTGAGTCAGAAATAATAGGTGCAAGGGAAGGAGTCTCAGAAGTGACAAGTTGATTTTTCCTTACCACCATGAGCTCTGCAAACAGCTAGTATAATCTCGCTCTCAGGGGCTAGATTTGAACAGAGCATTTCAGTGGTAGAAATAAATAGTGGGATATTCTTCCTTGTATGGGACAATGTGCAAAACTTGAAACTTGGTAGTAGCAATAAGCACTAGAATTGTAACTTCTCTCTCTGGCCTACACACCTTTAGAGGTGCTATTTTGGGTGTAGCTTCTCACAGGGGAAAATCTTTTCCCTCTGTAGCCAGAGAGAATGTATAGTAGCCAGGAACATCCAATTACGGTTGCTTCTGCTCTGAGACATAATGGAATTTATCACCTTTGTTGCAGAGCTGTCCTATTTTAATGGAACCATTTTTATCTACTCTGGGTCTTCTCCAAAAATGAGTGGCAAAAGAATTTTATTTTAACTAGAAACTAGGAAGAGGGAAAGCCAGATGTGCCCTTGATAGCTCATCATTCTGGCTGTGGAAGGAATTGTTTTCTAAATAACATAAGTCCTTGCAGTCTGTTCCTACTAGTGGCAGAGTTCTTTGGGGAATTATTCTAAACTCTAGTCCTCAGCAAAGTAAGCTTTCCTGCAGCCAAGTATTAGAGTTAACCTCTAAGCTTTATTTTTATCTACAGTTTTCTTGGCAAATTCTGAAGCTTATGTTTGGCATTTCATTTCCCTCTACAATCTTCTATCTTTGGTTTGTCTTACACTTTGCAGAGCTTAGGGTTTATACAGGATTTTGGGTGGGTGATATAAATTCTAATAGGTTTCTATATTATGTAATTTAGAAGCTTAAACAAAGAAAGCCATATTCTGTACTGGAGGATTTGTGCAGAGCTTTGCTGGACTGATACTAATGTTGAATAAACAACTATTTTCAGTACTGTTTTGTTTTTCAAATTAAATTGTAATGGAGAGGAGGGTGGAGACCAAATTCTTACTGAAACGCAATACAACAGTAGCACTTAAGTATCTTGGATGATCTGATAATAGAGGCCAAGCTTGGAGCCCTAACATTGTCATTATTATGTATATTTTCTTTGAGAAATCAAATCTTAGAAACTTTGTTTTTATACAGTTTTGGTGTGCTAAATTTCTGGAAATGTGTTTCTCTGCAGCTATCATAATAAGTTTATATTATATAGAGAAAAAAGTATGTATAATGACTGCAAGAATGTATGTTCTTATTGTACCTTGCAATTAGGGATCATAAAGTACGTTACAATTATACTAAGTCAGAACTGATTGTGTAAACACAGTTTCTGTATCTGCTGGTGTAAATTAATGTTTTAGTCACAGCTGAAGTAGGTCTGATTATAAATGAAATTGCCAGAATCACTCCAAACCACACCACAGAGCTGAAGATAAAAAAAGTTGTCTCTGTATGTTTTCACTTTGACAGAACAATATAAATGAAAGCTTAAGAGAATTACTAATGGGGAGATCAGGTGGAAAGCCAAACCATTGACAGAGCCTGTCAAAGTTCAGTAGGACGGTGGCAGTTTTAAACTGGGAAGTCTCATGTGGGTTTGTTGAATGGACTTCTAATACTGGTTTAGATCCAGAAACTGGGAAGGAACAAAGTAAGAGCAATTTCTTGGCTATAAATGGCAGCTCCCATAAAAGGCAAAGGAGAGTCATAAAATGTCAGGAACTATCTGGGGGTACATCTATATGGGCTATTTCTCACCAGAGTGATTAACCCTAGCAGAGTTCCATGCTAAGCTGCCAACTTGGTTCTCAGTTCAGAATGGCCTCATGGCTGGCCAGCTTTTTCTTCCCTATCTCTCCCTGCACAGCTTTGGGATGATATACTGCTCTTGCTTAGGCTGTACATGAACCGATGACACAGATGCAGTCAAACCAGGGTGGCCAAAATTATTTACACAAGCTGCAAATCTTTAGTAAGGAAGACTTTTTCTCAGAATGTATCTTGTTCAGGGAAGGATGAAAGAGCAGAGACTGTACTTGGCTTTTTCTACCCCTTCTACATCAAGGCCAAGCTGTTTTTCTGTTAGGCATAGTTAGTACGGGTCTTTATAATCAAATAACACTGGAGTATTAGAACTACAAATATGAAAGAAAAATAAATAATTTCTAAGTTTAAATAAAACATATAAACAGGTTGCAGGAGAGTTAAGTGCTGTAAATGGGATCTTAAAAGTAGGTATATGTTAATCATAAGTGCAAACATGCAATTAGATCACTGGTAGAAATCATCAAAGTCAATATCCTAAAAATCAGGTTAGTCTAGGATGTCTTAGGTAATCCTGCTATTGTTCTATAATATTTTGTACTTGCAGGAGCAATTTTTCTTTTGGTGCCATAGAAACCTCCATTGTCCTGCAGATGGTGGTAACATTTGCTTCAAAAAATCCTCCTATAACCATTGATAAAATGCTTAAACCAGGATGGTGAACATTATAGGTTTGGGGTCTTTTTTTTTTTTTAAAGAAGACAGAATCTGTAAATCGGTATCAAAATTAGAGATGAATAGAAATTCTGTGCAACTCTTCACAAAGTAGTAGTGCATCTGCTGATGTGACTCAGAGCCTCTGCTTTTAGTTAATATTACCACCATGGAAATAATACTCATATGCCTTTGGAGAATCACAGAATCATATATTTGGGCAGAGTTCTAAGCTGCCTGATCTAGTAGATCTCCCTGCCTATTACAGCGAGTTGGACTAGATGTTGGACTTTAGATAGTTGGACTTTAAAGGTCCCTTCCAAACCAAACCATTCTATGATACCACGCCCGAGGGAGTAACACAGGGCTCCTTGCTTTGTTTTGTGCTTTAGACTGGGAATTCTTTAACAGATGCAACAGTCACCAAAGTCAGCAAAAGTTTTGTAACTGAGAGCTGACTCGAAATGAGAGTCACGGGTTAGGTTCATGATTTATTCATATTTTCCTATTTTTTTTTCTCCAGATTTGACTATTTGAAATTTAAATTGTTACATGTTCGCTAAGAACCTAATTTTTCTAAATTTTGAAGGAACCACTGTAACCCATTTGGCACATATGGCCATCTAGTCACTAGTACAGAGATCTGATTACAAATGTAAACCATTTCAGGCCAGGTAGCCCAGTTTAAAAGATGTAAGTAGTTTTTTGGTGTCTTGTAAATATCTTTACCAAATAATCCACTTCCATATTCGGTTTCCACGTATTTTCTCTTTTCTTATTATTTAAACTTAATTTATCTAGATATTGCTGCTGCTTTAATATATTTCATAAATGATCTAATATTCAATGTTACTAAAGTCCTTTAGATGAATTCCTGAGCAAATGTTGTGTATTAAATTTTCTGCTATGGTAGGTGAGCTGCATGATCACAAAAAGAAGAGTTTTGCCTTTCAAGAAACCTGATTTTTCTATTATCAGACAGAAATTTGAGACTGTCCAACTATATTGCACCTTTGAAACAGCATGTAGTAAAGAAGTAGTATTGGGAAGAGTATAAAGTGCACTTTAGCAGCACAAAGACAGTAGTGTCTATCCCATGTACTTGTAAACCTGTACAGAATAATTTCTTTTTGCTATATGAAATACACAAGAAACGAAACTCATAGTACAAAGGAATTTTGAAGGCACCTCAGTGGAAGCTGAATGTGTCAGTAGAGCCAAATGTTTTTTTTTTAAGACAGGCAGACAGGATAAAATTTTAATGTTGCAAATTCAAAGGAAGAAAACTCAAGAAGCTCTTTTCTTATTAATAAACTCCATTTCATCCCCCGCTAATATCAATCAATCAATCAATTAAAAAAAGCCGATTTTAAGATAAAATAATTGCATTTTATTAAAACTGGAAAGCTGAAACACCTGGCTATAGGCATTTTAATCCTTTGCTAGAAAAATGCAAATGCATTAGCAAACTTTTCCTGAACTTCTATCATTTTCTTTTTTTCCCCAGACTGGCCTGTAACTTCACAAGCAAGTTGTTTGGCAATAGCTGTGGAATTAAGGTGAAGTCCATATTTCAGATCTGAAACTCTTAAATGCAACTTCTCCATAATTGGAAATTCTTTGCCTAGATGTCTGTCAGGGACACAGCTATTTGTATCTTGCCAAAAACAACTTGGTGGTTTGCAATCACAAGGGAAAACTTAGCTTCCCAGCTGGCTGATGGGATGTAATCTGACTCCTACTCAGTCACCAAAGTGCTGCAAAAACATGTGTTCCATTTGTTGACAGAACAATTGTCCTGGGTAGCATTTGCTTACAATTTGGTACTTTCATAAATATTCTAAGAACTTACGTTGTATAGCACAGAAAGTGCAGGTAGCAGTTTCTATTTTCACTGTGATAGCCTTGGACCATCACTTCTCAGGGCAGTGCCAGCTCACTCAGTAAGTCCTCTAGAGTGGAGTACAGACAATTTAGGAATTGACACAGACCATGCTGTACCTTGCTTCCTTAGCTGGCCATTCTCATTTCTGCCTGCTTTCTCTAACCCTCACAGCTTCCTTGCCCAAAATTGCCTAATGGGTGGGATTTGTGCCACGGCAATCTCCAGACTGGAAACAGAGTAAGTCATTAGAATTGAAAGCACATGCATGGAAGAATCCTGAATGACAAGAACCAGAGTGTGCTTCACTACTGGCTCAGGAACATTTTCAACCGTAATCTATTTCTTTCTCGGCTCCTTTGCAGACATCCTACCTCTTGATACAACTGTGAATGCTCTTTCATTAAGAAAAAGATACAAAAATACAATACAAGGACCTGGAAAGTATTACTTTGTTTCATGTTATCTATCGGTGATTCAAGAAGAATTGGTTTTGCTAAGAAGAATATTCAGAGGGACAGTAATGTCTGGATTTGTGCTATAATAACTTTATCTCCTGAACAATGCAGCTATTTGCCATTGATCGTTTTTCCTTTCAGCTGAGAATCTTAAATGTAGAAGTCTCAGATAGGAGATTTGAACTTTCTAGAAGTTGCATTTACACAATGGACTTTGACAACAGTCCCCACATGAGGAGGTTATAATCTCAGGAATTCCTAATGTGATTTGCATTAGGGAATACATGCAGCTCGTTAGCAGCACTGTCCTCTTAAAGTTAATTACAGCATATCAAAATGTGGGACGTGTATTTGACTTGTAAATAAATGTTCCCTGTATCCATGCTCCTCTATCAGTGCCAGAAACCCAGAGATAGAGAGGATGATGATCTGTGCAGTGTTTCTCCCTAAGTGAGGAGGGAAGCAAAATAGACCACCCACTTTTTCCCCCAAAATATCACAAAGCTGTGCTTAATGGGACGTGCAACCTCATTTGCAATCAGTTGTGTCCTTCATCAACAAACACATTTTTCACTATACTTTCCATGCTCTGTTAAAACAACATTCAAATGTGCTCTCTCTCAGGAGGCCAAGAGTGAGAGAGTTGCCTTCCTGTCTTAGGGATATCTCCTTGCTTAATTTCTCTTTGAAAGTAAAGGTTTCCTAAGTCTTGTGGAGAAAATAGGTTATACTTGAACATAAGAGACGGAAAAGGCAATGTTTAATAAATTTGATAGTATTTAGTAAAACACTTCAGTTGCAACCTGTAAGTAGATAATATTTTATATTTTGATTTATTATAATAGTTTATGTAAATATTATAGGGCTATGATATTTGTTATGTTGCTGTTTTCTGTCTCTAAGTACCTCGCTTTTCAAGAGCTGAAACTTATTAAATATGAGAGAAAAGTATCTGAAGTTAGACATGCTTTTTGTCTATATTCTTGGCCAGAAAAAAAAGACCACAACAGTGAATTGAAAATTTTCTATGTAGTAAAGACAGTTAATTTAAAATCCAGTGATTGCATAAATGCAGTGTCTATTTTTTGTGTTTTGTTTGTTTGTGTTTGGAGGTTTTTTGCCTTTTTTTTAAATATCTCAACTGATTACTGAAAGAAAGGAAAATTATGTTAATGCAGATGATGTTACAACTGTCTGTGAAGGTATAGTCCCAGATCCTGGGTGAAGACCTTGTGGTATGACACTGTGAAACAGAAATGCCAACTCTGAAGGCATTTTATATGTAGGTAATTGGCATGTAGTTAACTGGGTGTTTTCGAACTGAGTCCAGAGGGTGTCCAAACTCATTTAGAACTTGGCTTTTCATCACAACAGGTATGATTAAACTCCCTGGGGTGATGGAAGAGAAATTGTGTGGGAAGAATATGATCATCTGGAGAGCCTTATGGGAAAAGAGATTTGGTGTCCCATATTGCACAATTTACCTCAGCTACTTGTAACCCATGATATATGAATATCTTCAGTGTTTATTTGCTGTATTTCTTTTTTTTGTGCATGTGAAGAACTTTTACAGAAGTTGACTAACCTTTAATATTCTTCCTTGGCTGAGGAACAGGTTAAAGGTGAAACTCATGACGTTAGGCTAAGTAGGGCTATAATAAAGAGTACTGATTGTTTTGGTGATGTGAAGGCTTGCATGGGTGAAGTTAAAATATTACACTCAGAGCCTGTATAGAAAACAAGGAACAAGTGCAGCTGTGAAATATGTGAGACCACAGGATTGGAAAGAACTTCTTGGAATCTTTTCTTGGAAGAGTCTTCTCCTACTGCAGGCATTTACATGCTAAAGCCCTAATTACTACCTCAAGGTCTATCTTAAACTAAGTAGTTTCTTGCTTTCTCAAGGTTCCCTAGACCTTCGTTCTTCTGGTGTCTAGAAACTTTTTTCAGCCTAAATTGAGCCAATGTACAATTGAGCCAACTGTTCCTTTCTACGTCCTGGAGAAAAAGTAAATATCAAGGGTATCATAGAGCTAAACTATATGAAGGTGGAATGTCAGGAAGGCCTCTTCTTGTAGTAAGCTGGCCACAGTCGTGCAAAGTTGGCACCCTGATCCAGTGAGTACTAAACACATGGTTAAGTCTGAGGATAGATTTCACTGCTTTTCGCAGCTCTAGTTTGCATGTTTCTTTCCTTACCCCTTCTTCCCCTCACTCTCCTTTTAACCTCTGATACTTACTTTTCTGATCCCCAAGGAATCAGCATCTTTCTCCCCAAGCTTACTCCACTTCCTTGCTTGGAGCCAGCCTTCTCAGCCTACCCAGGAGTTTCTCTTGCCTGTTTCCTTCTGCACCTGTTGACTGTTTGCACTTGTGTTGGTGTCTTTTGGCCCTTACTCTTCTTGTATGACTTTTGTTCCTCCTTTTTAAATGCTCTTTGTGCTAGTGCAGCTATAGGAACTGGTTGTTTGCACACTGCTTTCCTCTCCGCCTCACACAATGGTTTGGTTTCTTGAATTTCTGTTCGCTTCTGCCAGCATCAGATGCTTTAGTGAGAAAGAAGGGCCTTATCTTCTTTCCATCTCAGCTCCTCCTTTTCTTTTTGCATTGGTGGCTTCTCAGTCTGAGACTCTCTGATTTCTGCTTTGTCTGGAAAGGAGAGGAAACAAGGACTATGACATACCAACTCCTAGCATTTTCTTCCTTCACCATTCTTAGGGGCACTACTGCTGATAAAATGATCTCCTCTTGTGATTACCTGCATCAGATACTCTGCACCATTAAAGGTGCCACCGTTTTCATTAATAATATTGTATCAGCCTGTAAGAACAGCCCATATTAGGAGATAAAAGCCTTGAGAAGGATTCTGCTTTGTCAGAGGTAATGGCTGTTGCGGTTATCCCATCAAACGTTATCTTTTCTTCCTGTTCATGAGGCCTGTGGTAGCTTCCTGTCAGAGGTCGTACTATCCAGAGCAGCTGATGACTGGAGAGGATCGGATGCTGGTGTTATAAGAGCTGTGAGGGGGGGCCGGCTCCTCTACTTCCCCAGGCCTCCCGGGGTCCGGAGGGGATTGCGAAATCCCCACGTGGTCAGGACTAAGGACAGGCAGCACTCCACGGTACTGAGGTCGTAGAAAAGCCTTTAATTACTTAACTCAAGGGTATTTAAACTCTTCGGGCGGGGTTTGGGAGGTAGCATGTGACTGGGTAGGGGTTCAGGGGGAGTGGTGTGGTTTGGGGGACACAGAGGCCAATAAGGGAACAGGAGGACCAAATCCAGTGGAAGCCCAGGAATGGGGAGTGACTGGTGATATGTCCAATAAGGTCGGGAGGGGGGCGGGGCTGGACATCCGGGAGGAAAGGAACACTCTTTTCACATGTGTGCAGGGGGTTCTAGGGGTTACAATCTAAACAGGGGAAAACCCGTACATAAAAGACGCAGGTAATGCTGAATTATAAAGTCTCTGGTCCTTTGGAAGTTGTCACAGTGCTGGTCTTGTTTCTAGTGGTTTCTTTTTCCACGATATGTAGTCTGGATAATCCTCTTTCTGTTTCACATGTGCTGTGGCAGAAGTCTTTCCCATCAGTGTCAGGCTGGATGGAAGGTGCCTTTATCAACCTCTAACTTCCTTCCTTTGAGCCCTGTAAGTGCCTCATAGTTGGCAAGAAATTAAACAGCAGGAGAATAAAGTGTAAACTCACACTGATGGCGCTGCACTAAAGAGACAGGCAGTTTCCTAATCAGAGATCTGCCTTATCCAACAATTTCTGCCTTTTCCATCTGTGTCCAAGAATGTGTTTGTGGAGGGGGTGAGGGGAGGAAAGGGAGGAAGCGAAATGGAGGAAAAGCACCATCAGGCCACTCTTGGTGGACCAGGTACATTATCTTATTAAAGATACTGATGATCCACTTCTTCAGTGCTACACAAGCCCTATCCATCTCCTTTCATATGTCATCTGGTGTGTCAGTGACAGTTCCACTTACACTCATATGGACAAAGCTGGCCTGGTTCTGTTTCAATAATGACTTCTAGAAGGTTTGCTATGTTTTTGAATGTTTTAAAGTTCTGGTCAAGTTCCTGTGAACAGTGGCATCACTTTCTCTTCATTCAGGCATGGCATGGGGAAGCTAGGCTGGCCTTTTCTGCTATAGTTATACATAAGATGACCAGATGGAATGCAGTGAGCAAACAAGTTTTTCAGCTCAGCAAATGACTGTGTGTTCACCTGGAGATATTGTTCTCAGTGTAGTTGCAAAGGAAGTACAGTGAATGAAAGCTGGGCTCTACAGCCCTGCTAAACCTTGATTTGTCCATTGGGTATTCTCTGATGCCAGGGAAAAAAGTGCTAGAGCATCTCATCAGAGATCCCTCTTCAGAACCCCTCTTCAGAGATCAAGAGGATAATGGAAAAGCAACATCCTTTTATGCTAAAACCTAACTGGCATTCATGTCAGTAGGCTCCTTTTTGATGGACTAAACATTCTTCTCACTCTGAATTTTTAGAAACTCTTCATCTGCTGTCCCATGAGAAACTTCACTAGATACTGTAGTTCACTGCACATTATGGGAAGTCCTGCTTTAGATATTACCATCCTCTGGATTGAGTCCCCAGAGAACGGAGAAGTTTTGTGCTCATGAAGATGGGCTGTGTTTATCCCAATATCAATGAAGGATCTCTGCAATCTGCCTCCCAAAGACATGTATCTGGCACCAATTACGTGGCACCTGAAGTTACAATCCCTCCCTATTATACCCATGCTGTCTAATATGAGACCATTTTTGATGGTTTATCTGGGTTGAAACCCTGTCAGTACTGTTCTTGGAAGAGGAAAGGATGGAATAGATCATACAGTTATACTGTATGCAGTTATACTGCAGGTGTATCAAGGCCCTTTATATTCAGGTTATTATTTTTGTGGTGGTTGTGCACAGTGCTTTATTTCTGTCTATTATCTGTTCAAACTCAGCTGAGACCCGATCCAGGTCATAATCTTTGATTGAGGAGTGTTAAGATTGCTCCCTGTGCAATGAGTTCCATGCAGCTTGCCTTACTCCATCTCCTCAGTACAACTAGCAGGTGTAGCTTACACTAATGATGAGTTCCTCAAAGTACAGGTTATAGAGACCTAATATAGGCCTATGCCAAGTCTTTCATTTGAAAGCTTCCTCCAAGTTGTATGGGTCAGGAGCTCCAGCCTTATGGCCAGGATTGGATCTGTGCCCAGTGCTATCCAACAGTGTGTGCACCTGATGTTCCTTCCAGACATTTGCTTCTGTTCAGAGAAAGGTTGAACTAATTTTCTTTGCAGACTGCTCTGGCTCTGCCAGTGCCTTTCCTGAAAAGCACTGAGGGGGGCTACTGTCACCAGCCTGCTGTTCCTGCCCACGCTCAGGCAAAGGTTTGGAGCCTTTCACTCTCCTCTGGCCAGCCTCCAGAGCAAGCGGGTCTCTGAGGCTGTGCTGAGCCTCCTGCTGGTAGGCAGAGCGAGAGGCCTGCTTTGCTTCTACAGCCAGGTTTGCATGTTTGTGGGCTCTGTGGAGCCTCCTTTTATAGTGCTCTTAGTCCAGCAGAGTGTTTATTGATGCATGCATTCCTTTCATTTGCTGCTTTCAAAGCTGCTGATAAAATCAGCAGCTCTTCTATCTCCATTTGACAGGGCTTGTTTGAGATCCTGATCCAGTTTTGATCACCTTACCTTGATGTGTCCTGGATGTATTGTATCTACATCAGCCTGCCTGCCTTCCCCTTTACACCACATCTCCTTCGATACTGGTCTATGCTGAAACCTCTGTGCCTCTCATTGAGTGACTCCAGCCTTTGCCGTTTCCCATAAGTCAGGCTGGGACTGGTCCTGCAGTGAAGTCACTGCTATTTTCTTCTGGACATTTCCCAGCCATTCAGAGTTCAGACACTGTATGTAACAAATAAGCACTAAGCCCAAAGCATCCTGAAACTGGTCAAGGGAATTGGCTGTATTGCACATGGTACAGAGCTGTGCGGGCTCTCTGCGCCCCTGGTGCCTGTCAACTCCTTGAGTTTATGGTATTAGAGCTTCACTGACAGCTCAGTCCAAAGCCCTGGGAAAATAAAGGCTGCCTTCTCCTCAGGTCAGGCAGCGTGTCAGGGTGGAAAAAGGGGCTACAGCATGCAATTCCTCCCCAAACTGCAGTGGATGTTGTTAGAAGGAGGAGCCCCGGGGCAATGTGAGCATGTCCTCAAGGAGAGGAAGCATGAAAGGATGGTTCACCTGCTGTGTGTGGATGTTCAGTCCCGTCAGCACAAGGTGTTTCGCAACCGAATATGCCCGAGGAGGGTGTCATCCTCACAGAGGCAGACAAGGCAAAGTTATCTCTAGCAGACAAGTGTAAACAGATGTTTCTTTCTAAAAACTTTCACCGGAGCAAAATTTTACAGGGGCAGCCGAAAACACAACCTTGACACTACTCTCCCCCGCTACCCTCCGGGCCTTTTGAATAAACGATTGTTGGAATATTTACACAAGGTCAAATAACATTATTTTTGGAAATGACTATTTCGGTTACTTAAAAAAAATCAGCCTGAGGCAGGCACCTGGCATGGAAAATTTCATCTTGCGTGGTAAAAGCTTGGCAGAAGTTACTAGCAAGTGCGAAGAGTGTCAAAAAAAAAAAATCAAAAAAGAAACGAGGAAAAAGGGAAGCGTCAAACAGCGGCAGTCGCGGGCAGAGCTGCGCTCATGGGCGGGGGCCGCCGCGCTATCCCGGGAGCCGATCCATGCTGGGAGCCGATTCGTGCTGGGATCGCGACCCGGGAAGCGGCCGAGGCGCGGGAGCCGGCCCCGCCACGCGACTCCGCGCGGGACGCACCGCCATCCCCGTCCCCATCCCCATC
>VWZF01005416.1:0-11280 GCA_013396755.1 Sclerurus mexicanus
GAGAACACACACAGAGTCAGTCTCGAGGTAAAAAGGCAGCACAGGAAGAACTGTGCCTCACCAGTAGTGCTGATGGACTTTCCACTGCACCTTTTGCGATCAGACTTGCCTATCTTGCATTGGCCTTTTTTGCCACCAGTGTACTTGTAGCAAGCATGGGTAGGGCCCTTGCAAATCTTCATTTGCGAAGCCTAGCCATGATGATGATGATGATGATGATGATGATGATGATGATGTGGATGATGATCTGAGGAAAATACTTGTTCCTGATTTTCTCCTGATGAGTGAGCACAATCCAGCACAGGGCCAGAACCTGGCAAGCTGGGAGCTGTGTGACTGGGACTGCTAAAACACAAAGGTAAGAAAGAGCTCTAGGAGTGGAGTCCTTACTGGAAAAAGTGGTGACCTATGTCAGGCAAGCGCTTAGTTTTGCACCCCATGACAACACCTACAATTTGATTTTTTCAAATAAATTAGGGTCTGGTCTCCAAATCCTCACATACTAGTTTGACTTTGTTGCAACTTTTATTTGATTTGAGTTAGACTGGTGTAAACATGAAGCAAAACATCACGTTATGGTGATCTGGGCTGTGTAAGGTGTTAAGAGCTTCTGAGGAAACTGGCAGAGCATTTTGCCCTCCTATCTGTAAAACAATGCTATTATTGAAAGAAAAGGGGTGGTGGAAAGAGTGAAGTAAATGAATGGGATAAAACAAAGTTTAAAAGAACTACCCTGACTGACTGCCTTCTCCCTTCCTGCAGCACAAGATAATACTATTTTTATTGTGGTTTAAATCTTAGTTTTATCACTGCTGGACAAAGCTGAATTTTAGGTGGAAAAAACATTTGGTTTTGATCAGACATTCCAGACTTTCATAAAGATGTGAAGTTGTACAGTGTTGAATTTTAGTACTGTGGGAGAGGGGTATAGAAATAACAGACCCTGAACAAGAACAGGAGATAGAGATTTGTAAGAACCAATATGGAGTATTTTCAACAGGAGGTTTATGGTGACACACATTGAAAAAAAAATTGCTTAATAAATCAGAGGACAATCTAGTATTTAAAAAATAATAAAGAAATTGTTATCTATTCTTGAAAATCCTCTCTTTAGGCCAGAAAACCTCAATCAGATATTGCCTAGAAATACCCTTTGAATTGAGATATTCTGTTTGATTTTTGTTTCTAAATAGGCTAATGCTCTTTGGAGAAATTTGCATATATTAGAGCTAAGACATCTGTCCTTCAATAAAAAAACTACCTTCATCCTTTTTATTTATGGCATACATGGCTTCCTGTCTCCATCCAGACAATATTTTATCTTGTTGCCTTAGGTACGATGTGAGCTCTTCAAACTGCCCAGCTAGTCCCTTCACTTTCACATCTTAAATGGTGTGACTGAGTTCAAAGCAGGTGTTAGCTGTGTGGACTTGCTGTGCCAACTAACTGCCTGAAGTTCATGCTGGCACGTTCATGCTGGCACATAGATGCTGAAGAATTTTTCTCCATGTCTCCTTAGTTAGCAAGCCAAGTGCTAAGACAAGAGCAACTTCTTGATGCAGAAAGATGTGATCATTTCACACTCTCCATAAAATCATCCACTTACATATACTGAAATAACAGAGAAGCAGCAGAAAACCAGCTCAAGCAGAGTGACAGCTCCTCTCCACACTGCTTGGCTGTACCAGTCAGGGAAAGCATAGTGAACAAGTCCATTAGTACTCCTCTACATTTACCTTGCAGGAGAGGAGAAATGGGGATAGGACTCTGCTGACAACTCCACCACTGCAGGCAGAGGAAGAGAGCCTGAGAGTGCAGAACTGTTGTAAAGGAGGAATACATGAGGTAAAAAAAAATTTGCTGTTTTCATATCCATCAGGTATAAGGGTACAGAGATATTTAAAGATGTAAATAGGTCTTTAATCTTGATGACAGCCTCTGAGACTCTCTCTGAGTCCTGGCGTTAGCAACACTCAGCTAATTCAACTGGCATCAGGAATAATGGGCACTGTTACAATTCTCTCTGTATAGAGATGGATTAGATGTACCCAGAGGTAACTAGGCTGAGCCAAAACCAGAACACTTACTCAACTAAATTTTCATGTGATTGAGTATTCTAAGACATCAAAACAGATGGAAAAAAGGAGACAAATATACCAACAGTGATCAGCAAGAAATTCTGCTGTTATATTTTATATGCCTAAATAATCACATAAAAATAATTTGTATGTAAGTCTTTGTATGATGACCATACTTTGAAAAGATCTTCATATAGATGCTACAAGACCTGTGTACCTAGCAAACAAGAGTAAATACCAAAAAGCAAATAGAAAATCAAAATACTGTAAGAAAACATGCATTCTGTAATCTTTGCATTTACCTTTCTGCTTAAGAACAGAGTTCCTACTTTTAATATATATGTATAATAATAATACATCTTATATGAAGGCTAGAAACTTTCTTCACTGAAAGCTAGGATTCTTGTTCAACTGCAAGCCTAAGGGAGCTGAAGCTTAGGGGAAGAGTCTTCAGCCTTCACAAGCCACATGATAACATCAGGCAGTTGAGATAATTCCAGATGGCTCAGACTATGATACCAACACGTAACAAGTGTAACATTTTACCAGCATGTCTGTCTTGGTTTTCAGCTTTAGGGCAAAGTGAAGGAGTTAGGCTTTTTCTTTCAATATTGAAGTTCAACAGATTTTAATCTTTTCCAACACATATTTTATCCTATTTCATTAGCAGCATAGCTCAAATTGTGGTTCAGCCAATATCCTGTCATATTCAGCCAGCAGTTCTAAAATAATATAGGTATCCTTGGCCTGAGCCGTCTTTTTTAATGTTTCTTGATCAAGCTAATGGCAAAAACAGCTCTTGAAATCCGGCCTATGATAATGCTTGGGTAGCCATCAAAATATTACATTTAGGCCCTACAAATATCCATTTAAAAATTGGGAATGTTCCATCTTTCTCAACTTCTATGGCATATGAATCACCATGACATTCGATACCTAGCAGGATTTTGCATGAATTCCCATGAGATTTAGTGAAATGTTAGCATATGTAGAATTCCTTGATATGTTGAATTAGGACATATTAGTTACAGTACAGTTTTACTTGATGATGTTGTATTATCATACTTTTTTCTTCAAATAATACATTAAATCAGAAGAGAAGTTTACTAGTCCTTCTACAGTGAGTCACATTAGAAAGCAACAATGGAAATAACTTTATTTAATTCAGGGCAAAGATTTGATTTAAAATAATGTATTTGCCAAGAAGTTAGTATTTGTGTTGAAAGTCTCACCTCTGAATACCTGAGGAAGGAAATAGCTGGAGAGGCACTATTCCACCTTGTTTTGAATGTCAAATGATCTCTGATTTTGTATTCTCAGTCACATGTAAAGAAAGCTAGGATTGGACTTTACTAGTTGCAGACTTCTACTGCTTGTTAAACTGTTATTCATGGAGTTTGCTAAGAGTTTCGCCCTATCATTACCATCCTAGATCTTTTTAATGTTAAAAAAAAAAACCAAACCAAAAACCTTAAAATAAAATATTGTAAGGTGGAAACTACCTAGCAAAATTAGGAAAATGTGAAAGGAAATGACTTAAGAAATTTAATCCTTTTCTGCAAACTGAGTTTTGCAGGTGCCCCACCTCTACTGAAATGAAACTTGGATGTTAATGGATGCAAATAGCTTAGCAGGTGTTTGAGTTTGTCTGTTTTAAACTCCATCACTGACGAGGCTTTATTTTTTTCTTAATGACATATTTGTATGCTTTCAGAGGCAAAAAGTAGTTAGAAATACACCTGCTGGTGCTGGTGCCACTTGGAGCTGATTTGATTGCTGTGGAGGTGAGTTAGCTTTGGTAGTACATTATGTGGCTCCATCTCACTTTCCTAGGCTTAATAGAACTCTCTGTCCTTTTGTTGTATACCATGAAACGGAACAGTAATCCACAGTTCTTGAAACAAAAGTCTTTCCATCAGTTTCAATAGACTTTGAATTAGGTTCAAAAGTTACCGTTTTCTATCCAGAAGCAGCAGCAGAAATTTGCATACTGGGGAGGATTTGCCACACCACCTGCAGTGGGTCAGTTCTGCCAGAGAAACCAGAGCTGTTACCAGGACTCCTCAGTGTCTTTACACAAGTGGGGCAGTGATTCAAGTCACAAAAGTTTAATTCTGTTTGAACTGTTACCCTTTGAATGAAATTTGCAGAAATGGAAAATGCCTCTTAGGATATTTGCCTGTCTTATTGTTATGAGTAATTTGAAGACTAATCACAGTTTTCTGACATTGGTTCTTATTTTTGGATCACCCATGATAAATGGCTAGAAACATGGAATACTCAAAGTATTTTAACTCTGGAATGGGCATACAGACACTGATCAAGAGTACCAGTAATTCTACAAATAGATATAAACTAAATACCCTGCAGGAAAACAAGGACGAAGGGAGGTGGGAAAGCCAGGATAGAGGGGTTAAAAAGAGGAAAAGACTCCTTGGAGTTAGTATTCCTTAAAGAAATGAAAACGCAGGTGAAGAGAACCTCTTTAATTTTTTCATTAGGAATCCCTGCATCTGGCAAGCCACAGAAAACCAAGAGTGTCTCAGTGTGAGAACATACCCAGAAGAACACTTTTGTCCCTATGTACAAAACATTTTATGCAACTTCCTTATACCAGGAACCTTAATCACAATATAATACTTATGCTAAATGCTCTTCATGAGTTTAATTCCTTTTGGGACAGAAATTCCTTAGAAAATTTATCAGAACTTTTTTTTGGGTTTTTTAAATATGGTTGTAAAAATTATTATAGTTTATTTATAAGTTATTGTGTTATACTTTTTACTGTTATTTTGCCCTGAATGTTACTTAATAAAACCTGTTGCAGGGCAATGGGCAGCAATAACTCAAGAGCAGATACTGAAACAAAAGCAGCTATATGTGATAAGTCTGGCCAAGATATAATTTCGTCTTAATACATATGATGGGATGCATGAAATTTCTAGAAGTCTTTGTTTGCATTGTTTATATTGCTGCATTGGATAACTGTCTTCCTAAAGAACATGATGAATATGAAATAACACTTTCTGCTTAATTTTCCAATTTACGGAAAGTATTTCTGTTAAAATTGTAACTTTTGGGATTCATGAATATTAAAAAAAAATAGATCTGCTCTGAATTCTCTCACATTACTGCAATGTCTCTTCAACATAGACCACAATAATTGGAAACTTTTATGAGCAGAATACAGACCAACTATTTTTCTTATACAACCCAGCTATTTGAAGTGGAGACAAAGATGACAACATTGAGACTGCGATTATCAAGTTAGAGCTCAGAGGTGACTCCTCACAAAGACATTTGGAGATATAAAAAGAACAGCTGGAGCTGCAGAAAAGAGGAGGAGTAGTAAGGAAGAGAATGACTGAGAAGAAGGTAGTTGGAGATAAAATACCTAGTTCTTCTGGTCGATAGTCTTCAAGTTGTAGAATGAAAAGCTGTATCCCCCACCCTTGTGAAACTGCTTCACCTCTCTAGTCTCTTGCACCTTCATCTGCATAAGTGGGTCCTGTTCATGTGCTCTCAGAAGGCAATGTACTCCATTGGCTGAGACAGCACAACATCTCCCTTCTCTGCTCAGAATTGTTTCAAGTTTGGCTTCCTCCTAAATGTTTTTCTAGTCTACCACACATGGGTAATAGATTTCATTTGAAATGAACTTAATTCAATTTCCTTCTAGTTTACCCCTTTATTTGTTCTGATTTTTATAAAAGAAAGTCACAGAACAACAGCTCTTGATCTTTTTGATAACTGGAATGAGACATCTGATTACTCACAGCTGCTATAGCCCACTGTGATGACAGGCTCCATTTTTTTTCCCCCGAGTGTGCAAATGTGAAATATTCTTCATGTGGTAGATCAATTTTGCATTAAACTTACATCCTTAGTCCCCATGAAGACTGTGATCCTAACAATTTAGAAAAATGCTCAGAATATATCTGATGAAAATAACACACCAAAGGAAGATAATTTGATATCATGCTAATCTGAAATGGTAAGGATTAGAATATTCAGCATGTCAGCACCAATGTTGAACTCTGCTGTGCCCTCTTGGCATCTTGACCCTGCCCTTGTCACTCTTCTGGTACACACCGTACCCAAATAGACGTGTGTAGCTTTCTTCAGCAAGAAACTCCAGACTGACCAGAATGGATTTGTGTATTTATACAAGCAACTTCATAAAACTTTAGAAGTTTTGGAACTCTATTATTCAAACCATCAAACTACTAGATTGTCCCTGACACATGCTTAACCTGTGCCTAATAGCATTTTCCCAAACAATTCCCAAGCCACAGTTTAGGAATTAGGAGGAAATACAGACAATTTGCACAGAACTAATCATCTCTGTCAGACAAGAGGATTTAATAATGTGGACATGGTCTCTCTGTGGCAAAACACCATGGCAAGAGTTTGGGTACAGATGTACATTAAATCACAGATGTTGTTACAGCCAAAAAGAGTATGTTATTCTGAATACAGATATTGGGGAAGGGCTCTTTCTATGGCAAACTCTGACTCCTGCTGATGAGTCTTTCTCAGGTCTATGAACTAGTTTCTCTTTTTTGTACTTTTCTTTTTACCTTTTTGCTCAGCACTGACCTGTGTACCTGGTGATCCATCTTCTTTCACAGAATCACAGAATATGCTGAGTTGGAAGATACCTATTGAATTCAACTCTTAGCCTTGCACAGGACCATCCCCAAGAGTCATACCATATGTCTGAGAGTATCATCCAAACACTTCTTGGACTCTGTCAGGCTTGGTGCTGTGATCGCTTCCCTGGGGATGCTGTTCCAGTGCCCAATCACCCTCCAGGTGAAGAACCTTTTTCTAATGACCAACCTAAACCTCCCCTGACACAACTTCAGTCAATTCCTTTACTCCTGTCAGAGTCAGTCCTTCAGTCCCCAACAGAAGAGATCAGTGCCTGCACCTCCTCTTCCCCTTACAAGGAAGTTGTAACTCCAATGAGGTCTCTCCTCAGTCTCCTCTCCTCCAGGCTCAACAGACCAAATACCCTCAGCTGCTCCTCACATGGCTTCCCCTCAAGGCCTTTCACCATCTTCATTCCCCTCCTCTGGAAACTCTCTAACAGCTTTATTTCTTTCTTATATTGTGGCTCCCAAAAANGGGAAATCCAAAAAGTTTACATCAGTTGATTTCCCTTGATCATCTGGGTGGGTTACCTTGTCATAAAAGCTAATCATGTTCTTCCTCTTAGTTCTACTGTCCTATACAATTTTTTTCATATATCTTTCAAGCTGTCATCTCAAGGTTCCATGTTCTTGAAAAAATCAGCCCCGATTTTTCTTGCCCATTTCTGTCTTTTGCCCATTTGTCTCACTCCCATTCTTTATAAACTTCTTTATTATACTGCAAAATGCAACAATTTTCTCCCTTTCATCTGCTTTGGATGCCTTCCAATCTGGCTGTCTTTCCACACTGATTCCATTCTCACTACTGTTGCTATCCACATATCCATTTCCAAAAACCTGCCACTTCTTTGTCTTCAACGTCTCCAAAGAACAATTCTTATAATCTTCATCCTTACAGTCAAACATCTTATTCAGGTCCTCATGCATGCTGCCTTGATTAGTAAAGGATTCTCTGAAATGCAGTCATTGCCCTTATCAGTCCACACAAATAACTGTTTTGGATTTCATCTTCATTGTCTGCATGTTGAACATGAATTTCCCTCATCAGCTCCATTCACTGACTTCCTGTCCAAAATCTTTCTGACCTTGAGAACATCCTCAAACTCAAGGGGCTCTCTGTGTCTTCTTCAAGCAGCCACTCTTTGCCTGCCTGCTTCCTCCTTCTTCAGTGTCTCTCTATTTCTTGTCTCACTGGCTTCCTCTACAAGTTATGAATGTTTTGATTTTATTGACAAACTCATCATCTCACTCACACACACTGCATTTTAAAGGCTTTCTAGTGGTCTGTAGTAATTTAAGATGAATTTTCTTTCTTTCCCCCCCTGCCTTTTGTAGTTTTTTTTCTGTTCTGTCCTTAAACAAATAATAATTACAGATTTTCATGCATAAATTTACTGAGTGTTATGCTGAGTGGTTCACCATTGATTACCACACCATTAGCTGGAAAAATGCCACTCCTTGGTATCCAAATTAAAGTAGTCATAAATTTTTTCGAGTAGGCAAAGCGTATCTGATATATCTTTTAATTTAAATGGCCATAATGTATCTATTTTCATTATAGTACTTAGATGTCTCTTCAATACTACATGAGTAAGCAAACTATGTTCCGTAAAATGAATAAGGAAGCTATGAAGTGACTAAGCAAACTGTGATCCAATACTATGTTGAATAAGCAAACTCCATCTTCATTATTATATAGGGGTCTATTTTTACCTGCTTGGTTTTATCTCTAACTGTATTTCTGACAATTACCACAGAGTCAATATTAGAAGGACAATAAGTTTTGAGATCTCTTCATCTAGATGGAGCAATCTTGGAAAATCAGAGATTTAGGCTTCTCAAGGATAGCCAGTTTTTTCAGGTCTCTATTCTGTGTGCTCATAACCAAATGAGAGTCCTCTGGAAAGCACAGGAGCAGTTTGCCATGGTTCTGAAGACAGAGAAAACTATGAAGAGGGTGAGGAGGTATGTATGCTAACTTAGCTGGTCACCACTTTAGCAGAGCAAGAGATAAACTTCCATTTCAAGAATCTGATCACATAAGGGAGCCATGCCTACCTGGATACAACAGACATGTTAATTTTTATTTCTATTGAACTGTCTGCCCAGCTGCTTTTTTTCTGTGATTCTACTCTATTAAGAGCAATGGTATCTTCATTCATCCCTGAGGACATGCCAGAAGCATCAAAACTTGGAGTGCCCAAGGTGGATTTCTGGCAGACTACACATAACATAATGGTCAGCGAGAGGTAAGACCATTTTTACCCTCAAGGCTATGCTTCAGGAGGCATCTCCTTCTTGAAAGTGTCTGTAAGTGCTAAAATAGGGGTGATGACTAAAGTCTGTTTATACCCATCTGCTTTATATGTGTCATTTCTAGCACAGCCTGGAGTTCATCCAGGCAGGACAAACCCTACTAGATCCGTAACAAAAAGATATTGTTTAGGAAAAATAATGTGTGGTCTTTGATCAGTGGTGAAGCTAGAGTTGTTTCTATGCTTAGATGTTAAATTAAAGTAAAATATTTGTAGCATGCATATTGACCTAAAAGATTAAAAACTCTGAACTAATGAAGTCTCCATTCATTGTAAAGACAAAAAAATAAGAATGTAGTATGAAACTATTTAAATCTGACTACTGTAAGAGAAGACAACAGGTGTCTGGAAAGGAATCAGGAAGGAAACAGTCTAATCCCTGATGGTGGCATTGGTCAAACATTTAGCAGTTACTGCATTTACATGATGTATTTCTGAACATTGGGTTCACATCTCATTGCGTATATCCAGGTGCTTCACACTATTATGAAGCTGAATACCGCAACAGTAATGTCCTCTTTTTTTTTGTATCAAGGCCAAGTGTAAGGTTCTGCATTGGTGCTGGGGCAATCCCAAGCGTAAGTAGAGGCTGGATGGAGAATGGGTTGAGACTAGTCCTGAGGAGGAGGACTTGGCGGGGTTGACAAAAAGCTCAACATGACCCAGCAATGCGCACCAGCCGCCCAGAAGGTCCACCATTTCCTGGGCTGCATCAAAAGAAGTGTAACCTGCAAGGAGGGAATTCTACCCCTTACTCCCACCTGGACTACTGTGTCCAGCTCTGAGTATCGCGACATATGAAAGGAGTTCATGTTGGAAGGAGTCCAGTGGAGGGTTATTAAGTCGATCAGAGGACTGCAACACCTCTCCTGTTAGGACAGAGTGAGAAAGTTGGGGTTGTTTGGCCTAGAGAAGAGAAGTCTTCAGGAAGGCCTTATAGCAGCCTTCCAGTACCTGAACAGAGCCTGTAGTAGCACTGGAGAGGGACTTTTTACAAGGGTGTGTAGTGATAGGATAAAGGTATGTAATGATAGGACAAGGGGAAATGGCCTTAATCTGAAAGTGGGTAGGTTTAGATTAGGTATTAGGAAGAAATTCATAACTATAGGGCTGGTGAGACACTGGAACTTGTAGGCCAGAGAGGCTGGGGACTACCCATCCCTAAAGGTGTTGAAGACCTGGATAGGGCTCTGAGTAACCTGGTCTAATGGAAGGTGTCCCTACTCATGGCAGAAACGAGATTATCTTTAGGGTCCCCTCCAATCCAAGCTATTCTGTGATTATATGATGAGTCTCCTTTATGTGATGTAGCCCTGCATATCCAGAGTATTGACACACAGATATAATCAAAAGACTGTCTCTAACAGAATACACACAACTCATACTGGCTTACTCTCATTGTTATTAGTGGATAAACATTACAAAATAATTTTAATCACTGATAATTACTGAATGCAAATATAACACCTGAGGTAAATGCTTTTAGTATATTCTATGTACTTATGTGCCTTTTTGTATTGCATCATACCTTCTGATATATGACTTGTGTCTTCATTCTAGAGCATATAAATCCATAAATTGTGCCAACTCAGACTTTCTTGGCTCCATGCCAGCAGTAAAAAAATAACTGCTTGCCATAGAAGCTGAAGTAATATTGGAAATGACATGGGTAAACAGGAACATTTCTAGCTAGTAAGTTGTCTGAAGAGAAAACTGATGGCATTGTTTTTGTAATGTGAATACTTATCAGTGATCTTTAATGGATCTCAGAAAGTTTTATGTGACACAGAGCTGATATGGTTGTAGAAATAGGTCCTTGCTATTGCTGTGGCATGAAGACCTTTTCTCCTTGGGCAACAATGAGGAGCTAAAAAAGCATGCAGACTTTTTAAAAATGATCCAGACATAACTGTAATCTGAAATTATCAATAAGGAAAGAAATAAATATTTCTTTAGAAGGGCAACAAAGCTGGTGAAGAGTCTAGAGAGCAAGTCATACGAGGAGCAGCTGACAGAGGTGGGGTTGTTTAGGCTGGAGAAAAGGAGACTCGGGAGGGCCCTTACTGCTCTCTGCAATTAATTGAAAGGAGGTTGCAGATAGGTGGGGGTCAGCCTCTTCTACCAGGCAACTGGTGACAGGACAAGAGCAAATAGCCTCAAGCTGCACCAGGGGAGGTTAAATTTGAACATCAGAAAGAGCGTCTTCACTGACAGAGTGGTTAAGCATTGGTA
>VWZF01005416.1:11919-37312 GCA_013396755.1 Sclerurus mexicanus
GAGGTGGTGGAGTCATTGTCCCTGGAAGTGTTCAAGGGATGATGGCATGATGGGCATGGCACTTAGTACTATGGTTTAGTTGACAGTGTCGTATTCAGTCAAATGTTGGACTCCATAATCTTAGAGGTCTTTTCCAACCTTAATGATTCTGTGATTCTGTGATTCTATGATTTCCATGCCTTCCCTTCCTCCACCCCACAATTTTCCTTTTACTCTTCTGTGCTTGCTCTCTCTTTCCAGCTGCTGAGTGTTTAGAGAAACGAAGATGCCTATGGATACAAAGGACTAAGTTTTTTCCTCTATACACAAATTTTTTTTCAGAGGTTAATAATGGAATGAATAGTCAAAATGAGTTTAGTATTTAGACCAGATTTATATACTTAGTGCGGAGACTAAAGGGGGTTTTACACTACCAGAGTAATTTATCTTAGACTGAAATCACATGCAACAGACAGATTTTCTGTGAAATCAAATTAAAATACTCATAGGCTATTTCACAAGACAATGAGACAGCTTTCTTTCCCACTCTTTGGGCATTCTCATAAATGCCATATTTTTGGGATATTGAGGAAGGCTGTGAAAACCATTCTGGATTCAAACACGGTCACAGAAGCTTTATAAGAGTCTGTCTTTATTTCAGTGTTACACTTGATGGGTTAGTCCTCCACTGAGGATACTCATGGTTAGTCAAAGAGCCTTACTGAACTGTGAAACAGATTACACAGCCTACTTCAAACCTCTGTGCAGATCAACTTTACCTAAAACATTTCTTTAGTCTGAACAACTCTTTGCTATCCCAGGCATGCCATTTCAGAATTTGACTAGCCTTATAGTTAGAAAGATTGTGGTGGGACTTCCCTTGCAGTTCACTTTTTCTGTCATTTAATCTCAATTATTTCTTGTTTTAGATACTATTCCCTTGTTTTGTGGAATGATTGTCATATACAGAGTCTGCTAAGCTGTCCTGTGCTTCTAGCAGTATTCAACAGCTTTCTTCTTTCAACAAACAATCCATCAGTGTAAGAGTTGAAGGTACTTAGACTAATTCTACACACAGTCCCACAGCTTGGCCAGTGGCCCCTGGTCTGTCATGTCCCTCATTTGATGGCAGTGTTTTGCTTGGCACCTAGTGCCAAAATACCTGCAATCTTTATGCTGGCATGTGCCTGTAATTCCTAGTGCTGCAAGGTCAGTTTGCTCCCCTTCTTCCCAGGGCCACAGGGTCATGTCACATGTTGAAATCCTATTATAGGGCAATGAAGGATGAAAACAGGTAGCAGAGTGCAGCACTACTGACTGTGCACACTCTCTGGGCTCTACTGGCTCATGAAGTAAAACTATTTAAACATAAGGAAAATACCTTCACTTCCCCAGGGAGAGAGCATGTGTGTCAAGCAGTCCAATCCCTGCCCTTTGGATCCTGGCACCATTCACAGCAAGTCCCCCTTCCCTGCCTGGACTCTGTTCAGGATTGAGCCTCTCTGCAGCACGATCTGCTATGAAATTATTGTCTCTGTCTTTTAGATTTCCATGTGTCAGAGTGAGGTTTCACAGTTCCTCCCCTAACTGCTTTAGTGCAAATATTGAGCTCTGCCTGCACTGCTTAAGAAAACTACATTGATATTTAATAAGCAGAAAAGCAAATATCCATATCATTTCCACCTATGGACAAGAGTTAAGCTATGTAACATATCAAGCTGTCAGGAGGAGGAGATCACTTTGCTTCACTGTGAGAGGCTTGCAGAACTAGATGGAGACTATTTTAGCTTTGAAGTGGAGAGAAGAGAGGATAAAGATTCAAATTACCAAGGCACTGTCAGATGACACATACACTAGAGAAGCAGCTAAATGCATTATGAGAAAATCGATAGCTTCATTCTTTTAAAGAGCTCTTATACATGTGTGTTCAGGGCTATAATGTGCACCTCACCTCTTCTGCATATGTTTAACTGTTTTGTATTCTTAAAAGTATATTTGCATTTCATAATATGGGATTTGTGTGCAGAACTTGAACACCCTTTTTTCCTTTGGTTTCACAGCCACACTATCACATATCCGTTGCACGTTTAGAAGTCTATGCTTTCATATCTGGTTATTAAAGGGTACAGCATTTAAAAATATCTCTAGCCAATATATTTTACCTCAGAATAAATGAAGGGTGGCAAGTGATCTTCCATTGTTCATCTCTCTGTTGATCTTCTTCCATTTATAAAAGTTCCATGAGAAAAAAGTTTCAATCAATTATACAGGTACACCAAATTCAAGTAACCAGAATGCTATGAGAGCTTGTGAAAAACTGCAACCTAGAATTTCAGGAGAAGGGTCTGTAGTCCTTTAAGAATTAACTATAGGCTCTTTGCTTGCAATATAGTAGGAGAACCTTCACAAGCAGATGGCTTAGGGCCTGCTTAGGGCCTGCTCCAGGTCTTTTCTCTATAGCATAAATATGCTTAGTTTTCTTTCCCACCAGAAGGTTTAATACCGGCCTAAATATTTCCAAACTAGCAGTCACCCTGACATTCACACTTCTCATTCACATGAGTAAATCCTTACTTTGAAGAAGTTATCTTTGAAGATACTATCCTGTTTTCTTTCTCAATATTACTGTTTTTTATCTGATAAAACTGCTGCGTTCAGTTTAGGTAATTTTCTACTTTCAAAGGCAGTTTATGTGTCTTGAATAATTTAATAGTTAAACATTTAAGCTAGAATATCTTTTCTGTTTTCAGCATTGCTTAGTGGAAAAGGTGTCTTCTTTGACGCCATTGCTTTGAAAAAGTAGCTAATGGGAAGATAGTATATTCTTCATTTTCAACTCTACCGTTTTTAAACTACTTTTCTAATATAAAGCATATTGGTAAAATGTTAACTTTGCCACACTGTATCCATTGTAGATGTTGTTTTCAGTACCTGTGCTTTATGAGTTTTATTGCTCAGTGAGTTGTATTTACTTATTAATGCAACTGTTACATGTAGCCAGACGATTTCAGTTGTTATTAAAATTTTTAAGAGTTGGTTTTGATTTCATCTGCTCCTCATAGAGTATTTAATACACTTTTATTGACATCAAACTTGTCATTTAAGCTATTAATAGTTTGAAAATACTATTCTGTTTGCATATAATGATGAGGAATATTTAAAAGATTTTAACAAACATTGACAGATGGATGAATCTAATTAGAAACTATGAACCAAAAGTACGAGAGTATTATGTATCAAAGGTAAATTTCCTGTAGTATTTACAAAATTGCATGACACTTGCCAATTTTCAAACAGAAAACATGGTCTCCAACTGCTTAGGAGTCTGTTACTTGCCTTATATGTCTGAATATATTTTGAAAATATATTCACGTACCCCACAAGAACTGTTCCTGTCCTTGCATACTACACTAATATATCATCTGGTCCTGAACATTATAACCCAAAAAACCAGGCATTTGTGTGTTTTCAGCAGTATTGGGTCTATTAATATATCCCCCATTGCTAAACAGCTCAATTCACCATATATAACTTGTCAGCTTCTCACATTGGCATTTGAGTTAAGGTGCAAATACAGAAAAATCACACTTTTTTCTTTAATTTTGTGGTAAAAAAAGATAAAAAGGAAAATCATGCACAGGAGCAGGTTAATTTCTCATAAGTTGAGGGTACTTATATCTAATTAGGTGTTTATGATCCCTTCATTGTCAGTAGAGTTGAAGAGGTGATGAATTTGACTATATGTACATGTTTGCAAGAGGATGAGAAGAATGATATGCTATACTTTACTGATTATTTAGACCAAATTCCCATCAGCTTTAATGTGATCCTAACACTTCTCCCATAAGCAGTGGTAGGAAAAATGCATGCTACCAAAAGTAAAAAAATCCTTTTTCTTTTAGAAAGTCTTGAAAAAAATAGATCCTAGGTAATTTTGGCTGGCACTTGTCAGACAATTTATGGCTGTTTCTGCTGTTATTGGTCTTATTCAACAATTCTTGCAAAATTTATCTTCTTTGAAACATAATCTTATACTGTTGTTTTCATAAAAAGAAGAATAAGAGTATTGCTGTTCTTAAGGGTAAATAATGTGTGGCAAGATCACAACAACAGGTCACAAAACATTTATTTTTTTTAAAGAACAATAGAAAAAAGAAATATGTTGAATTCTTTAAAAACACAAATGAGAACATTGATACTACAGCATGCATGAAAACAAGATCATGTATACCAGCAATTTCTGAACCACTTAAAACTGTTTGTCCTTTCAACTAGAAAACTGGTTTATCTAGAAGGAAGGTGGCTTGCCTAGGATAAAGGAAGGTGTGCAAAAGAGATTTGTGAAGCAATTTGGGTCAGAAGAACCCACTATTTTCCCTGTTATTTTTTAAGCTGTAATGTCTACCAACAGATCAGGCCACACACAGAAGATATGTACTGAGGTGTTAGATACTCATCCCATTTAACATACAATCTATGACAAAAATGTTCTTACATATCATATATGACAAAGAAAACAGACAAGAAAGCAAATTAAAACTTGTCTCAAATGAAGACCACTTATACTAAGCTGAGGGCAATAGTTTTTCTATGATATCCTGGTGTGACAGGGATTGAAGTGTTAGACTGTATTATTTTCTTATTATTCTGCAAAAGAAAACTGGTATACTCTAACTTCCTCTTATATAACTGTTAAATTCTGCCTTTTTTATCTTTTTCATAGCATTCACACTAGCAAGGAAGACAATATGTTTACAGTGGAGCAGCATAAATACCACCCTGCTTTCCTTTATCCAGTTACAACAAATGCTTCGCTTCATCTCTGCAGAAACATCAGCCTCTTCATCGTCAATATTGCTTTTGCAGCTAACACTAAAGGCAAACCTTCTTTCCCCCAACACCTATAATCAGACATCAGTGAAATGGCAAACATTATGCAAGATTCAAAGGAAATACCTTCATGTGTGCACTAGAGAAAAAGTGTTCAGATATCATTGTATGCTTCTTTAGTTTAGCTTTCAAAAGTTCCATTTAGTTCAAAGTTTATATATACTGTTTGTGCAGAAGCACAAATTTGCTTTTTCCCAGCATAGGACCTTATGAGTTTCCACTAATACTCATTGTATTGCCAGAAAGTTACCAATTAATGAGACAGATTTCTTATTGTTCCTTTATGGCTAGTTTCTTTTTGAAGATTTTATGAGGTTCCCATTCAAAACTGTTCTGGAGACACAAATACAAAATGTCAACCATACCAACATTATCAACATATCCAACACTGCCCTTAAAGAACTTCAGTAGTTATGCTGATTCTTCCCATTACAAGGGAATTAGCCCTGTGTCTGCTAATTCTATTTATTACAGCATCTAGCACTTGACCAGGCAAGTAGTTTTCTACAGTTTTTAAATCTTCCCTGAAGCTATTTTAAAAAAAATTCCTTTCACATTTGCCACTTTCCATTCCTGTAGTGTGAAATAATTGAGCCATGGTTTAACAGCTTAGTGCAATCATGTCAGAACACCTCCTGAGTGACTAAATGGTTCTTTGGTCCTGCTAGTGATAACTACACATTTTATGAGTAAGTAATCATAAACGATTTAAAAAATGGTTTAAGGGATATGTCTCAGACTTTCACTCATAAAGAGTGGTTCACACACAGAACTTGCCCTGTGCTCTTCCATAGCAACACTAACATAAAAAATTTATTTCCTTTTCTGCTACTGTTTTTACTTTTCACACATTTAACTGCATCAGGCTTTCACACTCAATCAGAGGTCTTGTTTCCATTCATTTGAAAAGGGGCTTTAGTATTTGGTTTTAACTTACTTCCTTATAAAATTTTACCTCAAAATCTATCTGTCTTCTATATTTTTTCAGAATCAAATGCATTAGAAAGCTGATTTATCTCCTGTTTCTAAGTCAAGTGCACCTTCTGACCACTGTTACTGAGTGTCCTTTTAATAATTACATCCTGGTCCAGATCCTGTTCACTGATCAGGCTTGAAGAATTTTTTTCTTCTTATGTAAGTTTCCGACTAGATCAGTTTCCAAGAAATAATTAGTTCTACTATTTAACCAGGTAATTTTTTTCTTGCTATAAAAGAAGCCTGTCCAGAAGACTGAAGTTTCCCATTCTGTTATGTTTTTGTCTTTCTTTCAGCATGTCAGTCACCATGTGGGTCAGAATTTCCAGAAGACCATTACTACTCTTCCATTTAAAAATTGTTGGTTTTCTGAAAATATTCTGTGGTTCTTATTTATGTTTTTAACTATTTGCCATCTTTGTATCTAAATTTTTCTTCACCAGAATGAGTCAGGAAGTGATACAAGAAGTGTTGTTACTTGGATAATGTACTATCTCAATCACATTTAGTCTGATTTTATTTTTTTCATTCCTCCTTAAGTGTTTATTCTATCAGTAGCTATTTAAAAACTATTACAACTTGAAGTAGAGAGTATCTCTTCTTATATCTATTTCATTAACACTCACATAGGCCACAACAAAGGTTCCTACACAACCCTATTCTTGATGTTTTGTGCAGGCTGTCTTCTCTCCCTCAGCAGGCATACAACTAGACTGTCCATGCAGTGCATAACTGCACTGCCATACGTCCCAGGTGTAACAGCCACAAGTGTGCATCTGTTTGGCAGGTGAAATCTCCCCTCTCCCTCCCCCATTAATCACTGTAGACCACATTCTCCTATTGGAAACCCTGGCAATGTAGCAGTATTTTAGGGGCAGAAGGCTGTTACTTGGTGTGGAAGTCTCACTTACTTGAATGGGATAATCACAAAATCCCTGAGTTTTTTCCTATAAAAGCTTCTTGCCAATGGTCGTCATTCTTTAAGACCAAAGAGGGCAAAAATTGCAAGCTTCTTTAAATTTCTGTTGGGAAGTAGGTAAATGCAACACCAAAATTAGAAGACAGAGCTGACAAGTGTAATACCTTTGAGAAGTTTTTACAAAAGATGACATTTTGACATAATAGTTAAGAGCACATGCAGATTTCCCATAGTCCCTTCACTGCCCTGCTTTGCTGTGCAGAATTTAACCTCATTCCATGACTTATTTTCAGTGGCTTGTGTATTATCTATATTTTTAAGAATTTCATTCACAAAATAAATGCTGCAAAACATGCTTCCATCCAAAAAAATTTAACATCTCTAGTCTTTGAATTTAAACATACCAAAACAAAAGTTTTGCGGCATTTGATGGTGGCTTTTTGGTAAGAAGTCTTTTCTCTCTCTCATTTATTTCATGAAGGAAACTACTAAGTTTTGCTTTCTAATCAGCTGTTTCTCTAAGATACCAAGTAAATATGAGATATCAAGAAACTTAAATCTGTAACTCTTTAAAATTGTCTTAGTAGGAACCTATCAAACTCTCTGGGGAAAAAACACCTTTCAGCTAAAGAAGGTTGTTACTTTGCTTTAAAAGACATATAATTTACATTTAAAAAGAAAAAAGTGTATTCTTTTCATTAGGTGTTGCCATTTTATTGACAGCCATTGTATATTATAAGTTTAGTAATGAAATAAACTACTCAAGAGGTTACATACCCAGATGCAAACAAGAAAACAGTAATGTGAAAAAGAAAACAGGCCTGTGAAAATACAACTTCTTGAATTACAATAAGATGAGAAATTTAAGTACTGTGTTGAAATGAAATCTACCTATAGAGGTTTTTTTCCCTAAAGTACCTAATCACTGTGTCTAGGCACACACATAGGACAAACAGCGTGAAAATAAATTACACTCAAAAATCACTGGAACAATCTCATTCTAATGACACATTTACTGTTTAATATTCTAGCCAGAAGGAAGACGACTGGAAGTCTTGACTACTCATTTTCCAGGACGAATTTTGTTTCTTTCTTGTAAGATACGGTCAAAGAACTGCACATCTTGTACAGTGTGTCAAAGGGGTTAGTCATAGACTTCAGCAAGTGTGTCACAGCACAGACCAAGGTTCTGTGAGACTGTGATGAACAACTCATCACAGTCAGTGTGAAGGGGAGCTGCTCACTTCACTGACTAGGAAGAAGGCAAGTAGGAAAAGTAATTCCTTTCAGAAAATCATGGTTCAGATCCATCGGAGTTGTAGTATTTTAGTTCTGTGTAATCTTAAGAAACAAGTTCACTCTTTGAGAAAATACACATTTTTTTTAAGCTTTATTCCTCTATTTTTAGGAAACCATTATATACTATATCTCTGTATGTATGTGTATATATACACAAAATACATATATATATATATATAATATACATACGAAATGACATTGTCTAGAAATTATCAGGTAAAATCTTCTTGGAGGGAACAGAGGTTGAAGATTTAGAGATCATTAACACACTATTAAAGTTGCCTCTTATAATAAAAATCTAATAACTCCACACAAATAAAAGAACTACATACAGTTTGGGAGCAGACATACCTTTAATGTTTCTGGCTGTTCCCTGTACTGCAGTATTGTACCAAGAAGACTGATTCTAACCAAGAAGATCTGTGCAGATCAGGAGTAGATCAGGAGATGGGGCATTCCAGTAACATATGCTTGCTGCCTATACAGAATTTTATGTTCTGTATGTATGAATCACTAATATTTTATATGTTATGATGTTCTTACTTCAGACCTAACCTTCAGTATTGTGTATGAAATAAGCAATCACTTTGCTCTTAGTTTTATGAAGGTTTTTTTCTAAATGCTTCATGCTTGAAATTGTACAAACACAGGAGTTCCAAGGGAGTGAATAGAGTTGTTGTGTAGTCATCTGACTTGCTGTACTTAAATATATGACAGCACTTTCTGGGACAGAAACTGTTAAGACTAATCCTCAACAGGCATCCTCTATCACGGAAACTTCAGTATGCAGAGAAAAATTCTTCAGCTGTACAATGAAGCTCTGTGTCCTCACCCTACACTACCAAGTGACACAAAACAAGAATGCAGAAGAAAAGGTTATAGGTTTGTTAATGAGAAATGTTCTATTAAAATTACTTAAATTAGGAACACCTTTAACTGATTTATTTTTTTTATTTTAGTAAATCAATAGGTGATGCTGAGACGTTAAACAGGTTTCTGCTAGTCAGGACTGACTGTGATGTGTGGTGCACAAACTTTCACATGGTCACATTTGTAAGTCTGAGGCAAATAAGAGTATAAATCATTTCTATCCCTTCCCAATTAATGAGTACAGGCTCTGAGAACATTTGACTTTGTATGGAAAATAGCATGCACAGTGAGTCACATTCAGCAAAACAAACAGTTCTGTGCTTTCATTTTGGAATACATGAATTTCTATATTTGAGGAACAATACCTGCAAGCATCCTACTGAGGTCCTACAAGTCGTTCACTACACCTGAGTAGCTCCACCTCTTGTTCTTCACATGGTATGAAATAAGAAAACTGGAGTTAGAAGACACAGCTCCCTTCAATAGGAGAAATATTTAATTTTGGTATCCAGAAAAGAGTAATGGGAGCTTTCCTGTGGACCTTGATCACATTTAAGTAACTTCATCTCCTTGTATAGAAAAAGCAATACTACTTGGTTGACAGTCACTCAGGAACAATAATGTTCACAGTTTCTGCTTGCCAAGTAGGCACATAAAGTCAGAACTTGACTGAAGTATGTGCTAGTATTTTTTTCTAGGAAATGAAGTAAAACATTAGTATCTAAGATATTATAATCAAAATAGCCTGCATTTAACAGTCTGAAATGTAAAACTGTTCTCACTCCAAAATCCTCATCTATCACCCCTCTCTACTATCCATTCTTTTTATAGACAGGTATAACTACATAATATGAAATGTTGATGTAAAATATAACTCTACCCATGTGACTTGCTAGGACAAATTTAGGCTTTTAGCCTCTAACCACTTCTCCTATAAATTTTCACAAGCTATTGCCCCTGGCAATTCAGAGCAGCTGTGCCCTTTTGGGTCTGTGGAAAGATTGCTGGGGGTAGAATCAGAGGAAACTGGGAAATTACATTCACATCCTAAAAGAAGATATAACAGTTCAGAAATTTTAGGGTGAAATGCAGTTCCTTCTTCCTGTATAGATGTGGTGAGCAGGCTCAAACCCTATTCCACAATGATTTGCCATACATGAAATCTGAAACCTTAAGCACCTGCTAAGGGGGATGAAATGGAGGGTGGAGCAGAGTGAAGACATTGACCAGGCTCTGTTGAAATCCTTGCAGGGAGGGCAAGTTGATGGTACCATGTAGCTGATAAACTGCACAGTACCTGTCAAGCAAGGGAGACAGGAGAAGGTATCATACTACTGAACCAGCAACTGTGATAAAATTTCTCTCCTTTGATGAACTTGGTTCATTGTAATCCAATTGTAATACTAACACACACCTACATCCCAAAATTACCCACCACTAAGGTACAACTGCCCCTCACAGACCATGCACTCCATATTTTATTAACTGTATTTGTAAGAGCAGAGTGAAAGAATTTTAAACCAATCAGTAGCAAAGGTATGTATGACTACAGCCACTCAAGCTCCATCTAAACAAAAAATAGTATACCAATGAGTTAAGAATGGCGAGAAACTGATGGAAGACTCCATCATAACTTCTGGGATCAGTTGACAGGCTGAACCTGTCTTCTCCCTCACGGAGACACCTGTTGGGTAAGAATCTTACTCTTTGCATGCTGAGTACTTTTATTTGGATTCGAGTTTGTCTGTGTATTGATTGATTTGAATATGTTTTTGCAGTCAGGTACTATCTCTGGCAATCCTTGAACCTTAACCTGTCACAATGGTCAATGTCGTCACTGTGCAGTGAATACCAGGGGAGAATCTTGATACTGTGTCCATGGAATGGTTTTGGAGTGGCCTCTGATGTGTGATTTTGATGAAGAAAGTATCTTAAATACCTACGTGGAAAGGTTCTTAATGATTCTGCTTGCACTGATAGTGGTCCAGAAAGACACAACCATGTCACTGGCTTTGGTGGGGACTCAGAAAAAACAGCAGGAGCAGGGCATTTAGACTGTCAGTAGGAAAGCTGAGCCCAGACCGATGTAACTCTAACTTTCGGCATTGCAACAACAGGTTCACTCCCAAAGGGATACCAATCAGTCAGAGACAGTGGCTATCAGGAGGACAATTTAGCAACAACCACTCACTGAGAGGTTCTTGCTTGCTTTATTCTAATATCTTTCAACCCATAATGGGTATGTAATCAGCCCTCCTATCTAGTAACAAGTGTGGAAACCTTAACAGTATTTTAGGGCAAGATCCCACTGTCAGTTTAGCACGATTCAGTTCACAGGAAGTTAAAAATCTGAACACCAGTTTCTGAATGCAAATGCAAGGGTTATCACCAAGCTTAAGTAGCACTATAAATACGGGCCAGGTCATAGATCAGAAACTGGTTAGCTACAGGGACAGCAGCAAGCATAGGAGTGGGAAGCAAAAAATGCAGTTCAAAATTTGTATTGTGTAATTTAGGATGAATATAGGGAAAAGATCTCATTAAATAATTCAAGTATAAATTCTTAGATTCAGCTGAGATTAAATGGTGTCAGATTAAAACATTTTTTCGTGCTAGGGACATATCTCACTCTCACACTCAAATATTAGGGAAAGTTTTAGGTTTTACCATGCAGTAATCAAGAGCTTACCTTCTCTACTAGGAAAGCCAAAGTAATTTATTTACTTCAATAGGTCACAGCAAAAGAGGATTGTGTGGATTACCAGAGAATACTTCAAACAACCCTTCCCCCTAGGACAAGATGCAAGAGGCATGATTATCTACTTTTCATATTAACTTCATGTTAATTTTTTAATAATTTCTTAGCCTCTGGAATTAATGCACCACAGAAAAATTTTAGTGAGTGAAGAAGTTATCTCAAAAGTATAAATAATGTCAAGAATAATCACAAAGAGTGTTGAAAATATCATTGTGTTTATGGAGAAACATGGTCTATTTACAGTAAGGCTACATGCCTTCTGTAAAAGGCAATCCTGTCTCAGTAATGCCCTAGAGAACTAAGAAGGTATCAAAAAGCACAAGGTTGAGGACCTTTCATGGACGTAATGTGTTTCTGCACCAAAAATCATTGAGAAACCATGTTGCAATGGAGCTGGAGGAAACTGAACTGAAAGCTAGTTAAAGAATAAGAAGTAAAGAATAAAAGTCAAAGTATGACAATCACTTTTTAGGCTAGAAATCGGTCACAGCACCACAGAATCACAGAATATGCTTAGGTGGAAGGGACCCACAAGGATCATCAAATCCAATGTCTGGCCCTACACAGGACCATCTCCAAGAGTCACACCATGTGCCTGGGAGTATCATTCAGATGCTTCTTGAACTCTGGCAGACTTAGTGCTGTGACCACTTCCCTGGGGAGCCTGTTCCAGTGCCCAACCACCCTCTGGGTGAAGAACCTTTTTCTAATATCCAACCTAAACCTCCCTGACACAGGCAATTCCCTCAGTCCTGTCACTGGTCACCACAGGGAAGAGATCAGTGCCTGCTCCTTCACTGCCCCTCACAAGGAAGTTGTAACTGCAATGAGGTGTCCCCTATGTCTCCTCTTCTCCAGGCTCAACAGACCAAGTGCCCTCAGCTACTCCTCATACGGCTTCCCCTCAAGGCTCTTCCCCTTCTTTGTTGCTCTCCTTTGGACACTCTTGAAGAGCTTAATATCTTTCTTATATTGTGGTGCCCAGAACTGCCCACAATATTCAATGTACAGAACAGAGCGGGACAATCCCCTCCCTCGACCAGCTGGCAATGCTTTACCTGATGCCCCCAGGACAGTGTTTGCCTTCCTGGCTGTCAGGGCACTGCTGACTCATATTCAACTTGCCATTGACCAGGACCCTCAGGTCCCTTTCCGTGGCACTGCTCTCCAGCATCTCATTCCCCAGTCTGTCCATACATCCAGGGTTGCCCCATCCCAGGTGCAGAATCTGGTATTTCCCCTTGTTGAACTCCCTATGGGTGGTGATTGCCCAGCCCTCTCATTTGTCCAGGTCTCTCTGCAGGGCCTCCCTGCCTTCAGGGACTCAACAGCTCCTCCCAGTTTTGTGTCACCTTCAAACTTGCTTAGTATCCATTCCAGTCCTGTGTCCAAGTCATTTATGAAGACGTTGAAGAGCACAGGGCCTGTGGAAACCCACTGGTGACAGGTCACCAGTCTGATGTCACCCCATTCACTGTTACCCTCTGTGCTTGACCCGTGAGCCAATTGCTCACCCACCCTGTTATGTGTTTATGCAGCTGTGCTGGGCATTTTGTCCAGAAGGATCCTGTGAGAGACAGTATTAAAAGCTTTACTGGAATTTAAAAGGATTACATCAGCTGGTTTCCCTTGATCAACCAGGTGTGTTACCTTGTCATAAAAGGAAAGTAGGTCTGATAAGCAGGACTTTCCTCTCAGAAAGTTGTGCTGGCTGTGTCATCAGTGTTGTCAACAGAAATCAGTGCTGAAATGGAAGCTATTCCTGGAGACAAGATTGAGTAGTAATACATTTTTGCAAGGACTTGACAAACATTTATTGGGGGATGTTCTGAGCCACCAAGCTGTAGCATGCCTACTCTTATTGTTCCTCAAGCTAGCCCCATGGTACCTAGCCCCATGCTCCGGTCCTACCCTCTGGATGCAAAGAAACCTGTTAGAGCAGCTTCTTCCAAATCAGAAGGGATGAGGAAATGGAGACAGTTTCATCTCCCTTTCTGTCTGTGAAGCCCAGTATAGGATACAGCACTCCCCTATTTCAGCATTGTGATTAGTTTCAATGAGCAATCACCTTATCAACTCTATGCTCAGTAAGCAGATATTAGTAGTACTTATAGATCTCAGTCTGGGTTTTTCCTAACAAAATTTGTTAGTGAAACACCCATGTTATTCATTTCATTCATTCACAAGCAGCAGTTTTCCAACATATACTTTCTATTTTCAATTTACTGCTCATCTTTTTTATTTCAATACTGGAAAGAAAACCACCATGAAGAGTCTTGATAATTTTCAATTAAAAAAAAAGCATTAGGACTTCTTTTTGAGTTTTCATTGCTGACTAGAAGTTTTATTAAAAAGTGAGATTGAAACAGAGCAAGGCCCCGAAAAGGTTAACTCCTGTTTAGGTTAACTCCTGTTTAGGTTAACTCAGAATGAGGATCTTGCTCTCAACCCAAAAGAATGCACACACAGCAACGAAAAGAACAGAAAGTAAAGAACTAGCAGATAGGAAAACACAGAAAGTACCGAAAAGAACATAAATTACAAAAGTAGTAGATAAGAGGTGAAAGTAAGAGCTTCAGTCCAAAATTGTCTGGCAACACCCCCGTGGAGTCAGCAAAATCAAGAAAGGTAAAAAATTCAGGCCTGAGGAAGGCTTCTTACTTCATCCAGAGACCCCCAGAAGACCCCGAAACATCTCCCGAAAAGATGACTCCGCCCAGACTCCGCCCCGAATCCGCCTGTAATGAATATTATAACTACATGTTGCAATCATATGAATATGTATGTGAAGATGTTGTAACCTCTCCTGAAAATTGTATAAATTACCTGGCTTTGTACTAACAACTCGGAACTCTTTGTCCAGCTCTAGCTGGGGATTCTCCAACGTTGCAATAAATACCTTTGCTGTTTAAAGGCTTAAAATTCTGTCTCTAAACAGTTTTACTAGGCCTTTTTGGGCTTCAAGATCAATATATAGAACAAAGAAACATTCGTGGTAGAAATGCAGATTACTGTCAGATCTGGCATCAGGAAGACATAGTGGGATGGTTCCCATAATTACAGCTTTGGAGTAGAAGGATACAGGCTCTTTATAAAGGACAGACAGTAAAGACTAGGAGAGGATGTCATAGAATCACAGAACTGAATTATGCCTGGCAAATTTGATGACCTTCTATAATGGGCTTACAATTTTGGTGGATAAGGAGGGGCAATCAGTGTCCTCTACCTGGAACTGTGCAAAGCATTTGACACTGTCCTACATGACATCCTTGTCTTTAGAGAGACATGGATTGGATAGATGGACCACTCAGTGGTCCATCTATCCAATAATAATAAGGAGTTGGCTGAATGGCTGCACCCAAGGAGTCGTCAACAGTTCAATGACCAGTGACAAGTGGCATTCCTCAGGAAACCATATTGGGACCAACATACTTTAACATCTTTGTTGACTACATGGACAGTGGGATTGAGTGCACCTCCAGCAAATCTGCCACCAGCACCAGGTTGTGGGATTCAGTTGACATGCTGGAAGGACAGGATGCCATCCAGAGAGGCCTGGACGAGCTTGAGAGATGGATCTGTGCAAACATCATGAAGTTCAGCAAAGCCAAATGCAAGGTCCTGCACCTGGGTTGGGGCAATCCCAAACCTGGATACAGGCTACACAGAGAACGGATTGAGAGCAGCCATGAGGAGAAGGACTTGGTGGTGCTTGTAGATTAAAAGCTGGACAAGAGTCAACAATGTGCACTCACAGTCCAGAAAGCCAACTGTGTCCTGGACTGCATCAAAAGCAGTGTGACCAGCAGGTTGAGGAGGTGATTCTGCCCATCCACTCTGCTTTGGTAAGACCTCATCTGGAGTGCTGCATCCAGTTCTGGAGTCCTCAGTGCATGAAAGACATGGACATGGTCAAGATGATCAGAGGCATGGAACATCTCTCCTATGAAGGCAGGTGAGAGACCTAGGACTGTTCAGCCTGGAGAAAAGAAGGCTCTGGGTTGTCCATATAGTATTTTCAGTACTTAAAGGGGGCCTACAAGAAAGCTGGAGAGAGACTTTTCACAAATGCATGTAGTGATAAGACAAGTAGTAATGGCTTCAAACTAAAAGAGGTCAGGTTTAGATCAGATATTAGGAAGAATTTTTTTACTGTGTGGGTGGTGATGTACTGGAACAGATTACCCAGACATTGTGGATACCCTGTCATTGGAATTGTTGAAGTCCAGGCTGGCTTTGAGCAACATGGTCCAGTGGAAGGTGTCCATGCCCACAGCAGGAGGGCTGGAACAAATATTTAAAGGTCCCTTCCAAACCAAGACATTCTATGATTCTATAGACTGATTTCAATACTATCTGAAGTTCTAATTCATCACAGTTATACTTCCTTAAGCCTGAAACTATTAACTAACATTACCAGTTGTAATGTTACATCCATTTGAAAAACAAGTTAGACCCTACCATCCTAGCCGTCATTCTCATCAATCTTAATCCACCCTGAGAGCAGACAGGTACAGTCTCTTCTCAGACAATAGCAGCTCTGGATTGAGGTTTTGCAGGGCTCAGCTAAACATGTGCTCCATCTCAGCAATGTCAATAGCACAGCTCTGATTTGGCTCATCAGAGATCTCTTGGCTACAATTAAGGGGTTTTTCTGTAATCCCTCCAAAAATGATTTTTAGGCCCAGCATGGGTTCAGTCTGCCTGTGCTGTAGGCTGGTTAGCTGTTGCAAACAGGAGTTGAATAACCACACTATGTATGGAGAGCCCAGCTTTTGGATAGGAAGGCTGACAGTTACTGGGCATCTGCTGCTGAGAAAATCCCAGGCTGCTCTGAGATTGCCACAGGGGCTTCTGAGCAAAACTAACACTCAGTAGCACAAAACAAATCAGCACAATGAAGAGCATGTACTCATTTCTGCATGTGGTCTGAAATACTCTGTGAAGCCATGAGCAAGACAGAGGAAATAAAAAAGAACAAACCCTCCTTTCCACCTACCCTGCTTACACCTCCCACTGATCTTCCAGGCATGAGCTTGTGGCCACTGCAGAGCACTTTTTGGCAGCTCTGGAGGCAGTGAGAAATGACAACAGCTGCAAGCACACAGACAACAACTCACAGCCTTCCTTCTTTTCATCCCTGTTCTTGTCACCTGAACTGCACAGTACACTAGAGTAGGATGCTCAGTTTGATGCACTGCTCTTCAGTAGGCACAGACCCCAGGCTCTGGGAGCAGCTCTGCAGTACCTGTTATAGATATCTTGGGGGCTCATGCTGAACAAGTTGCTTTTTGAGTGAGTGTCAGTACATGTACAGATACTTACACAATGTCTTTCAAGCAGACTGTCTCAAAAGTTACACAGTGATGCTCTAATAAACTCCATGGCATCACATTTCACTCATATGGGCAGATAGTACACTGCATATCATGTGCACCAGACAGAGACAATGCTTTATCCATTTGTGACTGCCACTTTAGCAAGCAGGTATCAGACTTCTGTTCACATTTGTACTTGGTTTCTGTTTTTTAAAGTCTTCAACTTCCCACTCCTCATTCCATTTTGCTACTTGCAGTTACTCTCTTTCAAAATGCTGAGACTTTTCATCCTTTGTCACAATTTCCTCCTTTTCCTTGATCTTTACTTGCCACGTCTCCTTGTGAGAGACATTTTCTCTTAGCATGAAAAAATGCAATGACAATGATGTTGACTCCTGGAAAGCTTTCATCTTCAGTCAACCAGCAGGTAGACCTTTATCAGACAGACAGACATACAAAAGACCCTACTCTGAAAAATACAAATAATTTTAGCCAAGGATGTGTTAGCATTAAAAAGATACATTAATGGATAACACAACAGTGCTTTCAAACTTGGAGACTATGCACTATTCTGAACTGCATCTACTTTTTAGGATCTTGCACCACCTGAACCGTGCAGTGAAAGGGACGAAAAAAAAACACCACTGCAGCAGTGATCTCTGTACCACAGCTAGTCTCCACCAAACCTGTGAAAAAGGCTTCTGGTTGTTAAACTCATGCCTAAAACCTTCCAGACAACAGATGCTTGTCAATACGTGGACACACTCTGAATAATATTCCCTCCTATATAGTTTGTACAAAGCTAAGGAGCAGAACTAAAAAAGCAAAAAAACCTTTTATTTCCTGAAGTTGAAACACAAGCCCTGAAGTTCTCTGATTGGGAATGGCATTCTTCTTTATATTACACCTTAAAAATCTACTTCTGGATCTAAGTATCTGTTTATTCATGGCTTCATCACCAGTCCTACCCACTGCCTGGCACTGGTGCCCCAAAACATCCTACTGCAGCCTGCAGGGTGCCCTGTATCAGTACAGTACTGGCAGCTGCCTCCCAGATGTGATGCAGGCAGATGACCTGATATTGGGAATGGGGGTCCTTCAGAGGATGAGAAAGGGTGCTCTGAGGTCAGTTGCAGGAGGGATAATAACTTTCATCCTCCTGCAGCCTGCAGTGGGGTTTTCAAACCTCACATCTGCTGGTGCAGTACTGCAGTATGCCATTGGCTCCTTGCACCAGACAAAAAAAGCTGTCAGGCTTCTGGAAGGATGCAGAGCAGATTTTACAGGCCTTCTGTGGTAGGGGGAATGATATAGGACTCCCTGGGGTGGACATTACTGCTCCTAGGGTTTTCCAGGGCCAGGACAGCTGCCCTGGCCTCATCTGGCCTTAGGGCAGGAAGGCCAGGCTCCAGCATAGGTGGCTTTGGGAAGGGGTGCTTCAGACTCTTCTCTCCCTGCACGTCCTCTCTCACAGGAGCAGGAAGGGGTATCTAGTTCCCATGTTTTAGGGACTTTTTAACTACCTGTCCCATCAAACTCTCTGTGTACATCCCTGAAGGCTATGTCTTGTAGCAGCAAGGGGAGGGGAAGGACAGGAAAAGAGCAGGGAGGTAAACCCACGCCCTGAGGGCTGAGAGAGCAGGGAAGGAAGGAGGGAAGAACCAGTCCTCTGGTGTGGCTCAGAAGCATCCTCAGAGTGCAAGAAATATACTGGATCTCACTAAGGAACTGAGGAGGGATTTTAGGTATTCATGGCTTCTTGTCTCTGAGGGTGCAGAAATGCATGGCTCCTTCAGGAAGCGAATAGGGAGGACAGAGGTTTGTTTCTCAGACAAAGGAGATATGAGTGCCACTCAAGAGCCACAGAAGTGAGTCTTAATCAGTTTTTGCACTATATCTGAGAAGCACATTCAGTAAGAAAGTTGTATTTGCTCCTCATTTAGGGAAAATTGCTTTCTCTCGCATGATTTACATTTTCTCCTGAAAGCTCTTTCTGCTCCTTCGAGTTTATAAGTTCTAGGCTAATATATCCTAAAATAAGTTGTTCCCTGTACAATGCATGTACTGTTCCTTGAAGTCTGTGTTGAAGAATTGCCCCAGAAGGCTTTCTGTTGTGGAGCTTGCTGCTAGCACACTACATTTTCCCTAGACTCTCTAGCTCAGCAACTTTATGCCATATGCAGCAATTGAAAGTATTAATAAGGAGTAGGCAGAGTGCTTCATCTCCCTTGGCAGCTTTTTCAACACCAAGCCAATATCAGCAGATGCACAACTAGCCACTGTAAAACAGTTTGGTTTTTTTTTTTTTTAAGTGCTTCTCCTGATATGTGAAATGAGAAACCCACTGCAGTGTTCAGGAAGGAGCCAGGGTGCTTGCTTTATGGCTACAAGCTCCATTCCTGAGGGGACTCAGAGCCTGCACCTTGTTGGTGTGGATGCCCTGACCCAGAGCTGGCAGCACAGGGAAGGCACCATGCAGGGGCCAGAGACCACATGACAGGGCACAGTGGACGGGGTTGTGCTCAGCTCTCTCTTCACCTGGACACAGAAGACATGCAGTCGTGCTCTTGTTCCCAGAGTTCTCACAGCACCAGCCTTTGATTCTCCACCTTCACATGTCCTGGGTTACAAGGACAGAGCTACTGGATGGGTCAGGAGACAGGTTCTCCCTGGCCAAGCAAACAAACATACATAACTATTGATGAGTGTACCCATGAAGGCAGTAATGGAAATTGTAACTAAATCCATCAGTGCTCTGCTATAACTTCAATAACTTCAATCTTTATCCAGGAAAGATTCCGTGCCAAATACATACCACTGGTCTCTATCTCTTTAGAGAAACATAGCTGAAAATGCATTTAAAATATTGGAACAAAATCTGTTCTCCCCACCACCCTCTCCTTTTTTTTAAAAGAAGAAAAATTATTGTAAAATACTGATGTAGATCACAAACAAGGATTTATTTTAGAATCTTCTATATATGTCATAATGCTCATAGCCTTATCCAAACAGTTTACTGTTCCAAAAATAAGCTGTATTAAATTCATAGTGAATTACTGTGATTATGAAAAGCCTTTCAGGAAAACTTTGCCAAGACAAAGATTTTTATGCCTGGGCATAACAAATAGTAATACTTCAGTCTTCATTTTAAGACATTAAACAGTCCCTTTCTTGTTACAAGTGTGTATGTAGTCTGAAACATTTTTATCTGAAGCTAATAAAAAGGAGATCTCACTGCTCCATTATCTAAAGCCACATTCCACCTTACTACTCTGTAATTTCAGAAAGGATTAACTTTGTACAACCTGTTTCACTAATATCCATATATTCACTTTCAACTCGCTGTTGTACAAAACATTGTGGATAACAAACCTTGAGATATTTGGGCTTCAAACAGAAGAACCAACTCCAACAGAACCACAGCTGTGCCTCTGGAACCAGAACAATAAATATAGACTGTGCCTCCCTTCAGTTTTCTTTCGCTTGAATCCACTTTCAGGAAACTTGTTGATCTAGTACTTTAATTCACTGAAGTCATGTTTGGGTTTTGGGTTTTTTTCAGAATTTGCCCCATTTAGATGTTATATTTTTGTGATCCTGTATTTGGGTCCTATTCTGATTAATAGCTCCAGTCAGATTCCTGTGGACAAGTGGTCCTGAAATGCATATGCCTATGACTGATAATATTCATGTGGACTATGTAGCAAAATCAAGGCTTATCAGCCGCTGTTTTTTCACATCCTCAAAAAATAGCTTTTCTATAAGGTTACTAAGATACTGTCTTGCTGTTTCATACATCATTTAATGTTCAATTGCACTAACTGTGACCTCCACTGGGGTGGGACATCAATATTTAGCATAAATATTCCACTATTAATACTTTTCAATATTATTCATGTAAAAAACTCTTCTTCATCCAAAGTGAAACATCAGTGAAGGAGCTGATAGCTGATATCTCCTATAACCATCCTTATTTTGTTAAACATGGTTTTGCTTTCTCAGTGTATATATCTAAATACTAAGTGTATATATCCAAATACTAAACATTCTGCATGCAAACTGGTTAACAATTCAAGTTCATAACTTGTATTCAAAATAACCTTATGGTAGCTGTTCTAAAACAGTTTCAGATTCTTGTTACCTAATGAGGCTTTCTTTGCTAATCAGAAATATGATTTTCATTTTATCAGATATATGCTGCTATAAGGGAGATTTAATATCTAGGTCTTACTTTCTGGATTTTTGGCTTTAACTCACTCTTCCCTCCCCCCACTTCCTTCAAGTATAGCAAAGAGGGAAAAAAAAAAGTGTGTGCATGAAATATGTGGGTGGGAAAAAAACCCTACAAAACTAAGATTTCAATATTTCCATTGATGTTTATGCAAGAGTCCCACAGTGCTTAAATGGGAGTTTGCTTGTTTGTTTGTTTGGTTTTGATTTCAGTATGGTGATGAAGTCCCCCTTTTGTAGGCTGGTAGACTGCAACCAAGAAATGTAGTTTGACTCATCAGATTCTCATGAGTAAGGGGTGGGAGAAAGCTGCCCATAGCCAGCTGGTCAGTGTGTGTCCAGCTCTTACCTGAGTTATGCTGATTGGATACAAACCATCTTCAAATGATGTGCAAGGGCAGCCTGGGACAGTAGACATAAATAATGTGCTGAGAATGAAAGGCACAGAATGATTTCTGTGAACTTTCCACTTGTTTTAAAACAATAAATTACTGCAGTAAGGTAAAAATTACTGGAACTACATAAAGCTAACAGAGGAAGAGGGAATTGCTAGTGTAGCTATAGTTCTCAGATGTTTGATAAACAACATGTTAAATATCAAGAAGAAATCTGTATACTTTTTAACATAAAAAAGAGCTAATTGCCAACTGTTTGCAATTGAAGAACTCTGACTCTCCAAAAGCAAATATCCTCCTTATCAGATGCCAGTGATGCCCCTTTCAAAGAGGTTTGATTTATAAGTTGAAGAAATGGGATTGACTGTAATTATGTAGAGAACGTCAAAAAGGCGGAGCTCCTGGCCAAAAAAGACATTCACTTCTTGTTTTTGAGTGATGTTGTAATTCAGACAGATTATGGTAAAAAAGGATGAATGTGCAAAATAACACACATAGAAAAATGATCATATTATAAAATCCAAATCATATGCTTGAATTTGTATCAGGGGTGCTCTGGAGTGGAATGACACCTCTGGCAACACAGAGAGAGGTTGCTGCAGTACTAGTCATGAGGGACCACATGCTGAGGGAAAGGCAGCCCAAGGAGAACAAAAGAAAAAAAGCACACCCGCAGAGGGAAGCAAATGTGGACCTTCTCATCCATATAGAATGACAGTACTCTGCCTTCTTGAGCACACCTTGAGAGAAGCTCCTTAAAAGTGTTCCTAACCAGCTGCTCCTTCTCCAAAATGAGTTAGTAATAAAGATGGGTGCCTGGAGTTAACAATATTTCTTGTAAATCTCTTAACATTGGGATGGGGTGTAGGCAACCTCACACTTCTGATGCTAAAATGTCCAGTTTGGAGACACATAAGTGGGTGATTTTTTACTTCACTTGCCTTGGTTTGTATGGCTTCTTAGAAGTTCAAACCACCTGTAAAGAAAATGGCAGATGTGAGCTGCAGGGACACACTGAGTCACATGATCCACACCAATCTAAATTCTGAACAGAAGATCATAAACAAATGAAGCATATAGCAAACACAGAATCACTGTCCACCAAAGGACAATGAGTATGTGGAACTCCTTACAGATCTATCTGGTATTGCCACAACAGTATGTCTTATTTCTCAGGCTTCCCTGGGAGAGGGGATTCCTCCCTGTGTGCTGGGAAAAGAGATGAAAAGGAAATGGAACAAACTTCATCTCACCATTAAAGCTCAATACCTGTAAATCTAGGATCAGTAATAAAGTAGGCCTTCCTAGGTTTTGTTTACTGCATTACCATGAGGTTATGAACTGACATCAGGCACTGGCATGAGACAGCTCTGAGCTGAGCTGTGAGAGCAGTGGAACAAAGACTGGAATATTGAGGCTGTCAAGTGCTTACAGCAAGTCCTGCTGAACAATTTCTGTGGTATCAACAGATTAAACGTACTGCATGCCCTGGTCTGATCCCAGCTGTGCATTGCCCCACCAACTTTTGCAGCAGTATTACTTGTCTTTGCGAAGCCTGGACCATACAAATCTGGCAGAAGAACTATGGACCTGGATCTGGGAACAGGTTTTGCTCTGAAATGCAGTGCAAACTCTTCCTTCTCAGTGCAAATTTTCTGCAAAACAAGACATAACCTCAAAATAGCATCTTTATCACATACTTAAAAAATACATGTTACCCTAAAACTATGGTAATATGTACTAGACAAGTGTCCAAGACAAACCCACAGATCTTTTCTCTGTTGCTTTGTACATTCCTTTTTGCCAGTAACTCAGCTGACTTGGTTTAATGTACTTTTGGAATGATTTTCTCATAACCATACTCTGTGTCATCTGGCCTGGAAGAAAACTAACTATGAAGAATCAAGAACATTGCCAAACATTGCCAAAACAAAAGACACTTGTTAGACACTGGCACCACTGTACTGACACTGGTGCCACACTGTTTGCCCTGGCATCGTGTTGCTGAACATGGGAAAGAACACAGCCTGTGCCAAGAGCCCAGCATATGGACATTGCATGTTGGGGACTGATTGGTCGGGAGAATGTGAGCCGGTTTTTGACTGGGGGAATCTACAGAGAAACTGAAACTAAAAATGGTATATATATGTATACCTGGTTTAAATATTAAACGATTCTTCGCTGCACTACAACGGAGGGTCTGTGCCTCATCTGCCACAAGCAGATGCAATTATTCCAGACTGAACAAGAGAGAGAATGAAAAGAAGAAATTTTGTGAAACAGTGTGGCTATGCAGCAGCATCTAGTTTTACAATTCCACCCCTTATGTACCAATTTTACACAAACTGGAACTAATCAGCAGACATTGCATGACTTTTTATTATCAACTATGCTGTTTTTTGAGTATGAGAGAAGACAATTGAATATTTGTAGCATAGCAATTTTGCATTAGCATTTCGTTTGTTCTCACTATTATTCCAATACTGCAGACACAGTTGTGCATCAAGAAACTCTTCAAAAGATTCACCTGATAATAAAAAAATGGGGAATGGATTTCTGATGGATTGTGTTCACAGGCTTCTTCACTGCAGAATTATTCAATTATCTATTTTGCAATTTGTCTTAGGGAAGAGTTTGTACAGACAGTGAAGTTATTGTAATCAGTCTATGCTGCATCATTCTTTTACTCTCAAATATTACAGGAACAAAACAGAATACAAACATCAGCACAACCTTCAAAAGACAGAAAAGGAACAGATACTCTCACTTGAACTCATTTATTTGTACCCAAAATGAGAACATCTAAGTTAAAGTGATAAAATGCTAAGCAAAGCTGGCTGGGTTTAGAAATGTTGTCACTGGTAGGCAATGCCAAGCCTTGCCACTATTCCCCCTTAGCAGGTGAACAGTGTACCCAGAGGTACAGTTTGATAGATCCTGAGATCCTCATTTGATCCCTTAAGGAGACAAAGTTGCCATGGAAGAAAAGGGGATTTTTAATTTTTTTTGTGCTTTATTTTGAGGAGAACAAAGAAGCTATAAGATTTAACCTCAGAATGTATAATTTGGAGGAATGATTGAACCTTGTGTGAACCTAAACAGCCAAGAAGCCTGTCTATAGAGCACTCATGTTGTACCTGGTACTGCACTTTATTGACAATGCCTACAAGCACCTGTGTTTTATTTTCTTTAGTTAATCAGTTTCTCACCCTCTGACTGTTACAGCAAAAGCAGCCCAACAAGGGAAGCAAGTGGATCCTGGAATTTCATGGACCACTCCTCTATGGCAACAGGGAGGCCAGGGCTATTTCATCTGGACATGACTTCTGGAACTTATCTGGAGTTTTTTAGGAAAAAGTACTTGGTTAACCCAAATGAAACTTCTCATGTAAATACTCAGGATTTGACAGTGATGTTGTCAGTTGTTGTCCATGGAATCCCTGGTTGCAGCTAGGAACAAGGTAAGGGAGAGATTTCCTACTTGTTTCTTGAGTGGGGCTTGCATGTGGTTTTGCAAATCCCAGAGGAGTAAGAGGCCTCCTGTTAGGACTACCCTGCTGTGGTATCAGGGATTTACTGCAGGGAACTCACAGTAGCAAGAGACAGAATAAATTAATTCAAAAACTGTGCATTTAGGAGAAACAGAGGTACAACTCCCTGCAGCAGATTAGGCAGAGGAGTAGCACTGAATATGGCTCTTTTGCACAGCACTGCTTTATCAGGTAACTGTCTTGGCTAACAGGCTGGTGGGATGTTGGCA
>VWZF01005416.1:37328-67999 GCA_013396755.1 Sclerurus mexicanus
CCCCATCATGTGTTGTCACAACAATATTCAGGAGTTCTAGTTTTCAGGGTAATACAGACTGTCCCTAAATGAAAAAAAGTTTTTAAAAACTTGAATTTCTCTATTCCAGCAGTCTCATTTTTCCTCCCTGCACTTATTAATAAACACAAGTCAAACATTATGTCAAGTAAGGGATCGGCATGAAAAAACAAATATTCAGAACATTCTGAGTATTTACCAGAGGTCTTAGTTTTCTTCTTCTGGTCAGAAATTCAACCTTATGTGAATATCACACTATAGTAAAGCACAATGTCAGAGACAGTTTGTGATGAGAAATCAGCAGAATTACTAAAATCTCTCTGCCTGAAAGAAGCATTTTAAAAAATTCTTCAGATAAAACTTATATTTCATTGTTGGTAAATCTGTAATTTTTATGCATTACATTTTCTGGAAATTACTTCAATCAAAATCTGTCAACCTTTGAAGCAAAGGCTGTGCACTTCTTTCTCTGAAGTCCTGCTTCTGAAAGCACAATAACACACTTCCCTTTTTCTTCCCATTTAATTTCTGCAGGTGATCTGTGAATCCCTACTCATATCCTTTCATACCTAGAGACAGATTCTGTCATCTATTCTTATTCGTCAGACAGACAAAAATCACTGATGGCTTTAAAGGTGATGCATGTACAAAAAAAGCCAACAAATCAACAATAACAAAAACTCACCCAAAACCCAACAAAACAAAAAGGTGCAAGTGACTAAAAGTATAGCCTTCATTCATATTAACTAGTAAGGCATAAAGCAGATATCTTCACTGATTTCTGATGATAATTTGGTCCATTGTTTTAGTGCCTTCCATGATATTCCTGCTTCCAAAATCTCACTTTATCTATATAACATCAGCTTTTCCTATATTAGTCTTACCTTCATTTGAAGTATACATAACTCTTCATACAGTGTAACTCTAAACTTAGATTGTGAGTTACAAGCATAATAGATCTTTTTTGTTGTCTTTATCTTCCTAGCTCTAAAACATGTTATGTCCTTAATAGATATAATTGCTTTCCTCATTTAAGTACAACTATAGTTTACACTGTACTATTCCTACCACCTATTTTGTTTTAATGAACTGAAAATACTGTTGTCAATATTTTTTGAAGAGGAAACTTGCCAGATGCTATCTTGGTAGAAATTTCCAGTGAAAAAGCAATCTCTTGCTGATCTACAGATATCTGGAGACTTAAACTAACCACAACTTATTTCTTCCCTGCTCTTTTGCACTCTGAAGTTTAGGAAACATTTCACAACATAGTTTATAGACATGTTGATATAATCAGAAGAGGATACAATTTGTTTTACCTTCAAAAGCAGCCAGTACTGGTGTTGCTCATGCCTCAGTTCACCTTTCTGAGAAGTGGTTGGTGTATTTGGATAGCGTGCTACCCATACCTGACTGCTGTACTTTTGGCTCAGGTTGGGAAAGGAGGATCTCTGCTCTCTTAACGTTGAAAAGACATTTGTTGGGGTGGGATTAGGTTAGCAAATACAAGTAGCTGTGCTCAGCAGTGACTTGAAGGAACTCCCATGAATACTGACTTCACTCATGGAGAAACTTTCCACAAAATGCCAGGTACAGTCCTATCTGACCCTGAAGCATCCATTTTGGTAGTCCCTGTACCTAAACTTTACACTGTTTTAAGTTAGGAGCAGTGCTGGAGAAGCAGGATCAAGCATTTTACCTTTGTGCTGATTTTCCTGAAATCTTCAGCTGAAGAAAACAAATCCTTGTGCTCTTTGCAGCCTATCAAAATCAGAGAGTCTTCTTGTGGACTTCATTCAGTATAAAGGATGATCTGCCAGAGAAGTCGTTTTATTTCCTTTTTCTTCCCCCTCAGTTGATCAGGCCAGGCTTTATTGACACTGTGTTAAAAGATCAGGTTTTTTGCTACCTCCTCAACTGGAAGGTACTCACAACACAGGAGTGTGACAATTCACTGAGCTCAGCTGAAAACACTGGAGATAGAATGGAGAGAGGTAAAATGTTGCACTGCTTTTTTGGGTTTTTTTGACTACACAGAGAGCAGTGTCGTGTCAAGCCTTGATAACAGTAGGAGAGCCTTGCATTCCTAAGACAGCACTTGAGATGTCTTCTATTTTCTAATTATTCATGAAAAGTAAAAATAAGTAGCATGCTCTAGGGAGAAACGAATAGGACAGTGTCCTAGTTACAGCTGCCAGGACCAGTTTATTCTGTGTGGGTGTAACAAAAACTGTGTATTCTACATCCTCTATGTAATTTCTGATAAACTGTTAATAATTGATCATTTGCAGCAGCTGCCCAGAACACACCTGACACCTAAGGCTACAAGCTGGCTGTTAGAGAACCCTGGGAGGCGGGGAATGTTTCTTTGTTTTCACACCAATGTGCGATAACTCCTCTCCAGGGAAGCATCAGCATCTTCACATCCAGACTAAGTGGTCGTGTCTGCTAATGGGCCATCAAAGATTCCAAAAATATCCCATGACTCAGAGTTAAATCACCCATTGTGAAACTACCTTCCCTGGGGGAGGTACTGGGCATTCCTACCTGAATTTAAGCATATATAATCTTCAGGTTTTGGAACTTTAGGTACCACTCATGGGATCCAGAGGAGGACCAGAACCTCAAAAGGACTGTGACTACCACTGTCACCAGACTGTGACCATCATCCTCCCAACAGGTTTTCCTTTCCTTTTACTTTGCACTCAGGGGAACCACGTGGTACTCAGCAAAGGCTCTAATGAACACCATTCTGTTCATGCTCCAGAGTGCTGGGTTATATCTCTGGTTGTTGTGGGTTAAAACCTATTTTTGTCCCTGTATCACTGTATTTATTGTAATGTTTTTGGTAAATTGTAACTGACTTCTAATCTCTCTTGAGTTGGGTTCTTTTCTCCTGCTAGTTTATCTTTAAACCAGCACAGACAGAAAAAACAAATTTGTTTCTATTATTTTCAATTACTGCCATTGCTTGATGGTTTGCTTATCTCATTACCAGTTGTCCCCCCCAAAAAAACCCAAACCAAACAAAAAAACAAACCAAAACAAAAAAACAAACAAACAAAAAAAAAAAAGAAAAAAGGAGCCCCAAAGCAAAACCCAAAACAGCACATAGCACTCCCTCTTTTGAAAAAAAAAAAAATTCTCAGATAAAACCTTGATTATGTTCTGATTGCACATTGTAATAAGCTCATATGACTTGTCTGTACATAGTCTGTATGGACCCTATGGGAGGAAGGAGTCCTTAAAGAGGAATTCCTTTTTTTTTTAATTGCATGTACTTTGTGCAGCATAAGCAAGAATTCAGGCCTTGTTCTCTGACATACAAGTACACAACTCCCTTTCAATGACTCTGAAATAAGGCAGGAAATTTCTGATAATTTCACTGAGTGTCCATTACATTCAGTGTATCAGTGATTAAAAATGGCCATGCCATTAAGTCCTTTTTCTTTCTCTCCTCCCCACCCTTTCTCTCCCCCCACTACTGTTTTGTCTTCATATACACAGTAGTACATCTTTTCACTGCCACATTATCAGTTGCTTCCACCTGTGATAATCTTCTATGTAGCTATTTTCGGATCTAGTGAGACTACCAGCTTCCCATCACTTCCCTGAGGAGATTATTCCAATGTCCAATTGTTCTCACTGTGAATGTCTTTCACTGAAGCCCTCTCCTCTCTGAATATTCCTACTAACTAGGACTCTGAAACGACCTTGAAATAAGATAAAGTGGTACTACTGTCCAACTATTCCAGGTCAAAGGAAAAGGATGTATCCACAAGTGTAAGAGATTGAACCGCTAACATTCAACCACCTGCAGTAACTGCCCAGGTGCTGTAAGAGACTGGTGCTAAAGGCTCAAACACTTAGATGGCTCTTTTGCTAGTGATGCACAGAGTAGTGGTGCACCCATTTAGGCTTACTCAGAAGGATATTCTGCACATGACTTTAAGACTGCAAACATTTGCTGATGGAACTTTCCTCATCTGCAATGTCATCAGAAATCCCAGGGTGGACATCTGGAATGGTGGCTGGACGTACAGGGTCCTCCACAGCTGCATGCTGAGAACTTGCATGGTCATTGTTTAGTAAGGGTCCCAGGAAACGTTAACCAAACAAGTTATCTGTGTATGCTTCTCAGCAATGGACTTAATCATGTGCCAAAAACAGATCTTAAAAACTTTAATATAGCAGAGTAACTGTCACAGACATACAGATAGTGTCAATAAAGTCACATCTGATAAAACTGCTATCCTTGTGCACACTCTGCCCAAGAAATGAGACAGTGCCTATCTCTCTCCAGGTAGAAGGAACACAGAGTTCTAACTATTATTCCTGCGTCATACTCACACTTAATACAGTCAAAAGTAAAAATATTTCAAAGTGTACAGGCTGAATTTTGAAAAAAAATGATCCCCAGCCTTGGAAGTGGAAATGCTGATGTCTCGTGTGTTATATATCCTGTAAAAGAAATGATGCCTTTGAACACTTCACATTTCTGTCAGCTAAGTGGCAAAAGACAACTCAGCAGCAACCTGTCATTTGTTAGAACACTTGTTCTATTTTCTCCTTCTGTTCACGCAAGTAATTTGCATTACCCTGGAGATGAAGGTAGACTTCATGGTGCTCTGGACTTCCAAGCCATACATTGCTTTACTAAGTCTCTGTACTTCAATCTTCTGTTGTAATTAAGCATCTTTCTGTGAGAAGACTCCTGCCCAAATTGCTTCTAGAATTTCATCAAACTTATATAGTCCTTCCTGATGTTTCCATGTCTCTGACAAACTGTTTTCCTCCTTTTATTTTAAATTAAGTAAAAATCCTTCTTAAATCCTATCCAATAAAGCAAATTGTTACCAAATAAGAATTTTATGCTGAGCAACATTGAGAAGTAAAGGTTTGTCTCAGAAGGAGTCATGTACGATGAAGGATCTTGGAAGGGTGAAACCCAACTAGAGGACAAGATTACCTTATACACAGAGAAAGTCTTTAACATACTTAACAACATTGTCTATCAGCAAGGACTGTTCATGTTGCCAGTGTAGTTATTTTTCACCAAACTTCCTCCTGGATGTTATTTTGTTCATTTAGTCTGTACTGACTGATTTTTCAACCATAATACATAGAGCAAGACTCAGAATTAAAAATATGCTGGACTTTAGTGGTGATTGACACATTATTATATTAATTTGTTTATACTGCTGGCATAAAGAAAGTCCTCAAATCCTCCAGGCATCTTTAGAAGTTTTACTAAATGCCTTTCATGATTCTTCAGTAATTACTTGTCAATCAATACAATACTAAGTAATGCTCATATAGAGTTTTAGTAACCTTATCATTCTTGCTCTTGTCATAGTAAGATTTAACCACTTCACAAAAAGACATGTATTTCATCTGAGAGAGAATGGCCAAGCCATTGATCACATTTTAGTGACTCTTGGGAGGCAAAGCATTCATTGGAAAGCGTGAATAGATTTTAGAAGAGTTCTAATCAACAAGGGCTTTATCTGCTATAACTTTTGGAAACAACTAGGATGAAAAGTTGTGGTGTCCCAAAAAGGGGGGGAAAAAACCAACCAAAAAACCCACAAAAAAACTCCCAACAAGCGAGAAAAAGGTTATTACAAGTAATACTAGTTCAGGCTGATACTGTTGACAGACAGCAAGACACTTTGAAATGCTTCTCTGTAACTGCAGCAATTTAGGGCTTCGGGACAGAGAGCTCTGAGGAGTTGCATAGACACTCTGGCTGGCCATTGCAAAGCTTTGCTAAACTGCACCTTCAGGATTTCTCTGGTCTGTCAGGCAGGAAGTGACTGTAGTATTCCTGGTCCATGTAATCCATGCCAGATGGAGACACAGAAGCACTCCAATCCCCTGTGCAGCTAGGTTTTTGTTCCAGGAAACAGTGCTTGTAACAGAGGTCTGCAGTGTGCTGCAGTGTCACTGTGCAGGGAGTGCTCGTGCAGAGTGCACTTCGGGGTGTATGTTTCTTGTAGTAAATGCCCACTTTGAGTGTGCCCCTTCCACAAAGCAGGCATGTGTCTTCACTTCTAAGAGAAAATATGTCCCTTGTTACAATCACTTCCTAGGAGGAGACTGAAATTTACTTTCCCCATAATTTCCAACCTTTGCTTCTTGTTGTCTGTAAACTTCTTCCTGAACAGTCTATATACAATACAGAGCAATGATCACAAAATGGTATACCTAAAACAAAGTGTTGTCTGTGTGTTGTGGTGGTTTTTTTGTGTGTGTGCTTGTTTTGTTGGCTGGTTTCGTGTGTTTTTTTGTTCCCCCCTCCCTCAGGGCCTAGAGCACTCAGAAAATAAACTTGTTGTAAGACAGGTCTAGATATACAGGGGTTTATCTCTGCTCCTCTGACTTGGCAATGTCTAATTTCAGGCTCCAGGCTGCTCTTGGTCAGCCTGTCTGCCCATCACCACTAGTTCAATGCATTTCTTCATCCAAATGCTGTTTATTTGTCTTCTTCCCTGCCTTGACAAAGGAGCCTTGTCAGAAGAGTCAGGCTACAGGACAGCTTGTCCAGTATGTGAGGAAGCTGCTCCACCTATACCCTTGTTTTTACTTTCCTAAGCATTCAAGACAGCTGATATCACACACATATATGAAGGGACTTTTTGCATTTGTATTTCTTAGATGTCTATTTGGAGAAAGGGGAAAACCTTTTGCAACTCACCAGGTAACTCTTGTTTGGACTGAAGCCAATACAGCCCTAGACTTGTGCAATAAAACAAGACAGATCCCATAGTAATCAGTAGGTCCTTTATAGTATGGCTCTAGTTAACACTGTTTCATTACACTTATGTTAATAGGAAATACTGTTCATAGTGCTGTGTATTTGAATAGCATAAGTACCTTGCAATCACATCAAATTTGTTCAAGCTAATCATTGATGCTATTTCCTATTTCCTTATAACTTATCAAAGATGTAGACAACCTGAACTGGGTTATATCAGCCTCAACCTCTCCACTAACCTCTGGCCTGGGGACAGGATTGACTATACTTAAAGCATCTCTGACAGGGAACAATCAATCCCTTCTTAAACACCTACAGAGAGGGAGTTTCAAAATGAGAATAAGTGAAACACTAAAGATGTTAAAATAACTGACATTTGTTGTTTCCCCTCTGACATCAAAATTTTTGCTCTGTCAAAGAAATTAGATAGTTTGATACAGTTTCTTCTAGAGAAAGCCATCTCATGGAAGGTGTGTGTTGCTCATCATCTTATTAAATTTTAGCTATCTAAAAATAGCCTACTTGCTTCAGTACTTTCTCTGGAGCTGAAGCTAAGCTTACCATTCAGTAAGTTCCAGGTCCTTCTTTTCCTTTCAGAGAAAGGCCTGTGACTGCCTTTTCTAGTCATGCAGTATGCTCCCTGTAAACTCTCAAAGATAAGCATAAAAAGGCCTAAGACTTCATTGATTAGCTTCTTAAACATCTTGGTATTTCATCAAGACCAGCCAATGCATAAACATTACATTACTAGGGGGTGAGTTCTTACCTTTTCCACAGGCTATCAGTGCCTGCTGTGCTACAGCTAGCCTTTTAACAGAGGTCAGATGCACAAAGGTATTGAACATTTGACCCTTCTCAATGTTATCTGTCAAAAACTCTCTGAATGTGACGAACAGCAGACCAATTGTTTGCTGGCTCTGCCTTTTTACTTACATCACACATAGATACTTTTTCCTACACATTACATTCCTTGCAAGTTTTATCTTAGTCTTCATCTCAGTCTTTCTGATTTTCCTTCTATAGTTTAATCTTTATCTTTATTCATCAACCTGAACTACTTCCCTTTGCCGAATTCTCTTGGGCTTGAGGTCAGTGAAGAGTGCAGGGTTTAACTATGTCAACCTGTTTCCCCCACTGCAGCTGCAAGGTCAGCATGCACGACTCCTTGCAGTTCACTGGATGAACTGCCGGTCCTCTTTCCTCTTACACCAATTTTTCAGCAAATGTAAAAATTCTCTGAAGGTTTGATTTGGGGAGATGCAATAATGTAAATTAATGCTTCAGAGCTGCCACAGTAAGGAAAGACCATCTCTTCAGTTTTCATTTTGTTGCCTTTCCTCTGGCCATACACTCTTCTTCTGAATCTCATGCCAGCTCTGGCAGCCATTCAACCCTGAAGTGTTGAAGAAGCCAGCAGAAAAACTGGGTAGTTTTCTGAGGTTTTACTGAGTTGAACTGACTCATGAGGGAATTTTACATTTGCCTGAAGGAGCAGATTTTGTAGACAGGACTGGAGGGAAGGGGGAGCGGGAAGGAAAGGAATGGAGGGCACAACACATCTTGGGAAAAATGTAAGAAGACAGCCATTATACCATTGAACAATGCTATGAATTGGCTTAAGTCATCTTTACAATGTTCCAGTCTAAGAGTCGCAAGATGCAGATTAGGCAGAACTGAACTAATTCAACTTTTTTAATGAGACAGGTGTTAAAAGTAAACATAGTGGTGTGGGTAATCTGTGGCTCTTTCCTATTTTAACCTTGTCTGACTAACTGAAAACAGTTATTTTTTCATTTATTCATATGCAATTTCTCTTCTGTGAACCTCAATTCTAACATCTAAAATTGTTGCTTAGTCTTCTACAGTGGGGTTTATCCATAAGGGCGGTGTTACATCCTCTGCTTTCCTCAATAATAGCAAATATTACTGATAACTGCTCAGAGGAGATCGTCATGAAGAAATAAGATTTTTTTTTTAACTGTTCCATCTGAAGAACTCTAATTACTCTATTCTTTCCAAGGCTTTGAAAGGGATGCTGTACAAACTCTAGTCTTCCTTTGTATAACAAAGAAATTGCAAAATGAAAAGATTTATATAATGTTGATTGAGCCACATAAAAAAAGTCAACAAAACTGAACTCTTTGAACATCTATCATGTTTCTAACAGAATTTATCAATCCTGAATCTCTTGAACACTGTGAATTAGTTCAGTAAACCACAAAAACCAAAGATAAGTGTGTTGACCTTAAGGTAACCACATCACCAAAATATAAACAGACCAGGGAAAAGAAATGTGATTCTTACCCAGAAGAGGATGAGTAATATAAAAATGAAATATTATCTTCTATATGGGACAATTCTTAGTTTTCTCAGAAGAGTTTCTCACGAAAGCAGTGCTCAGACTGTCCTCTGGTGTATGTTAAGGTAGATGTATTGTGTCCATTGGAAATGTGACTCATATGCTGTGCTACTATCCTAAATTATTTTAAGTTCTCTGTTTATCTCAGCCTTGTAAGTACACTTTTGAGTACAAACAGACTTGGCTGTATCTTATATATAAATGAAATAAAGGGGTTTAAGTTTGTATATGAAAAGCAGAGAGACAAAATATCCCTTTCATTACCCATATGTGGAATTTAGGCCTCTTCTGTGATCACGAATGAAAAAAACAAACAATCCCAAACAGGCTATCTCAGACTAACTGCAAGTATAACATTAACAACAACAGTTGCTTATAAGGGATTCTGACAAGAATTATAGTACTGTAGTGGCTAACATATTAATGTGGGAATGAAGCAAAAAGATTAAAAGATCCTTTTAAGCAGTCTTGGACTTAACAGAAACTGGTTTACTGGTATAGAAAAGTACCATTTAAAAAAAAAAGACTCAGTCTTTCAACTTTCAGTGTTCAACTCGTCATAAAAAACACAATCCAAAGAGGAAAAACAATAGGAAAAAAACCCACAACCCCAAAATCAAAACTGTGTCCCTGGAGTCCTGCAGGTGAGTCAAAAATGCCTCCTTCTGCAGCCACTAGAGATCCATGCCTGGGATCTCACTCTGTGATGAGGCTGAAAGAGATATTAATTTATTTGCAATGGTCCTTGGACTGACTTGTTAAAACCATGCAGATCTAAACAATAAAGAAGTTCCTCTCACTTGCAAACATCAAAGTCAGACGTTGTATCTGTAATATACAAACAATAGAAGACTTGAAATTATAAGTCCATCCAATTTGACCTGTCTTCACATTCAAAGGAATTAATCTATAATTATGTGTGTGTATTCTGCAGATGTTATGACATTCTATTCAGTACTAGCTAATTAACATTGTCTCAGATTTCATAGAATTATTCTCTAAAATGAAAAAAAATAATTAAATCTTAGACAAGCAGACAATCTATTCATGAAAATATCAAGGGAATTTGTAACAAATTAAACGTGGCCAGATCAGCCCTGGAACTGTATTTATAGTCCTTTTACAGGGAGTTGGAATATACAAATTTCATAGAGAACTTCCTTTCTTGGACCTCCCATTACAGGCATCCTTTGTTCTTCTGGTTTGTTTGTCATTACTGTACTGTCAAAACAGCAGTGTGTTTGGAGTGAAGCTAGTAATTCAAACAAGGTTTGCACTAGTGGGTAAATGTTGTTTTTTGACAAGAGACATGCATCTGCTCAGTCTGAAGTGACATATAAAAGAAAATAATTGGATGCAAATATTTACTAGTGATACCTAATCATGTTTTGCATAGAAATTTGGACAGTAGTTTGTGTTACTCTTGTTTAGATGATAAGAAAGTCTAGAGATAATAAAAATACCAAGTGCAGCAAAAGTTTTTCTATGTAGAGATTTTTGTAATAGGGAAAATAGCCAGAAGGATGAACCACCATTGCCTTAACAATTTCAGGTTGCTGACAGAAACCTCAAAGAAGGATTGAAATACAGTGAGGACTGCTACCTAGGAAGAAAATAAGTACAATACATACTACACTGTTAACATATACAACCCCAGCACATCAATAAAATCATAAGACAAATAAGGAACATATTTTTTCCTTGTGTATCTTTTAGACTTTGTCTTGTGACAATGGTGTTGATATATATTTTGTACTCTCTGTCTGTGGTAAGAGAATTCCCTGAAGAATTCACAATATACCAATGAAACAAAAAGTTGTGATGTACTGTTTAAGGAAATCTTACTTTTCTCCCTTTGTGTATTAAATCATCTCTATACATTTCAGTGATCTTCTGATCACTGCAACAAATCTTTCTTGCTATATCTTCTCAAACACAAGGGAGTTTGTAAAACTCAACAGCCTTATTTAGGGGAAAATTCTTCTTTTACGTATCCCATAGATGCAGCAAAAATACTTCAGAATTCTAAATTCCTGAAAGAATGCTTCATATACTGTTTTAATCAGCAAATAACCATTAAAAAAATAAGTCTTCAAGGAATGGCCAGTTGAAATAATATTCCAAGTTTCAGGGAAATTTTGGTGTCCTAGGGCTGAGACAACTGAATAGAAGAAGTTGCTTTTACTAGCTTTTGACCTAACCACCCCCCCCTGCCTTGTGTATAATTATCTTTTCATTTATATTGTCAAAGTGAACTCAGCTCTGCCTTAAAGGACCTCTGCAGTCACACTGTCAAGGCAGTAGCACATGATGTGGTAACTTGCACTAATTCTTGTTTATGAAGGGGCTGCAGCCCTTCAGTCCCAGAAGCTTATACCCACACTCAATGCATTAAAGAATTTAATATCCTAATTAAATCTGGCAGCTGAGTGTAATTTATTTTTCAAACACATAGAAAGGAGGTGGAGTATCACAAAATTCAGGCTAGCTGTTTGTCACTTGCAGTCTGGAAGAAAAAGTTTTTTGCGCTGCAGGCAGGATACTGCTAAAGAAATTTGTTGGGCACAAATGCTGCAGAAAGGCTGGCTATTGTGCCATAGAATATCAATTAGTCTAATTAGGAAGTTCATGAAGTAGCAGCAACTGTTTTGAGGAGATGTAGACAGTCTCAAGAACTTATCAGATTCAATTCAGTATGTTTTTAAAGATGCTGCTTATTATATGGGGTAGGACAACTCCAGTTATTTCAGGTCAGAGAGTTACTAAGCTAAAGAGCTCACTTGGGACTTCCAGGTTTGGCAAAACAGTAGACCAAACCCATAATAGAGATCAGAAGCAGAATGTTAAGTGAAGGTTGCCACACAAGCTTGCAGTAGTCTCAAATCACAAAAGAGACAAATTTACCACTACTACAGGCATGCCCTCTCCATTATTCAGCACAGAAAAGCCTGAATGGAATAGGCAAGGAGGTTTTACCACGCTCCATTTGACCATTGCTATGTTATTACCTTGATAAATTACTTCAGTAAATGTAAAAACAGCATTTACCTTGCAACTAATTTTCCTGTTATAATTATGTTTCTGCCCACCATTTTCAGCAAAGGAAGAAAGAAGAAAACATGTATTGCAGATCTAATTAATCTTAAAACCTGAAGGTCTGTAAGAGAAAAAAAAATCATTCACAAAGTATCATCAAAGTACTGTTCTGAAGTCAACAAAAACACCAAGAGCTTAAAAGAACATTGAAACAGAGCTCGCATTACCAAAGACAAAAATGGTTCTCCAGGCTAAGGCTGAAGGAGAAAAGAAGACAGAATTGTTGCCATCTTCTTAAAAACCAAAGTGGTATTGCTGAAAATGAAAATGGTCCAAGGAAAACTAACAATTTTATTAATGTAAATACATCACATATGGACAAGAAAGATGACAGAAAGAAAGTTGCCAGAACCTATGGCATAAATGGAAATGTTCAGTTTCATTACAGTTGATGTAAAATTGATCCAAGTACTAAATTTAATTGGAAATAATAATAATTGTGAAACATGAAGTAGTATGCCAAGTCAGATCTAATACAGGGGTAGTTTCAAGTAGTCCTTCAAATCTGAGGAACTGAGCATATGATGGAAAGCAGCCTTTCTGTGACAGCATCACAATCAAAGCATATGATGTCTTAAAATCACATATGCCATCCTGGTTTTACATGTGCCATATGATGATATATGATATCTTAAAATCACATATGCCATCCTGGTTTTACATGTGCCATATGATGATATATGATATCTTAAAATCACATATGCCATCCTAGTCCATAATGCTGCCTTCTTACTTAAATCAGCACCTCCTGTAGTTGTTGTAGCCATCTATTTCCTGTCCATCTGGGAAATAAAAAAATCAGGTTCAAATGCACATCCCGGTTCAGGTAGAATAGTCTGATACTCAACCTGCTGTCAGACATCAAACTAGGCAAAGAATGCATTTCTACACCAACAATGATAGATCAAAGATAAGCAACTGATAAGCACTGGAGATCTAATTCAGAATAAGACTGATTTAATCATTGCAGCCCTTTGGTTGGTGGGTATAAATCCAAGAGCCTATGAAGTCTCAGAAAGGGAAGCCTGAGCAAATAAGTCATTCAGTCTGTCTGGCATTGCCTTTCACTTCTGAAAGAAATGCATCTGGGGGCAAAGCATAATAAATCATTTGCCTCTGAAGGGTCTGTCAACAGCGACACTCCTAGTGCCATTTGTGATGATGTTTTTTGTGGGGAAATTACAATTTAATATTAATAGACTAAAATCTTCTCTTCATTTTAATGAGCACTGAAAAGATTGGGTGATTGTTGGGGCACAAGAGTCCACAAAATGTGTTTTGGAGTATCATGAGAATGGATTTTAAATGGAAAATATAAAACACTGAATTTTTTTTCTTGGAGAGTCTAGCTGAAAACACTATCAGGACATACCAACATACAACCAGATACTGGTGACATACCAATATTTCAGCAGTCAGTGACAACAGAGCCAACAATTCTAGTAAGTTCTATAGGTAATTTTTTTTTTTTTCGTGTTTCTGCAAAGCAAGTGCAGAACTTCACTCACAAAGCAATATATAAGAGTAGTGAAAAAGGAATGCATATATAATTTTAAAATACTATGTTTATTCTTCTTTTACTTGCCTGAGACACTTCTCTGATTTCTTTGCTTTATTTTCCTGATTTAAATGCTTGAAAGGGTATATCATTATGGTGTATGGTTCTCTTTGACTGTCTTTCACTGTAGAGTGCATGAAAATGGAGAGGAGCTCTGGCAGGAATTCTGCTCTGTTGGCAAGAAATGGTACATTTGGAGAGCACCCACAGGAAATTTGAAGATTGCTTTAAGAGCTACCTACACAGAAGGGAAAACCAGAATAATGGTAAGTAAATAAGCAACTAAACAAATATAAAAGGAAATAAATATTTTCTTATGTTAGAATATATAACAAAACATTAGTAGATCAAGACATCTAAGAAGAAAACATGTCGTGCTGTGTATTAGTGAGATATATTTAGATAGTATGTGAGAAAAAGGAACAATTTATGAGGCTGGTTGTACAGTCAATAGTAACTTATTTGTAATAAAGTAGGAATTACTGAGTACATGCGCTCATAAAATTTCTTCGTAACAAAAACTGTTATAATGATTGTGACTCACTTTCCATTAAAAAAAAAAAAAGAAAAAAAAGACATTCAGAGAAGATGTGTGAAGTGAGAAAGATTAAAGGGCACTTCCACTGAAGATTAAGAAGCTCAATGCAAAGGCAGACACTTTGCTCATTTGCACACAGCTTTCATACACCAAGAGAATCCGAAGACATGTAAGGTACTTCGGGGTCCGCTCATTGACATCACTGAATTTGCATTGAGCTACTCAGACACTTGGAAAATGTGTTTGCAGACTTCAGCTAATAGCTGAAGATATTACTCTCTTGCGGTGAGATAAGAAAGACACCTTTAGAATCTCCCAATATAGAAATCAAGATGTATGTTGTATAAGCAAGAGAGAAAGGCTCAAATGCACTTTAAAGATTTATGTCAGCTAACTCCTCAGGTGATACCTGGAAGTAGGGATAAAGTATCACCACCATAAATGTGGTTTTATGAAAATTCTATTTTACAAAATGGTTCTTTCCTTTCTTCTTCAAAAAGATTTAATTTTAATTATTTTCACATTTCAGCCCCTCCAAATTACTTTTTTTATTGTGATTTTCAAACTAAATCTGTCAAAGTCAGCATGAGTTTTCAACCTCAGAAAACCCAGGATGCAGTTCATGCATTTATTTATATAAATTTGTAAGAGAGTTCTTTCAAAGTTCACTTGTGTAACTAAATGGGCATAAACTATGTATGTCATTGATACTTGACTGCATCTTTATGGATAGTATTGAGACTGGAGAAGAGAGCTATGTTCTGCTTCAGCTCCAGCCTCAACACTGTTCATGGTTGGGAGCTGTCTCTGGTCAGGTTGACAACACTGGATTCATCTCCGTATACATATCACAAAGTAAAGGGAAGAAAATTTGCCTAATCTGTTCCTGTGCTTCTAAGAGTAAAATCAATGAAAAATTTGGAAAGGCAAAGAAACTCAGCTGAATTCTTTCTCCTGTCTTGTGTTTGTATGAATCAAGTCTCACTTTCCCAAGGCAGTGGTTTGCAACACTGAAAATACAAGTACTGCTCATTAGACTTTTCCTGCACTTTTCAATGATCTCAGTTCAAGAGATCTCCATTGACCTTACTGATGGGTCTTTCTATTACTTCTCTAAAATGTCTCTATTTCTTGCTGTCCCTCATGTTAAAGGTTAAGATTTTGTTGAGTTTCTGTAATGAAGAGGCCAAAGCTAAAGAAAGTTCTACCATAGCCCCAGCTGCATCATGTCCATGAAATGGCAGCCCTCTCTCCTGGTATAGCAAGGCATTCCTTGCTTTGCATCATGTAATTTATTTTTTTTTATTTTTTTTTTTACAATGGGCCTACAGTGTTGTTCAGTGAATCTGATAGATAAGGTGTCTTCTTCATTTGATTTAAGTATTTGGGAAGATAAATTGGTACTGCTAGCATGCCACAGTGCCTGAAGCAGAGGAAAACACAGATGCCAGTCATCTGTTTCACTACATTCGTACTTAGGGAGAGAGCCTTTTCTGCTCTGGAAACTTACCAAGACTGTTTAGTCTTTATTAATTTTTTATTGCACACTTATGTCTGTGCTTTACTGTACAGAAAGAGTCATATTCTTTTCTTAACCTTCAGCTGCTTCCATCTGTCCTGGAACTTGTGCCAACGCAGGGCAATAGTCAGTGAGACTAAGTGAGTATTGAAGTTACAGTGCTTAAAACACCTGGAGAAATTGCATACTTGAACATCCACAGCCAGTAACCCTGACGGATCCTGGCAAGGAGAAAAAAGTACAGGAGAGTCTCCTGAAGAATCTTGCACTACAGCTATGCCCACATCTCCTTATTTTAATTAAGTAAAGACGTTGCATATTTTTGTGATCTGCATAATGGCATTCTGGCATTCTTCTGAAGGCATAACATCATTTAGACTCAATGTAAGACTGAATAAATCAGTGACAGACTGCAGTGCAAAAATGACTGCACCCAGTGAATGCTTATGTAAATCCTGGGATAATTTGAGGTAATTCTTAAAAAATATCTTCTATGTTGAGGGGGTTTTGTGCAATGGTTCCTATTCATCTCCAGTGAAATTTAACTCTATGAAATGTGGGCAAGGGTCCTTTAATCCAGCCATTCAGTGAGCTGTGTGTGCACTTTCTCCCCCTCCCTAATAGTAACAACACCCCTATGCTATGACTAGGGCAGACTAATTTGTATGTGCCCCATTTTTCACTAATGAAAGTGTTATGGTATCTTTTATGTAATGCATGTCAAAAAGCATGTTCCCTCCAGAGGCTCTCAGGTGCTGTATTCCAACTGTGTCAAATTGCCACTGAAATGGCTAATGGTGAAAAAGAAAACTGGTCATTTCCTACCTTGTGGGTAACTGTAGTCTTCTCTAGTGCTACTGCCTCTCAGAGGGAACATGTAGACCTATACTAGAAAATGAGTTTTACTGTGTCTTTCGCTTCTGAAAGCATTTGTAGGCCATGGTTTGAATTCAACAATGTTTGTTGAATTCAAAATTTCTGCAAAAACAAACTCATATATTCTGCTCCCACTAATAGATACATATCATGAAAAACACAACTGAGGTGATTTCAGTGTTCTCATATTATATAAGGCTGGAAATCTGTTTTCTGTTAGTCTAATAAATTATCCCATTGAAAAACAAAAGGCATGCAAGGAAATTTTTTTGCCATGAATCTGCCTATATAGTCAGATGCAACCTAGCTGAAGCAATCTGAAAGCTTGCTTCATTGAGCTCTAGAAGCCTTTCATTTTTCTTCTTGAACCACTGTGTATCAATTATGTGTATCAGTGGCATAGTCTCATAAACTTAGCCTCCAAGCCTGGGATAGAAATCCCACAGAACAATCTTAGCTCTTCTTCCCTCCCTCGTTCTCCTCACCAGCTATGGGCCCACAGGTGAATTTTTCAACAGGTTCTGAATTTTCAGACCAGATGCAAAAACTTTGGTCACCGAAAGAGCAAATCTGAATTGTGTGGCTTTTGTAGTTTTGTAATTGAGGTTTGCAAATGATAAGCTTTCTGAGCTCTTCACTAAGAAGCTATGAAACACTTGGTGGTTTTGTGGTGAGAGCAAGGTGCTTTGCCCCAGCAGAGCCTCTTTCCACCCTTCCCACGTGTGGGCACGGGTAGTTCTGCACTGTTATCCCTCCGTTGGGTACCACTGCACGGAGCATTGTGCAGGGGAGGAATACAAGGCTGTAGTAAGTTCTTCTGCAACCCCAAGATATTACAGAAGGGTGATAACCATGGCAAGACAGTCACTGGCCCCAAAGTTGTTTTACTAGGACATAAGCATTGGTTTCAGATTTGGCAGCCTATAGTCAGCAGTAGAAGTGAGCTCTACTACCAAAAAAGGACAGACTTGCCACACTTTTGAACATTCCCTGCCTCCCTTGCGCTGGGATTAGCAAACTTACACTCTTGTGTTCAGACACACCAGGAAATATTATTTTGATTAGTCCTCTTAACTCATGTAAGGAAAACAGAACGGTGCAAAGCTGATGATATAAATAAATCAGAAAGTTATGACTGGATAAATAAATACATTAGTTTGCTGTATAAAACATAAGAAACTGGAATGTAAGTCCTTTGGAAAATACTTTGGATACACTAAAGCCACAGCTGTGTTATGGAACTCTCTTACAGCCAGAGTCCTGTTGCCAGGGTCAACAGGAAACCTCAAGTCAATGAAAATGGACAAGAGCTTAAAACTACAACTCATTTGTGAATGTCTACATTTAGACATTGAAGCCCATGTTTACAAACCCAGCCAAGGATATTCTCATTATTAAAACTATTGCATAGCTTCCTGCCCTGCCACAGCATGAAAGCAATACATTGCTATTTGCAAGCAGTCAGTAGAAAAATTTATTTGATATAGTAACTGTATCTGATTACCTAATTGTAGGTAAAGAGCTCACGGATCTTCAAGAAGTTGTTTATCTCATTTCTTACAAATGTTATCCTAAGCTTTTTGAAAATACCTCCAGTGAAGAATATTCCACAATGCTCCAGCCAGTCAGACAATCTTGTCCAAATTCCACAGACTCCCCATTTAATTATGGAGTTGTGCTATAAGAGAGGACTGCATCATAACTGAATGGTCCAACTGTGTAAACCCTGATAAAAAGCCTGCAAGTCTCTTAGCTGGAAAATTCCTCTGACGTCTGATAGACTTTCTGGCAGACAGCTACTGGTCTTTCATACCACTGTACTTCTCAAGGTTATATAATATTCTACTTTTAAAAATAATGACCACTCTCTCAATATGCATTGTATACTTTGCTTTATGTACTTCAAGAAACAGCAAAGACAAAATGCAGTTTTCCCAAGTTTTCTCTTCACTGAAACATCTTTCCATCTTTTTCTAGCGGTTAATTGAAACTTATTAGATTTTTATATTTTCTTCTATATTTTTGGCAAACATGCAGAAGTTTGTGGGTAAAAGTAGCTATAAAAACACCAAGGAATATGAAGTATAGAAGACTGAAATCCCAATTTAACAGATAAAACAATGCTCTCTTTGATTATACCTGAGAAGAGAACTGATTAAAGTGACACTATTACATATATGAACCTACTAAAATGACACTAATTTTTGTCACAACCTAAATGCTCATTTATATTCTCCAGCGTCTAGGAAGTACTCAGTTTGACTCAATAGTCAATTTATTAGCTAATTGGGTGGTTACAATAGCAAACATCAAACTTCATTAGGAAAGAGTACCTTTTAATAATTTTGTATTCAAATTTGCCTTTTTCTTTCTTTACAGGAGATATTCTCTCTTACCTAAGGGAAAAAAATTGTCTGGCAATAATTAGCTGTTCTACAAACTGGACTGCTCTGTTAACGTATCTTGACACCTAATACTGCAACTCACCTAAGAAAGCAGCCTTGCTGAGACTGCAAATTTAATGAGCAAGAGGAGAAAAGAAGCCATGGCATTTTTGAGCATAATAATTAAATGTAAGACTATTCAGAATTTTTTTCTTTATTGTTAGGACTTCAATGTCTTCATTATTATGTTTGCAAAAGTATTTAATATTTATATGTGCTTCAAATATTAAAGATAACCAAGTATTTCAGGTTAAGGTCTCCAAAACAGAGAAGCTGATAGTGAAATACAGATAGAGCTTATTCTGTTGCAACATTTAACTTACTGTTTCTGACATGCATATTGTTTTTCTTGAGAACATTGAAACATATTGAAAAAAAATCGCCAAATTGGTAAAAAAAAAGAAAAACCAAAATAAAACAAAAAACCACCAACAATTAAAAACCCAAGCCCTTTACAAAAAAGTCTTTCCTGTCTTGAGAGGCCTGACCCTTACTGAAATACAACTTAAAGCAACTGTTGGAAAGTGCTTCTTACTACCACTGAGTAAATTTGGTGACCTAGGATTTATTGCACATCTGTCAGAACCACTATGTAGGCAGGGCCTGAACACTTGTCACCATGGCCAGGACGAGCATTTGTCGTGATGTCATTTTGGCAGCTGAGGCAGTGACAGATCCAGGAGACCATAGGGAGTAAGTACAGTGAGATGGGAGGGGAACTCAAAGGCTACAAGAAACATGGAAAAGCAGGAAAGGAAAGATATCGGTACCTGTAATCTCAGGAGGTTGCTTCCATGCCATTGGGATCTTAGGCAAATTTAGATCAGCAGGGGATTTCTTTGATCAGCTCAGTTACATTGTGCTTCTTTCCCGTAAATGGAGTCTTTTTATGTCTCTGGCATGTTCCTTTGCAGCACTATAATTATGAAAATGTTAAAGGGAATTTCACTCCTGCAGGAAACATTAATTGGTAGGATGGAGCAAAATTCCTAATAATGCTACTACAAGCAATTCTGAAAAATGCTTTATTGAAAAAACAGAAATGAGCTTATAGAAATATTTCATGCTAGTAATGTTGTGTTTATTGTAAAATATTAATTATCTGCTCTTAAAAAGGATAAGATTGAAACAACAACATTCTAAAGGTACAAAAGATGATAGAAGAAAATTAGCCTGAAATATCTGATTTCAATTCAAAGTGGTTTAAAACAAAGACTTCCTTAGAAAAAAGCTGAATTTGCTGGCACATTGTCGAACAGTTCACATTTGAAATTTAATAGGTGAATCTGACTTTAAATTTTGGAATGCATTGAATATTGCAAATATACTTTAAGAATAATGCTGTTGCAACACAGTAGATTCATGATTATGCTCAAAAGAACAATATTTACAAATCATATTATCAAGTAAGGGAAGTATATAAGCCTGAAAAACTACAGAAAGCATCAGCTTTTCAAAAACATAATGCCGCTTTTCCATTCTATGGACTACACAAAACCAAAATCTTCCTGTCAATTTCACAATTAAATAGTTCATAGATTTAATGTGTACATTAAAATGGCATAAAAACATATGATTAGTAAAAAATTGATTTTGAGTTCAATAATTAATTGGGTTTGAATTCCAATTTTACCATAGAAACTCTTGTTAATTACAATAGTTTTTTTTAAAAACTGGAAGTTCCCTCTTCACTAATAATTCCTACAATTTCTGTGGAGATCCATGGGCAAGTATTAGTATTTTGCATGCTTAATTGTTACTGTGGTGTTAAGTTTTATCACCTCTTGGGATTCAGACACAGACGCCTAATAAATAAGCCTTCTTGTTGAAGATGTTTATAAATGTAACATTTTCCTGTTTGTCAACAGTAGTATGTATTGCAACACTTAATAAATTGGGAAAGGATGTGTCAGGTTGATGTTCAGAAGAGGATTAACATGTATCTAAAGTGAACTATCTTCTGAAGTCTTGTCAACACAAAAATCTCCTATATTTTGAAGTGTCAGTAAAAAGGTGCCAGCATGTATCAAGAAAAACTAAATATCCAAAATCACTACAGTCCCAAAGATTTATTGACATGCTTAAAAATATGTCTATTAAGAAGTCCAGTCAAATCAGTGCGATGATTTACATGCTTGAGGTTAAACAAGGGGCAACAAATAAATCTTCTTCTGGTCTGTGGTGCAATGATCTTTGCGATGACCTGTTGATTGAATGGATGACCTGGTGATTGAGTTATTGCTTCAGGGAGACAGAGCACGTTACACTTACAGTCAGTAAGCACAGAAATAATTAGTCTGGCCAGCCAACATGCTTCAGTAAAGACAAGTTACACGAAGACTGTCTCTGTCAGTCCTTGTCAGAAGGCACCAGTGACAGGAGTCTGGCCTCAACCCACTTCCCTTAAACCCGTGCTCTCTTCTCTCCTGACACACCAAACATTGATACTACCCTTATGCTGACCATTCTTACATCATGCAAAACATCAGTGGGAAGAAACCAAAGCCCACCTTTCCAGACAAAAAATATGGAGTAGAATTCAGTAACACATACAGTGATGTGGGTCACTGTATAAGCCAAAGGAAGCTTGAGATGAAACAGGAGAAAACAGCAAACTTTCCAGAGAAATGTACACACAGTCACATCAGTGCTGTGTGCTCCTTTTCTCAACCAAAACCCAAAGGTGCCCTCCAGAAAAACCAGGTGGGGCACCCCTGTTCTTCCTACAGGCTCCAGCAGGGGCATACACTCAAGATACTTTGAGGGAAGATCTTCAGGTTTGTCCTTTTTTACTTCCTGAATTTGGTGTGAAGCAAAAATACTAAATCTCTATGAACTTGCTTCTAAGTCATCAATAAATACACATTTTCTAAAACCTGTGAATATGTGGGGCTTTGTAAAATCTAATGGAAAGCATCTGAATCCCATTTCAAAACAGATTTGTTGAACATTTTTAGGCTGTAGACAGTCATTACAAGGTTGCAGTCTATGAGTGAATGTTTAACAACTTTAAAAGCTTTATTCTTTCTGTACTAAGCCTGACATACATAATTAGAAAAGCTAATTGAACTCCTCTGACCTCCAGAAAACTGATGTTGCTGTGGCATTAATAATAATGACCCATTTTGTCATGGGCACTTTTCAACTAAATTAATATTTTATTGAGCATGGATTTTTCTGAGTTCTGCCTTTTCACAGATACGCAGAGGAGCAGCCCTATTAATATTCTACCTCTTGCTTTCTAAACAACAACCTCAGTGAAAGCAGGAAGCCCTCCAATGCTTATAGAATTTTGTTCATGCTATGAGATCCAGTACTTTAAATTATTAGAGAGATGCCTTCAGAGTCTTAATTTGTCTATATACACTTACAGTATAATTGAGAAATAAAAAATGTCTAAGTGCAATACATTTTTTTTCTTTTTTAGAATGAATAGTCTGGAATGTCAATGACCCAGACTCCAGTTTGTAATATCTTTTGCTTATTATTGTGGACATTAAGCCTTTATCACAAATGTTACCTCTACCAAGCTTTATAAGGAGAGAAGAGATCTGCAGGACAAACTGCAGCAGACAGATAATTTGAATAAAAGTTAATTTTGAAGTAAACATTCAATCAAAACTTACCAACTGGCCTTTAAAACCACCTTACACATAATCATGCTCTCAAATTATGACATTTTCCTGCTCTCTTCATGATAGAAAATTAAAATATAATGTCACATACATAATACAAGTGAAATACTCTATACTGAGTTTCAAGTGCTTTATTATAAATGTATTTTAGATCAAAATTAAGTATCAGCATAATCCCTAATTCCTCTTAGCCACATTAAAAAACAAACAGAAACAATTTTCAGTATTTCTCTCCACATAAATGCAAGGAATTTCAGAGAAAAGCGTTCGAATAAAATCAGTTTTACAACATCGAAGTTGCAAATGCAGAAAACACAGGTACTTTTGAGCACACTTACCCAGCATAATTTGCATATGAGCCCATGCAAACATTCACTCTCCATGCCATGCTCTCAGGTCATTTGCAATGCCAGCAAAGTGTTACCACTGATGGCATTCACTGAAATGCAGGAGTCACACAACTCTCTCATGTAACCTAAATGGTCATCTCTGTTGGGACAGAAGTGCTCAGACACCTGCAAGGGCCAACTCAGCAAGGATCTCTCATTTATCCAAAATCTATTGTTACAACTTAAATTTTTTCATTTTATTAATAGTTGAGTCAGGGGTTGTTACTCTAACTGTGTAAAGTATGAAATCAATAACACACATTGAGCTGTGGAGCTTTAAATAAAAATCAGCATCTCTGAAGGTTTCAAATATTTGACTTGTACTTCCAATTCATCAGAGACACTCAACAAATTTATGTGAGAGCTTTTCTTGCAGTGTTTATTCATTAACAACCCACTGCAGTACCAGGCCCTACTTCTTCAATGAAGGTTGGCACTTGTCCAGTCTGCACCTCGGACAGTCCCAGGAGCAGGTTTCATCAAACTGTTACACTACATATGGTCAAGGAACAAAGCATGTGGAAGTAGCCCTGACATCATTCTTCCTTTCTGATTAATCTGTAGCCACCAAAGCAAATGACAGAAGCAGTTTAAGCCACTAGAGACACCAGGGCAGAGTACCATCTACTGAGAGTGGCAAGAGGTGTGCTGATTTTGAAAACTTGACCTTAGGAAGACAGCATTGCAGTGATAGACACCAGCAGTCACTGCCCAGAAGTGGAAACCTGCAGTGCTTTAAAGAGCAGGGCACACTGACAGCCAGCACGGCACAGACTCATGCTGGTATTTTTGCAGTTCATCTTTTCCAAACCTGCCATCCTCCTTTTTCTTCCCTAGTGCTGAGACAAACAGTGCCCTCAGGATCTCCTTAAAGTTTGAAAGGGAAACAGCACTACCTTAATGTTTCACATCACACTAAAATATGCCAAGAGCCTTTACACTTGTTCTGATTTCAGCACCCTGGAAAGCCTAGCAGTTGTACAGGAAGGCAGAACTGCAGGTTCTCCAGGAACTCCCCAGTTGAATTCCAAAAGTACAGTGATCACTGACTAGGAAATGAAGATTTTCTACCTTATCATCTTTTTACTTTCTCATCTACATGCCAACTTGGAGTTCTAAGTAGCAGCAGTTTCTAACATGGATGGAAAAGGATGGTAGATATGAAAGAGTAGAATGCTTGTTACTTGGGATTAGTATGAAAACAGAAGTTTTTTCTAAATGGGCTTTTTGAGATTCTTGAAAGTGCTTTATGTTCATTTTAGATTTTTTTGTTTGGTTGGTTTGGTTTTGTTTGTTTTTTAAATTCAAGTCTATTAAATTGATTTTGTGTGTTCATTTCCAGGCAGGAAAAAAATTGAGCACTCAAACCACTCCCCTTTTTGCCTCAGCTCAAGGAGTCTGGGGATCTTAAATCAGACCCAATGTATCTTCCACTGATACAAAAGCCAGAATTTACTCAACTCAAAAGGAGAAGATTTTGCTGAAATACACAGATCTGATTGATCAGCTTAGTGCTCTGCATAGTCAGTAGCTATCAGCTGAGTGTGATCTTTAGATGAAAAGCTGTCTAAACTACTCACAGACTGAATTTTCCAGAATACATAATTAATGTACTCCTAGAGTCAGTTTTCTATCAATTATCAAGATGACAGCTTTTAACAAAAAACCTAGACTGTCATTCTGTAAATTTTATCCCATCCTGTTTCAGAATGTGAGAAAATAATGTCATTGTTAATGCTGATAAAATAGATAGCAAATATGAGACATGAATCAATAAAGAAATAGCATAGGCCGTTTCTACTTATTATGGCTATGAAAAATTTATAACTCTTCTTACAGCATGCATGTATAGCTTATCTGATGTTGCAAAGGCATATTTTTAAGAGTAGATTCAAATTATATTCTTGATGAAAAGGGATTTCCCCTTCTTAATATTAAACTACCAGAAAAACGTTCCAGGGGAAAAAAAAAGAAGAAAATAAATATATATATATTAAAAAAAAGGACATGCACGTGGGTACTATAAGTCATAGTATCACTCTCACTTAAGAATTTTTCTTAGGAAAATTCTATCAATAAATGGAAACATTGTGATTTGGCAAGCAGCGATTTCCATCACAGATTAAGGACAGAGAAAAGAGAGATAGAGCATGGCGATGTGGTAAGGCAGAATGCTTGTTAGCTGGGATCAGCTTTATAACAGAATTTTTCTCTGAAATAGGCTCTCCAGACTTCTGGAAACATGGTACCTCTTACCATGTTCTTCCCCTTTTATTCTTTTGTCTTTTCTGAGTAGTCGTCCAACACAACCCAGCAGATCTGCCAGAGAAAATTAGCAAAGACACTGACTGGTTTGTATAAACTTTTCTTAAAATCGCTAGAAGCTGAGTTCACACTCACTAGTTTATTTTCTTCAGCTTTCTTCTATCTCTTTTTCCAAGGACTATGATTAGTTTTCTGTATCCTCTCTGTAAATCCCCACAAAGAAGAAACATTACCAGAAACATGTCATTTTTTTAAGCCATAGAACTCTGCTTTGCCTGTCTCAATGATTTTAGCTTACAGATTACTTTTTCAAAAGCAATTGCTTATGCCTTTTATTTCACACTCTTCTGTAATGCTGGACCCCATATAGTGTCAAGTGCACAGTTTCTCCTGGTATCAGCACCAATTTACATCAGCTGAGGGCCTGGACCTTTCCATTTCTCATTTCTTATGTTTATTCATCTCCCTTAACCCACAGGGATAACTCTTGTATTTTAAACACTGTATTCTGTCTATTCCTTTTATCATCCTCAATGGCTTCATGAAATACAAATTGCATTCATATTTTTTTATAGTGAAAATATAGACAAAAACTTAAAATTGCAAACATATTAAAAATAATTAACTAAAATAACTAAAAATAATGTATATAGACGATATGTAGCTCTTGGATGATGCAGTGTTTTTACAAGGAAATCAAAATAAGCATCACCCATCATTTGTGTTTCTTTGTATGTGTGTGTGGTGAAGACTTAAAACCAGTTAAAAGCTGTGTCTTTCATCTATCAGCAACCACCTTCGATTTGGTGGCTCAGTTCTGCCACTCTAAGAATTACTCTGGAGATCCAAACACTTCTGTAAAATACAATGACCCAAGTGCTGGACTGGAAAAATACAGATTTTTGAAACAACAAATCTATGTAGTATCTCTGTAGAATTTATTAGTATCTCCCTCTGTAATATACACAACTATTTCTGACACCACACAAACTCAAAAGTTTTTTCTGGGAAAGGTTGTTTAGAACTAAAAGAGAAACAAGAAGTCAAGCTTAATCTTAAACTTGTGCTATGTGAGACAATCTATAGAGCTTTCTGTACTGTACCTGAAATACCTACAGTTAGAGCAATCAAGCCTGCTTTTTCAATATGGTTATACACAAGTAGACATACAAACAATGTTTATCTACATCAGTTTGCCGATCAGTGTTTTGGATGCAGTCTATAACATAAATGCAGAAGTTCTTGTTCAAAATGGTATGTGACACAAGTCCATTGTTGGACTGGGATGTACATCTGCTATTCACTGCCATCCTCATACTGTGCAGACAGCAATAAAGATAGAAAAATACCAAGCATCAGTCTGTCTTTCAAAAAGGTTGATTCAATCCAAAACAAGAGAAGGGAGTTTGAAGTAACTTAAATAATGGGAAAACTTCACAGCAAACTTGATGCCTCCCAAAGTGGAAACGGAGGTGGTGGAACCTCCATCCTCAGGGATTCTCACCATCTGAATGGGCTAAGCCCTGAACAACCTGACCATTAAAGATACGCCTGCTCAGAGCAGAAAGCAGACCTGAATAACTTCACTAATTCTTTTCTACCTAAACTGTTGTGTGAAAACAGAGAATAATGATTTTCATGGGATTTCTAAAGGAGTTTAAGATTTGCTCTATGAGAAAATACAACCAACAACATACTGCTTCTGTCAGGTTGACTGGTATTAAAAGCCTATCCATATTCAAGATCTTCTCATTATGATATTATGTCTTAATTTCTTAAGCATATAAAAGAGAAAAACTAACAAAAGTAGTGTCGCTATTCTCATGAACAAAACTAATGGCAACAACTAACGCATCTTCTTCCTTTCCTTTCTGAGTTTTCGCAAATCATAATACTCAATCAATTACAGATTGGAGACTTCCCTTAGTAATCATAATGGTTTGATTTGGGGTTTTATTTAATTATCATTGTTTATGTTATTATATCATTAGTGAGATAAGATGAAATCTGTGTCTCTTAGGGAAAAGAGATAATTATTTCTATACACTTGTACCAATCATTTTTTATCTCTTTGAAGCAGTTCAAAATAGTAGTGTGACAGAAGATACAATATATCCATTTTATTTTCTATTCTTAACATACATTTAAAAGAACACTAAAGATAAAAACATTTTGGGATAAAAATGAGAAACATGCAACAATGACACATACGCCTTAGGTGGCTGTAATACAGCCATAGAAGATCACTATAACCAAAGAGCAGCAAGAAAATAAGGTCTTTAAGCAATACAGTGGGTAATAAAAATCTTAATTACTAAGGGGAAAACGGGCAACCACAACATAGCCAAACTTCCCAAGTTATGTAATTCAAAGGAATTCTTATACTGTAATGGTGTGTATAGCACACAAGTAGCACTTCTGGAGAGAATTTTTTCTTATTTTACCCTTAATGTTATTCATATTCTGTACACATCTCATTTCTAACACTTTGGGCCATCATATCTCCTAACCCCAGAGACTAATAGGCATCCAGAGAGAATCCGATGTGTTGGGGCGGGGGGCGGGGGAGAGAAAAAAAACAGTGGCAGATTAGAAGATTTGGAAGGTGACAAGGATGAAAGCAAGAATTTCTGCCAATGGAAGAAACTTCCCTGACGAGCAACTACAGCTCCACAGTGCAGCAACTAGGAAGAAGCAAGAGACATTGGTCTTGCCCTCTGTATTGTACTAAGCAGAAGAACAAGGTACAATGCAATTGACCAGAGGAAGACAGAAAACATCTTTGGCAGTGTGTACCAATGGCATAGGTCACTGTGCGTGTCACTACCAGATTGACAAATTACCACTACATCACAAACTTACTACTGTGCTCCAGTAGGGATTACTATTTGTAGTTGGGGAGGTTTTTAAGCATAATTTTTTCAGCTACCCTTGTATATTCATTGTTTGGGTTAGATACCAAATTTTCTTAAAAAAAAGAAAAAAATCTAAAACTATCTGTAAAGTTGATGTACATTTTAGGAGTCTAAGGGTGAAATGCACAGCTTTTTCTCTCTTCTGTTATATAAAAGATAAAGGTAAATGTATAATAAGAAAAACAAAATCAACAGAGATTTGCTATGCTATTCCAAGCAATAGACTTTAAATTACTCAGAATTTAAAAATAAACATCCAAAGTGAAGATATAAGGCTTACTAATTGTATTAAGGAAGCGCATGTTAATCACATTAAGGATTGTTCTCATACCTGTCATCTGTTTCCTCTTGCATGACTCTGAGAAATATGTACTTAACCTCTGTTTCGGCCAATGATGACTACTTTGCATGATTCCAGAGAGGCTGGAGTGATCTGAGCATAGAGCAAGGAGACAAGTGCTCTAGATGTCTCCTGTTTGCTGCTGGTTCCTGTATATTTAATCTTGCAATATTAAAGTGAACAAAATCCCTACTTAGTGAATTTTCTGGGTTCAAGACGAAGTCCCTCATTGACTTCTAGAATATCATTTAAATGCATTCCTTTCCACATTTATAAAGTTCATATTAAAATCCTATTTATTTGAAGTAGATGTCATTGTAATGCCACAGGAAATAATTAATTTGAGTTTAACTATGACCTGGCTAATACAAAGCCAAGACCTTTTCTGTTTTTTGTGTGTCACACCAGTGAGGCAGCTAGGGATACTTGGAAGCTGGGAGGAAACACGACGGGTACAGGTGATTCAAACTGACCAAAGGAATATTCCATACTAAATGGTATCATGCTCAGTATGTAAACTTAGATATGAAGAATGAAGAAGGGGGACATTTGGACTCATGGTGTTTGTCTTCCCAAGTCACCACTATGTGTGATGGGGCCCTGTTCTCCTGGAGATGGCTGAACACTGGCCAGCCCATGGGAAGCAGTGAACTAATTCCTTGTTTTGCTTGTGTGTGTGGCTTTTGCTTTCCCTATTACACTGTCTTTATCTCAGCCCAGGAGTTTTGCAGCTTTTACCCTTCCAATTCTCTCCCCGATCCCACTGGCTGGGGAGTGAGTGAGTGGCTGCACGGAGGTTGATTGCTGACTGGGATTAAACCACAGCACTCTTCTATGCAGAAACAAATTGCTTCAGACTCAGTGGATACTCAGTGTACTCTGCCCTTTGCAGATCAGTGATGGTTCTTCCTTCCTATTATCATAATACTCAAACAGTGCGATTAAATAGCCCATGGGATGTGTCCTGTCTCATGACAGGATGTCTCTCTTCCTCAAAAAAAGGAGCTTTGCTGTAGGCTGAGATTATAATAAAGGGATTTGAAAATAATTATTTTGGTGACTGTATTTCTCATAACTGGCAATCTGGGGGAAAAACACAAAACTGCCTATATTTGCAAGTACAAATTATGCAGGGGTGGAGTTGGGGGAGACATGTTTCCCTGCCTAATAAGCAAAAAGTAAACTGTTCTTCCAATCTAGAAAGCTAGGAGGAAAATGACATTTGTATCCTTTGGGGTTTCTGAGTGCTTACATTATTACCTTCTCATTTTTACAAAGCAGGGAAGTAATAAAACTTGAACGTGCCATATCAGGAAAAACAGCATTGCAAAATTTCAAATAATAACAATGTATTTGCTCCACATTGTTCAGGATTTCAGAAAATCGTTTTTAATAAAAAGAAAAATGGCAGTAACCTGGCCTCTTGTTTTCAGATGGAATAGGTTTGCAGTTTCTGTGTCTCTCAGGAGTTCTGCCATGGTGCTTCCCTGAAGAGGTAGACAATAAAATGATGCCCCCTCTCTTTCTGTAGGATGTTAGTTTACTGGACACTAGTATATTATTAGCAATTAACTAATTAAAAAAAAAAATTTAGTGAATGACTGTTAAGCTGTTTAAAAACAAACCCTGTACAAGACATAGAATTATAGGATCATAGAATGGCTTGGATTGGAAGGGGCCTTAAAGATCATCTAGTTCTAACCTCCCTGCTGTGGGCAGGGACACTAGACCTGATTGCCTAATGCTCCATCCAATCTGGTCTTGAACATTTCCAAGGACTGGGCATCGACAACACAACTTGTTTGGATAACCTGTTCCAATGTCTCACCGCACTCACAGTAAAGAATTTTTTCCTAATGCCTAATTTAAACCTACTCTCAGTTTAAACCCATTTTCCCTTGACCCATCACCTCATGCTCTTGTAAATAGCATCTTTCCACCTTTCTTGTAGGTTTCCTTCAG
>VWZF01005419.1:6269-19457 GCA_013396755.1 Sclerurus mexicanus
AAAGTCCCAGCATCATCTCATGGATACACTTTCACCTTGGTGTCCTACCAAAGTCTGCAAGTGTCTGTGCAAATCACCTCAAACATCCCTGGACTTGGACTGTTTGTCTGTACTAGCCACTCCATCTCTTCTCTGAGCAAAAGACTTTCTCATGTTGCATTCAAATGTACTGGAATGCTTTATACCAATGTTTTTATTTCCCGAGTCTGTCCCTGCTGTTGTCCATAGAAGTGGTGTTCTAGGACATTTTAGTGCTGTGTCATGCAACCTCAGTTTCTTCCCTAATGCCCTGATCATCTGAATACTTTCCTTTTTTGTTTCATCGTTCCATTAATTGATTTCATACTGTGAAACTTGCTTTCTTGCTATTTCTTAGTTTTCCCAAAGTGCTTGCTCAGAATTACATGTTGCAGTAATCTTCTGTACCACTTAAAATCATCTTAATTGAGGCAGAATCCTGGTTGGAAATTTCCTCTTATGGGACATCAGTTCTCTTCGCTCGTACATTTATGTGGCAAATCCCAGAGGACCCACCCAGCAAGTAGTATGCTCTCATGGTAGTAGATAACAAGTTTTAGTTACTAACTTAATCATGCAATATAATGATTAAATCAAGATCAGTGTGATACTAATACGATATGGCAAATTCTTGTGCTGTGGTACATGTCTAGGGAGTGTGCTTGGAAAGGAAATGCAGACAAAGCATGCTTGCTGGCTACTTGGCATTCAAGATACTCTTCCTAATCTGCTTCTGAAAAGACTCGATCCATCTGTCCCTTATCTTTGACAGTTTCTTATGCTATAACTCTCATATAGTCTAACTAAAGCTAACTTGACTGAAGCTGCCATAAGTTACTTATACATTCCCACCTACTACATACATTCTGATTGTGTTTTATGTTTAATGACTATCATATACTAATTTTGGTATCTATATTCTATACTTAGGCATCTTAAGAAAAGTTACAGTTAAATGGGAAGTCTACATGTTCCATTATTGCTTCAGAGAACTGAAACAGATCTGTAAAAAAACGCTCACTTTTACAGTAGCCACATTAATTTCTTCTCAACACTGAAGAAAGCCTTATGCAGCTGTAGGTTAATTCCATCTCTGCAATAGTTTTTGCTAAGTTCTCTGGTATGGAGACCAGATGTACTTCTCTGTAATTTTTTGTCTCCTGGCTGAAGGCTTCCTTGCCAGTTTTGAAAATGGCAAATAAGGGAACTATTTTGCCCCAAGCTGCATGAAGTGTTGAAATATTTTTATCAAATGTGTAGAATTTTTGGTGAATAAGCAAGATAGAACCTTGCAGTTGTGTCTGTTGGGCTGATAGAGCATGAATAACGTACAGCATCTTCATGTGCATATTTTAATAAACTTCCTGGGCACAGTGTTGGCATGACGGAGCAGAAATGGTGACGGCTGGCCATAAATTAACATCTGTGATAATGACCACAAGAGGGTGCTCTTAATTACTGTTCCGTGAATGCCGTGGGACTTCCATCCTCGGAGCCGAAGGGACAACTCATTTTAACGCTTATAAAAACTTCAGTGAATTCACCGTATGTGGAATCTAGCCACGTTATTTGAAACTAGCCGTAATGCTTGGTCGTATAATCCCCACCCAAATATACTTTCGTCTAACTTGCGGCTAAGCCAGACAACATCATCTCTTTAATTCGCGTTTTTTACGTTAACACAACTGTAAGCATAGCAAGAATTTTGGATTTTCATTTACTTTAGTCACAAGTCTCACACCTACAAAGTGCATAATGAAACGTTTCGTATTTTATACAAAAGTCAATTCCCAAATTAAAAGATGTCCAGGTCTTTTCCAAAAAATAAAAAGAATTGCAGTGTTTGGTACTGACTGCAGTCGAGTCTTTTCACTAAACCATCTACTGCAAAAGGCATTGATTTGGCGTTTTATCTTCTTAGTAATTTAATCAGTGAAGTTGGGCAAGTAACTTAACTGCTCCGTCTTCAAAGACACCTCATTTTTCACATCCCAGAATCTATCATTTTTTTGTGAGTTTTATGCCTCTGTTTCCCCTGTGTGTAAAATTAGAGGGTATTCATCTTGGTTTTAAAATACCACTTAAATTCCTGACATTCCATCCAGAGAGTGGATGCAATGTTAGAGTGACACTTCCCACTTGATGGCCAGTTAGTGGAGTATGTGTGTTAAACATGATTCAATACACAGGTAAGCCACTTGGTTACAAATGCAGTGATCAGGCTGCTGTATTTGCACACACATCACTAATCTCTTGTGGCAGTTTGTGCTGACACCATAAAAACTTCCAAGCAGACCACCCACCCTGCAGTGCAGGAATGCATTTTGCACAATTGACAGACTTTTGAGTTGTTTCCTTTTTTTCTTTTTCTTTTTTCTCTTTCTTTTTTTTTTTCTTTTTTTTTTTCTTTTTTCTTTTTCTTTTTCTTTTTCTTTTTCTTTTTCTTTTTCTTTTTCTTTTTCTTTTTCTTTTTCTTTTTCTTTTTCTTTTTCTTTTTCTTTTTCAACACTATTCCTCTGAATCTGTCATTTGTAGAACAATAAGAGTCAAGTAATGGTAGCAACATGCAATTTTTTGTGTGTTCATGCTGCTGACAAAAGAGCACCAAGACTACAAAAAGATTTTTGCCTCTGTGGAAGTTGAAGCTGGTGAGATTTACTCCCGCTGTACGTCACACTGCAGTTTTGAATGAAGCAGCCAGCTTCTGGATGTTTCTGAAAGGAGGCAGTGCTGAGAGGCACAGCAGCTGAGGTGAAAGCTGCTGAATTAACCCCAACCACATACATCTATGTCACTCTGGAGTCTGAAGTCCAAGGGTTTATCTGCATGCTAAACTGCCTCCCAGCATGGCAGTGCAGTGAAGACCCTGTCCCATCCTTACTAGGGGGCTTCCAGCAGCATTGGGGTGCCTATGCCAGGAACAGCCATGACTGTGCTAGGACTAGCAGCACAAGTTGTTCTGCTGTGTTAGAGATGGCTCTGCTGGCCTGATACTACTCCAAAATATCCATTAGCTCATCTAAATCAGTATACTTTTTGCCTGTTTCCGTCCTTGTTTGTTGAAATGTATTTCCCAGACTTTCTTGCTAATATTTTAAAACACAGGTCTTTAAGGCAGACAGATAAATAAAGGGCATCCTTTCTGTGCACTCCACAGGGCAAACAGTGGTGCACCCCTCTATATTTCATATGACTTTCAGTTAGCAGAGAAGTCTTGCATAAGTCATGGGCACATAATTCAGCGTTCTCAAGCTGGCAGCAATGTCTCTTCCATGACCTCTCTGTTGGGAGTGTCTAGCACCCCTAGTGAAAACAGCTCCTAGCAAAGTGGCACAAGACCACATAAAAGATTAGGGGCACAGTTCTAGTAAACATATCTGGGTACCTGTCAGAAGCAAGGAACCAATTAATTAAATAGAGCCTGCTTTGGGTGCCCTTCTTCTGGCTCACAGGATCCTAAAGCACTTGGAATGCTTATATTAAAATCACAGAATCACAGATTGAGTCAGGTTGGAAGGGACCACAGTAGGTCATCTGATCCAACCTCCTGGTTCAAGCAGGGTCATCCTAGAGCATATTGCACAGGACTGTGCACAGACAGTTCTTGAATACCTCAGGTGAGGGAAATTCCACACCCTTCTATCGTCTTCTATAGAAAGTGGCTCCCTCATGGATTGCCACAAATCATTTGTCTCACTTCATACACTGGCTTAGTTGATTAGCAGTGTGTAGTTCAGCTTATGAGGAGAAGCGGACAACCACTCAGGATGAGTGTAATTTAAATGTAGCCGTTCTTAAAGTTTGGAGATGTCAATATCTGTGGAGCATCTCCAGAACCAGGATCCCTAAGCGAGTCCCCTTTTTCCCATGCAGAAATTTTGTCTAGGCCAAAAACCAGAATCTGGGCTGTTTTTCTAGTATTTGTTAGTGCCTAGTAGACTATTCAAACAGTAGTGCTCTGTAATGCAGCAGTAATCTCCAAAGGTATGGTCAATATCCATGCATCCTGAATGGCAATGACAATATGTGTGCAGGCCTATTTTTAATGTGTACAACCAGTGAATCCAAAATGATCTAAAAGCTGCAAAACCTTGTTTCATGATTTCTCTGAGTCAACTGCTTGTGCTCAACTGCTTGGGTGTACTCAGCACACAGGCAAAATCCTCCTCTGTGTGTGCTAAGTAAATCCAGAATGTGTATGTAGTGCTCACTGTGGAACCACTGCACAACACATATATGTTGAGATGTCATCTGGTAGAAATCTGGGATCCTTATACAAAAAATTATTATTATGTTATTACCCCCTGCTGAGAGTCTGATTGAGGATGAAAAGTCCTGTGTCAGATTTCTGCTTGAGGCATTTTATCTTCAGCCACAGCCCTGTGAAGGGTCTTTCACAAGTTAACAACATTTGACCCCACTGTGAAACTGCAGTCTACACATTGTTGGGCCAGTTTCAATTACTTCTGGGCTCTCTATCTGCACAGAAAGAGCAAGTGACTTGAATTTCTCCATTGCAAAAGGACAAGGCAAATGTGTACATTAGTTTGCCTGTTTGAGTAGTGAAATCTGGCCCAGCTCAGTGCATTCATTGCTAAAGAATTGTGAGATGTGCCCAAAACAGGATAAATAGATGAGATAGAAAAGAGAAGCATGCTTTGAATTGCTTTCATGCTTGTATTTTCAGTCAGTAAAGAGGCATATAGATAGCATCTCCAGATGCCACAAAGCCCTGTCAGAGGTCTGTTCTGCTTCTTAAGGTTTACTGGTAGTGACAGAAGATGCTATTCAGGTCTTGTCAGTGTTGCAATAATTCACGCTTCCTTTCCTTTGCACCAGGAAGAACAAATTACAGACATACGGGGGAGAAAGAGATAGAAAGAGAGAAATAATATTGTTGTTATATTGAGAAGAAAGAGGTGGATTTTCATGAGGCAATTCAGATAGGGCTGGAGATCTGAGCTCTCATGTGAATACCATATCTCTTTTGTTAGCTCCAACGTGTGTGTCTCTCCCTGAGTGATGATTTTGCTCACCTCTTGCAGCAGTGCAAAAATTCACGCTTCTCATCTAAGCTGGTCCTTTAAATTGTCCACGGGCCTGTTATCTATGATCCATGGGAGACCGCTACAGATGATTTGGACTTTGTATCTTAGGAAGGGAGGGCTCAATCACAGGAGCTGCCCATTTCTTTCCTTTAGGGGTAAAGTGAGCCACTTTCCAGTGTCCACCTGAACACCTGTAGGACAACAGGCAAATTGGCTGTTCCCACCTTTTCTATTTGGGCCACAGCTCCTCAGGGCAATGGAAATGGTGCTGTAGAGCCTGGTGTACCTGGCTTAACCTGGCACTGAATTTGGGGAGAATTGGTAGGGGTGCTTTTGTTTAAAGAGTAATTAGAAACAAGAGGGATTGCTTCTTTTTTGTTTAAAACCTTCAAGTATTCCCCAGAGGGCAAAACATGAAGGCTGCTTCATGCAGGATGCTAAGGATGACTCTTGACAGCTTCCTACCCTTGCCAAGGACAGGGCAACACCTGTGACATTTGTGGGAATCACTATTACAGATAATCCTTCAATGAGACAGTCAGAAAAGCAGCTGAAGGTGCTTCAGCATGTGTGCCAGGTACAGTTCCTCCCTCATGCAGATCCTTTCCAGACTGCAGGGCAGGCAAGCAGTGCAGAAGTGCTGTGTGAGTCAGGGAGCTCACAGCCAAGCACCGAACCACCCATGAAGTTTGTGGGTTGCTGTCTCAATCGTGCATGGAAGATGCTGTTCCCCTGACAAGAACATTTAAGTATTTGATTAAACATGGATGATCGGTTCTGGCTTGCAGAGCTGGTCGCACTGGATGGAATGGGGTTCCCAAAATCTGACAAAGATTTGTGTCAGAAGACATCTCTGGACGTTTCCAGTCCCAGGCCCTGGTCTTTAGGTATCTTCAGTGAAGGTCCCAGTGGTGTTGTGACCATTTCCATGTCTAATTTGGTGCCTGCCAAGATGCATTTGGATACAGAGACAGTCCCTTCCTCTGCCCCAAGAAGGAGAACTGTGTTCTTATGAGAGCACTTTTAAAGAAAAACTGCTCCTTTTACTTAAATTCCCTCCTTTCTTTCCTGTCTATAATGGTCAGAAGGTACTGTTTTAAGGTAGCATCTGAAAACTCACTCTTTTGCCACTGGGAGGTTAACACAGAATGTACCACGACTGCCTCACAAATGTCTTGGAGATGTTTTTCATATTTGTTGCCAGGGCCAGTTTCAGAATCCAGACTGATCCCATGTGTGGAAATGCCCTTTCAGGTCCGGGTGTTGACATGAGGCAGGGCATTTCAGTGATGGCCTCTAAGGCAGTGGCACCCATGAGAGTTACTCTACAATGGGACTAGAAAGACTGGAAAGTAGCAGAGGCCCTTTAGAGGTGATGTGACCCATGAAGGGAGGCTGCTGGAGTAACATCTGGCAGGAGAAGAGAGTTCTTGCAGCAGCTTGCAATGGACCCTGGAGGCCCCATAGCAGGTAACACTGGAGTCATTCCCCCTGCAAGCAGTTTCATGTGTGAGGGTCACAGCAGAATCCTCAAGCCCTGAAAGAAATTCAGGTCAAGCTAATACCACAGTTATTAAGGCAGCTGAATCTGTTGCGTTTACTGTTAGAAAATGTCTTCTCAGACATGCCTGGAAGAAACGGAGCTGGTTTATATTCTGAGTTGCATTTTACAAAGGAAATCACTGTGGGGTGGGACATGCTGTTTGGGGAAAGGAGTGTTAAAACTGAGCTCAGGCTGAAAAGCACTCATCTTTTAGACAGGAGAAGGCTGGCAAGATTTTCTGTCTGCTTTCAGAATTTCTTAAATATTTGTAAATATACAGTTTTGGACTTGGCCCAGGAATCAGCCCCCATTTTTGCTGGCATAGCCTAGATCTCAGAAGGTTATTGTGCAGGGCTTGTGGTTCTCAGACCAAGACCAGCTCTTTGTGCAGGTGTACTTGTCCTATAGTAAGCAACAGGCACTCAGGGGCGCAGCAGAAGAACAGATGAAGCAGTAGTCTGTAATTTTCTATTAGGAATGATATGCTTGTTAAGATGCCCTGTGGGTTTTACAGAATTATTCTCTCTTGCTGCTGGAATATTTTCTCCTTCAAAGTCATAAAATAGAGCTGAAAAGCAAAAATTGTGCTTTAAGAATGGCCCAAAAAGCAACAAAGAGCAAATTTTTTTGTAAACCATTTTTTGAAACCATTGTTTCTGGTATTCTTGCTCACAAGCTGTTCCCACAGTTCAAGGTACAACCCTGATGGTGACACTTCAGGTACACATAGAACAACAGGCAGCTCTGTAATGCAATGAGATATGCATCACCTGTGATAAGGGAAGACATGACATGTATGCTGCTTTGACCTTACATCCCATGGTACCTGTCCTTCTCCATCCCCTAGTTTTGCTTCATGACCCAAGATTTCAGCTAAATACAATCTCTGTGCTTTCTTTTAACTTCCACCAAATCCTGCAAGAGGTCCTGTACATATGTGAGCTTCTTCCTGTAGCTGCATACCAAGGAAATGGTTTTAACATAGAAGGTGGGCAGAGGTTTTGTGCTCCCTTGTTATTCCTTACAGCAAGTGCAAGTCCACTGAGGAAATCAAGCTGTTTTCTTGATCAAGGAGTCATTGGAGATGAATTTCCTTTCAAAGTCCTGGCAGGACAAAGCTGCTTCTCCTGGCAACAATTGAAACACATGCTATGAGATGAAATAGTGGGGTATGTGGTATCCAGACTCTTGGGGTGGAGAAAAGCTGTCTGGTGCAGGGAGATATCATTCAGACAACCTCTGCAACTGTGTGGATATCTACCTGACCACATGCTGTAGAAGTTCCAACACCTTTTTCCAGTCTGTGGAGATTTCTGGGGTGAAAGAAGGGAGAATCAGCCCAAATTTTCAGAGTGTGAATGTTTTACACTGTGGCAAGACCCGGGTGGTGGCCTGACTACACCACCCCATTGCTTCTCTGTAGTGTTCCTCACTGTCCTTGCCACTGCTTTGGCTCAGACACTCCCAAACAATACCCAGGCCTGGGAGAGCTCCCCATCCACAGCCTAGACGTGTCCATCTGGTGTGGTGGAGCGGAAAGGGGATGCAGATATGGGGGAGAGCTGCCTCCAAGATGCGGAATGGTCCTGGTTCCTTTGGAAAACTTCTCTAACAATCCTCACGTGTATTCCTTCAAAGTCATGCCAATTTCAAGCACACATAAGGTTGTCGCACGGGTGTCCCACCAGACTACTGGAGCTCCTAGCCTTTGGGCCCTGTTTTTCTTTCACCCTTTCTTCTTCTGACTGAAGCCAGCCCCTGAGAAGCAACAGTGGCAAAACAGATGGTATTGGTGTCTATATATATTTAGGTGAGAGGTTGTTTGCTGGGGTGCCTTGAAGCCAGCATCAAACAGGACCTGGGAGACGTTCCTTCCAGGGCTGTGGGGAACAGACCTACACCAATGTGTGATAACACAGGAACAGCATGGCCTGTTGGGATGCATCCTCCATCGCTATCTCATGGAGCTGGCTGAGTGTCTCTGTTCCTGCTACCTCCCAACCTGCTGTGCATCTCAGGGGCTTTAGCAACCAGAGAGAAAGGACTCTGGAGCCTACATGACCTTGCCAAGGGAAGGACAGCTTTGATGCCTCCTGTAGATGTAAGAGTTGCCACACAACTGATGCAGCTCCCAGGCAGCATTGGCTCTTCTGCTGTGTACCCCAGCTCTTGGGAATATGCAGGAAACCTTAGGGTAAGGTACTGACAGTGAAAACAGGCTTGTATTGCCAGTCTGCCAGGGGCCCTCAACAAACCTTTAGATTGCAGGAACAGTGCTGTGCAGCACTGGCTTAGGGCAGGTGCTGCCTGGCTGCTTGGGCAGGCAGAGATGCTCTTCAGCTCTGCCCGGCAAACAGAATGGAGCTGGAAACCAAATAGAGAGGGAAATTGGGCCATCAAGGGAGAAAAAGGGCTGAGGAGGATATTTATTTCTTTGATATTCTGCTCTTTGCTCCTAGTGAGATAAACATTCAGGAGAGTCCTTGTGCCATGCTGCTGCAGCCAGGTCTTTGTTACAGCATCCATGAAGGAGGAGCAGACAGTTCTCAACCTGTCTGATTGCTGCTGTGGGCATGGTCTGTACTTGCTTCATTTTTTTCTGTCTCCTTGCTTCATGGTTCATTTGGCTGAACTCTTCATACAAAATAACATGTTAGACGGGCTCTGTACTGGGAGTGTTGTGGGAAGGCAGTAGCTGTCTGGGGAAGGGATGGGCAAAGGAACTCTGCTTTCAGCATCCATACGGACTGCCTACAAAGCAATTGTGCTTGTTTGCTTTGTCAACCCATTTGGAATATAATAATAATGTTTCAAGTCAAAGAAACACACCTATGAAACCAAATCTTTCTGGCCAGTGGCTCTGCCCTCAAGCTTCCTGCACTGTGTCCTACTGGCTTATTCCAACTCTTTGCTTTGTGATAAACAAGGAAGAGTGAGACTAGCACGTGCCTGATGTTTTAGTTGAAAAATCTTAGTTACAAATAAGTGGAAGAGGTGTATCTCCCTTCCAGACTTTGATTTTGGTCCCCTTTCACCTTTCAGTGGTGCTGTTAAGTGGTTAACAAACATAACAAGCCACAGGATGAGTNTGTGTGAGTGGGGTTGAAGTAAAGGAAAGGATAAGGCCTGGGTAAAGGCATGGACCACAAAGACTAAGAGATGCAAGGCCTCTCCAGCAGTAGCTCCTCTCTCCTAGACACTGTTACTCCCTGGGCAGCGCAAAGTGGCTGTGCAGCCTGGATTTGTTATCAGTCATCCTGCAGCAAGAGGACTGCAGAGGGGTTTGGAAGGGATGGCACAGCCCCATACCACCATGGTGCACCTCCATCCTGTCCCACTGCTGAACATTTGGGATGGGGGCACCAGGGTAGGAGGCAGCGCTACGGTCTGTGTCCCTGTGTTGGCTGAGCCTGCTGCCAGCGAGGCTCAGGACAGGCTCTTCTAGGTCTGGTGGCAGACCAAGATACAGAGGGCCACCACAGAATGCAGGAACTGGAGCTAACAAAAGAACAGAGGAGGGCAAACAACTTAGTTTTTTTTAGCCTTATCAGTGGAAGGAGTGAGCTGAGGTTTTTTAAACTCGTATCTCATATCCAGAATTGCTCTTTAAGTTCTGTTTATGAAAGTCTCACAGCAAACAGTCGTAGTGCAGAGTGAGAAGTGGCTCACAAGGGATGCTCAGACCCCTGGTGAGTTCACAGACATATGTAAAAACAGCCCCTGTTTCAATTACTCCAAAGGCTATGAAGCTCAGAAATACTGAAAGCCTACCTACATCCCCAAATCAATAACTGTGCAATCCACACCTGAGGGTCATAAAAAGCATGGAAAAACACAGATTAGAACAGGAACATACAGATCCCCCTGGTCCAATCCCCTGCTCAAAGCAGAGTTCACAAAAGCTAGGCCAGGTTACCCTTTCCTCTTGAGTCTGGAGTATCTCCCAGGACAGAGGTCAAATCACCTCTTATTTGGGCCTTGTCTGCACCAATGATGGAAAGAAATTTTTTCCTTATATCCAACCAGAATTTCCCCCTGCAACCCATGCCTGTTGTCTCACTGTTTCCTCATGCACCTCAGAGAACAGGTGCCTCTTGTTCAAGCAGGCCATGGCTGACTGCAAATAGATCCCACCGCAGCCTTGTCTTCTTCAGGCTGAAGAAGACCTGTTTCCTCCACTTCTTCCCTAATGTTCTGCATTCGCATCTCCAGGACATCTTTGTGATCCTGTGTTTGAACTCTTCAGTTTATCAACATCTCTGACTTCTTGGGAAAACCAGAACTCTTAAAACTGGAGTCTTAAAACTCCAGATGTGCTGAGCAGAGGGGCACAGTCGCTCTCTGCAAGATTTGGGTTTGCTTTATGCTGGACAGCCTTTAAGACATGTGCTGATGTCATCTTTTGTTGCTGGGCCCAGAAGCTGTGCAGAAAGGAAAGTGATGGCACATCTTCACAGTGGGTGCCTTCTGCTGCTGGAAGCTGTCTAGGAGACCTGCAGACAGTGAAGGATACTCATATACAGTAACATGAGATGGGCTCAGAGCTCTTGTCATTTGCTGTATGAATTTTGGAGTCCTGTACAAACCTCAGGCTGTACAGTGCCATATTCCTTGCTCAATTCATGTATTCTGTCCTACACTTATACATGAACTAATGCTGGTTTTTAGATATCCTCTGTGCAAGTACAATATGCTTGCAACTCTTCCTGTGTTTAGAAATATTTCTTAAAGACTTGGGATTATTTGATATTTACATTGTTTCACTCTATGTCCTTGCAATTTCTAACCAGCTTTTATTTACAGATCAACACGCAAGAAGTACTTTTGACAAACACATGTAGTGACTGGTTTCAAAAAGATGGGGCAGGGCTCACCTTACAGACATTTTTAGACTTAATTAGGAAAGGTTGTGGGGAAGAAATAGCTGCACCTACATTTTTCTGTTTCCCACTGGTTTCAGCATAGTAGTATGGGATACACTTTTTTAAGTATGCAGTCAAGTTTGACTGACTCTTAACAGGCACAATGGTACAGCACACTGGAGTCTGCTCCTAGGCTTCAGTTGGGCTTATCTTCTTGGAGGAATACTACTTGGGGCTGTGGGACAGCCCAGGCAGTTGTGTAGTCAGCTGTCTGTTAAAACAGCAGATGCTGTACCAGTATCAAGGATTCTGTTTATGGCACAGCTTTTACACGGACATAGCTGCCTCTTTAACCTATGTGTAGGAAAGATGGTCTTTCTGCTTCATTACATTGTGACAAATTGGTTGTTGGAAGAGGTTAAAACAGCCTTTGAATGGGAGTCTTGCCTTCTCATACAGCTTTTTTGTTCATTGTCTTCTGCAGCAGTACAAGGCAAGGAAGAGAGAAGGTTCCAGAAGATTCATCTGTCTTTGAGAAGTGAGATGTTGTCACCATGAGCAAAACTGAAAAAAACCAGAACGGATCAAGTGTCTCATACAGCCTTCCTTATCTAACATAAAGATTTTTTTTTTTTTAATGCAAAAAGATATTTCTTTTCTAACAGAAATAGCTAAAAGATTTGACTCATCACTCCAAAACCAGAAGGTGCTCCTGTAAGTTGCTAGCTGACTGAATTCTGTATACTGCAAAGCAAGTTTGCATTTTCCCAGAGGTGATTGGAAGCAATCCTGCTGAGCTCTCCAGTATTAAAATTGATGTTTATTTTCTTGCATCCAAGTTTGTTGGTTTGATTTTTTTCCCCCAGGACTGCACAAAGCAGGCAGAGTTTAGGAGCAGCTTTATTTCACCTTTTGGAAATCAGTGACTTCTGGATCATTTTCAGCTTCTAGGTTGTCAGAATAGCAGATTGCTCATTTATTATCATTATACAGATTTCAGGAATAGCTGAAATCCCAGGACCTCATCTATTAAGAATATATAGCAAGTTGATTCTTTTGCTTCCTGGTGCTTTGGCAGTGCCTTGTATCTCTGAATGTCAGAAACAGATCAGATGCCCAAAAGATAGTTGTGTCAGGCTGTGTTTGTGTGTTTGGTGTAGTTCATTCCTATCAGGCAGGCTTCAGAAATAAGCAGCAAAGGCACCTAGGGTGAATTCCACATATATACATATTCCCAGCAGAGTGGCCACTTACACATAATTGCTTGCAGTTAAATTGGATGTATGAGTCTTCACTTTGTAATGTAATACATGCACAGCCATATCTGATTATGGCATTATGCCCCGTATTTCCTTCTATGAAGTATTAGAAAATTGAGAGGCAAGGTGTTGTCTTTTAATAGTGAATTTTTAATAAATAACCATAGAATCACAGAATGGTTTGGGTTGAGTGGGACATTAAAGACCATCTAGTTCTAAGTCCTTGCCACAGGCACAGCACCTTCCACTAGACAAGGTTGCTCAAAGCCCCATCCAAGCTGGCCTTGAACACTCCCAGGGATGGAGCATCCACAACTTGCCTGGGCAACCTGTTCCAGTGCCTCACCACTCTTACAGTAAATTTGTTCTTAATATCGAATCTAAATCTACTCTCTCTGAGTTTGAAGCCATTTTCCTTTTTTCTGTTACTGTATGCCCTTGTAAAATGTCCCTCTCCA
>VWZF01005419.1:19545-52355 GCA_013396755.1 Sclerurus mexicanus
AGCCTTCTCTTCTCCAGGCTGAATAAATTCAATTCTCTCAGCCTTTTTTTCATATAAGAGGCATTCCATCCCTCTGATCAACTTGGTGCTCCCCCTCTGGACTTGCACTAACAGATCAATGTTCTTCCTGTGCTAAGGATCCCACAGCTGGACCCCAGAGTATTCCAACTGGAGTCTCACCAGAGCAGAGTAGAGGGGCAGAATCCCCTCCCTCATCCTGCTGGCCACACTGCTTTTGATGCAGTCCAGCACGCAATTGGCTTTCTGGGCTGTGAGTGCACATTGCTGGGTCATGTCCAGCCTCTCATCCACCAGCATCCCCAAGTCCTTCTTGGCCGGGCTGCTCTTGATCTGTTCATCCCCCAGCCTGTGCTGACATCAGGGGGTGCCCCAACCCTGGTGCAGCACCATGAACTTGGTCTTGTGAATCCTTATAGAATTCCCATAGGCCCACTTTTTAAGCTTGTCCAGGTCCCTTTGACTGGTATTCCATCCTTCAGGTGTGCCAAGTGCTGTTTGGTGTCATCTCCAAATGAGTTGAAGGTGCACTCAATCCCTTCATCTATGATATTGATGAAAATATTAAGTAATGCTGGTCCCCGTACAGACTCCTGAGGGACAGCACTTGTCATTGGTGTCCAGTGGAAGTCTTGTTTCAGAGGCATAATCCAGTAGGGCCCAGGAAAATTATCTGAGAATTCTCAGAGTATAGCAGGGATAAGTGGACAGAGCTAATTTTCAGTGAAAAGTTGAGAAAAGCACAGAGGAAAGGTTGAGAAAGGCAACAAGATCTGAAGCAGGCACCACTTATCCAATTCTGTAGGGTAGTAAATAGTATGCTGTCCCTTTTGTCTTTCCTGTTCTTTGTTATGACATTATGCTTCCTAGAATGGCATTAGGTCAATTCTTTTAAGACATAGTAACATTTTCATCAGGCAGCTACATGATTNCATCAGGGGGTGCCCCAACCCTGGTGCAGCACCATGAACTTGGTCTTGTGAATCCTTATAGAATTCCCATAGGCCCACTTTTTAAGCTTGTCCAGGTNTTTTTTGCAAGCCAAAATATAGCACTGTTTTCAGTCTGAAGAGTAGGAAAGAGGAGGAAAGACCCACTTTCCTCCACTGAGGGAAAAACTGGTATGAAGTGCATTTGACATGATGCCTGAGAAGTATGAGTAGTAATGGCCACTTATAAAAGGTACAGTAAGAAATCTGTATTACTGATGACCACTGTATTAGCTGTTGACCACTACCCTCTGTCTGTGAATGTCCAACCAATTTCTTATCTATCTACCAATCCAGTCATCAAATCCATCTCTCTTCAATTTAGAGAGGATGTTTTTGGGGACTGTGTCAAAGGCTTTACAGAAGTCCAGATAAATGGCATCTGTAACCCTTCCCTTGTTCACTGATATAGTCACTCCATCATAGAAGGCCACTAGGTTGGTCAGGCAGGACTTGAAGGTTAAATTCCTTTTCCTCCAAATCTTTGTGTTCACATGTCCTGTTTTCTCTACCATTAATTGAAAGCTGAGATCCTTGTGTATGGATCCTTATGTTCACAGAAGCATGGTTTTTAGAAAAGTGTGGAGTAATGTAAGACTCTTGAGAAATCCAGCAGAGCTTGTGGCAGCACACCCCACACCTGCTGGCTGCCACAATGGTGCAGCACATTTTGGTTGACCCCCACTGAGAGTCACTCAGGTCATGAGAGACGTACCAGCAGGACACAAGGAGACATGAGAAGACAATCTGTGAATGATGCTGCCTGAGTTAGGCTCAAGCTGTAACCATTAAGGTCATCCCTGTCCTTCCCCAAGTGCAGAAATCCCCTTGGGAAGGGAATGGATGATGACCCAGTGCACAAAGTTCACAGGTGTTCAGCAGGAAAGGGGCTGACCTGCAACCCTGATCTCTTACTGAGAAAGGCAGAGGCAAGAGGAAGATGGGACTCATGAGTTGCTCTTTAATGCTTCTTGCTCTGACCTTTGCATGTTGGATTCTGCACATCAAAGAAAACCTTGCTGCTGTTTGGACTTTCCAGATCACCATGAAAAAACAAGGCCCTATGCCAAAGATTATATAGGCTGCAGGGCCAAGAAATATCTTTTCTCTTGCCTTTCTGCCATAGTGGTCTGATGATAGTACTCTAAGGTATTGTGGGGTATTTTTAATATTTATCTAACTGAAGTATCTGTTATTTTATGGATCTCTAACTTAATAGGAGAATTGGGTTATATGAACCCTAGAAAGGTACTAACACTTTTTCCATCAGTGTTAATCCTATTACAGAGTAAGATGGGCTACACGCTATTTCAGACTCACCAGGAGTGCAGAGCAAATTCTAAGTGCCTTTCTAAGTAATCCTCTCAGTGTTGCTAATGTGATTGATATATTCTGAGCTGTTTTGTTTATAAGACACATTCAGTATCACAAATACAAAAGACTGTCAGAGGGAGTGGTAAAATTACTCTGGAATTACAGTCCTTCAAAATTCTAATAGTTAATGTGACTGCTCATTGCTTCGGAAATGGTTTGGGCGTGATAAATCTTTATGTGCACAATTTAAGTGCATATAAAAGATAGAATCTAAATGAAGGGAAAAGGGTGCAGCTCTCTCAATTTTTGGCTTAGGGTGTCCAAGACATGATAGGACACGTCCTGCTATTTTTTGTACTGATAGATGCGAACCTGAAACCTAAATCTTGAAAATGCAGGGTAGGGCAGGGTGAGGAGAGGAGCAATGCTTCCAGAGATAAGCAAAAGACATATTTCTATTACAACAATTAAACCTGTTGAATGTGACAAGCTTAATGTAACCCCAAAAGTTATCACCGTGAAGTGCAGACACTGATCTGCAGTAACTGAACAACCTGCCACATCCCTCCTTGCTGTGGGGAGCTGAGGGATCCCTGTCAGAGGGAGCTTGCTAGCACAGGGAGTTACGGTGAAGCAGCCCTAGGCTGCCACCACCTCTACCCCCTTACCCTTACCCTCCCACTTCTCCCTCTGCATGCCTCAGCACTGTTTCCTGCTACTACCAGCAGTGCCAAGCTTTCTTGTGGCTCCAAACACAGGCAGGGCAGTTCATTGCTCTTTCCTACACAGGGATGAGCTTGGGGCCTAGAAGAGAGAAACAAGTCAAAGCTTAGTCCAGTTGTGATACAAAGGATGTTGGCTGGGTTCTGGCAGACAGGAATAAAACATATCTGCTTTGTAGCTGACGGGTGTCTGCATTTGCAGCTGAAGCTCTCTCCAGGTGAAGGAGCTGGGTTCCTTCTTGTTCCTGGAGGACTGAGTAGCAGTGATTCTGGTGGGATTCTGGTTTTTTTTTATTCCTACTTGCCAACAGGCTGCCAGCACAGCTTTTAGATGCTGACACTGTTATCAGCAGGGCAGTTAGCACCTGGAGATTCAACATCAGTCAGTCCACATGAGCTCCACCTTAAATCACCCTGAAAGCTGAAGCTGGGGCAGGATATGGCAGCTCCTTGCTAAACTGGGTATATTTCTGCAAGGACATGACACTACAGCATGCTTCTGGTTTCAGGGTGGAGTTTGAAATGTGGCTTCTTACTAGTAAAGCTTTTGTAACCTGCTGTCACTGATCTACTAAGTAAATATTCAATAGAGAAGTCTTTTGGTTTAGTAGGGATAAGCTGCTCAAGGTCTGTGTCCTGCATACAACCCTTAGCTTTACACCTCTCACGCCTATCTGAATGGGCAGAGCTCAAATCTGTGGCCCCCAAAGCAGGATATAAAATTTTTGTACACCTGAGATATGGAGTTGGCTAGGGAGTAGAGCAAGTCAGGGACACTCATCTTGATGGCAGCTGCAATGTTCCTTCCTCATCCTTTTCACTGAAATGATTGATTTACACTTAATTGCACTTAATTGATTTGGTAGTAAAAAGGACTCCATTTAAAATATGTGCCTTAGCACTCCAGAAAGGCACTGCTTCCTGTCTGTCCTATACAAGACAATAAGAAAATGATCCAAAGAAATCCAAGTTATGCCATTCCAGGAAATGGAAGAAGCAGAGATCAAAACTTAACTTCACACTGAAATGACTTTTTTTTTTTTTTTCTTCTGAGAGCAATGGCAGGAAAGCTTCCCTGTTGCTATTTAATGGGTTTGAAATCTATTGTACCCATGCAGTGACTGAGCCAACTGTTTAATTTGATCTGTCTGTGAACCCTTTCTCAAAATCAAAATGTGCATCTTTTCTCACCTGTGAGAATGGTAGGATGATATGGTCTATGGCGACATAACTCAGAAAGTTCTCATAGTCATGTTGTTTAGTTTGCAACGGAGTCATTCTAGGTTTGTCTTTTTAAAATAGTAAAATCCACAGCCTTTAGCTACTAGAAGAGATTCCTTGCTATTCAGATAGTTCACACAGTGCTCACAGCTACTTAAAGAAATAAAGGTGACTGAAGTGAGAAACTAGTAGAAAAAGCTCAGCTGAAGGATCCCTTCAGGAGGAAGGCTGTGCTGGGTGTTCCCAGGAACTTCTATAAAGGATTCTTTGAAATGCTGATTGAGAGGGTCCCCTGCTCAGTAAGCACCAGTGTGAACACGATGATGACCTACACAAAGGACGAGGTACAGAGGTAGTATCTTCTCTTAACTCTTACTGGGGTGTAAGAAAAATTCTCGGTACATTTCCTGTAAAGTCAAAAGCAAAATTTTCATGTATCTCAAATGAAGAAGGCATTTTTTGGTTCAGATCTAATAACTTAGGGTGTTCAGTAGTTATATGAGCTACTCATGTATTTGTCAATGTAATGCGTTTTCCTAAGAAAACAGCTAAGCTTTTAGAGAAGCATGCAGAGAAACAATGTCTGAACTTCACACCCAATACTTCATCATAGCAAAACAAACTGAAATGCATGAAGGTATGGGGTCATTCTGAGAAAGATGAGTCAGTTTTAATTCCAAAACAGTGAATTGCAAGTGCTCTGGAAGTTTAAGCATGTTACTTTCCATTATCAGAAAGTTTTAGCTAACCCCAAGCAATGAGCAGCCCTGTGTTTTTCTCTGTGTGTGGGAACTCCACACCTGTAGTAATCTGAAAGGAAGCATCATCTGCTCCCTACAATAGCAGCCAGATGCATCAGGCTAAGTGGTGCCCAAGGGATTAGCGTCCTGCTATTCATTTGGGCTCTTCTGGAGTGACAGGTAGACTCTGCTTTGGCTCTAGAGCTTTGGCAGACCTACTCTAGGTGTTACCATATAGCTTTGTCAGGACCTCAGATTAAAGCACACCCAACCTGCAGAAAAAGCCATGTTCCTTGTTGCTTGTAACCCCTTCCAGTAGATCACTTTTTGTCCCAAGATAATAAAAGCATCAATGCTCCCTTTTTTCTGATTAGTAAAACTGTTTGCAAGGCACTGTCAGTCCATTTCCATCGTGATTCCTGTTTTATTGTCTGATCAACTTTCTAACTCTAGGAGCTTACAAAAGGTGGATTTCCCTGCTAGTTTTCATATATGACAAAACCTTTTTGCTGGTGCCAGTATGAAATGACAAGTAGGTGTTCTTTGTTAGAATAACAGAGCAGGAGACACAATACAGACATATTGATTCCCAGGCTGGGCCAACACCAAAGCATCAAACTGATAAAAACAAAAAGTTTGTGTCTGCAAGTGATGAGGTTTTAGGAGGGGACATCTTTTTGCAAGAGTTATTTTTGAGGTTTTAATCATTACTTTTGCAGCTAAACTGGTGCAAATATGGATTTCATAGGTGAACTGCTAAGTGAGTGGAAAACTGGATGGGCCATCACATTCAAGAATAGAGAGTCCTGTGTCAAAGAGTAGCAGCTGGCAAACAGCTAGAGGTGCCATATCTCAGGGGTTAATACCAGGCCAACTTTTTTAACATCTTTATTAACAAACTGGAAGAGGGAATGTAAGGCCCTGGGGGTAGTTCCACGCTGGGAGAGCAGCTGGAGGGGAAGATCCCTTCAGAGGGGCCTTATCAGACTGCAGAGATGGGATGCCATGAACCTCCTGGAGCACAGCCTGAGCAAAGGATGTGTCCTGCCCCTTGCTGGGAGGAGCCCAGCAGTGAGAAGGAGGCCCATGGTCTGGAGAGAAGCACTGCTGGACAGCAAGGAACACCAGTTAGTGGCCTTGGGACTTCAGTGGCTGAAGAGTGCCTTAAAAGTCCTTAAAAGCCAGTGGAGGGAAGGGCCTCTCCACTGCTACATGGCATTGATCAGGCAGCATCCTGAATTAAGTTCAATCTTGGGACATTCAGTTCAAGTGAAGTTTTGAGAGAACAGAAATGAAACCATCCTACACACACGGTGCAGGAGACCATATGCTCTGATAATGAGAGAATGGCATCAAGGCCCCAGAACACACTTCTGCCTTGCTTCTTTCTGGTACCTCATCAAACCCAAACCAAGGAGAAATGATGCTGAAGGAAGCAGAGTGCTGAGGCAAAACTAGGACCCTGTAGCAATCCCTGTATCCTTGAGAGTGTGCAAGATCTGCCCAAAACCAAGAGGTGCTGCAAGAGACTCAGTAAGGACTTGATACCTGGTGTTCCTCATCCACTTTGTCATCCCAAGTGATCCTGGCCAGATTGCTTGGACATACACCTCTCCATGCCTGTGAACACACATGTGAGAGTGCGCAGAGGGAAATGTTTGAGTGAATGAGTGAGTGAAACCAACTTGCTTAAAATTAAAGTGGCTTTCCTGGTCCGTAAGAGCTGAGGCAGATCGACTGGTTGCAGAGGTGCTGAGAGGGCCCACTCCCATGAAATCACAAAGCACCAAGACCTTGGTAAAGGTGAACTAGGGATTCCTCTGTGTGCCTCCAAACATTTTAATAATAGAAATCAGCAGGAGGTCAATGATGTAAGACTTGATTTTTAGCACTTTTCTAACCTGACAGACATGAAACAAAACTGAAACACACACTGAATGTAGACCTGACCTTCCTTCCTACCAGAAACACGAGAAATTGCCTTTTTAATAATTTTACATAGATACACAATGTTGCAGCAAGTGCTCTATCAGAGCAACATCTGAAAGGAATGGATGGAAAACTTACATGCCCATTTGCCAGACACTGTTGCAGACGGAATAATCCTGTTGGGCTGCTGATTTATGTTTAACTCTTCAATTAAGAGCAAGTCCCATACTTGGTACTCACGTGAGTGAGCCCCAGGGTCACATAAAAAATCCTCAGGATTACTCAGAAATTATTTTTCAAAGTATGATTAACACACGACTGGAACCTGCAGGCTGTGCACACAGAATCACAGAAACTTTCGGGTCGGGAGGCTGAAGGAAGCTGAAGGTCTTCACTCCCACCCCCATCTCCAAGCTAAACTGCCTCCAAAGCAGGGCCAAGTTGGTCAGGACCTTGTCCAGCTAAGTTTTGAATACGTACAACAGCAGATATGCCACCACCTCTTTTGGCCCTGTCCCATGGCTGCACCCCTGTTGGTTTTTTCCTTATATGCAAACAGAATTTACCCTGCTGTTCCTTATGACAAGGCACAAAAGAAGACTTTTTAAGACCAGACATCTCTGTGAACTTCTGAGAGGAGGCTGGTGACTGCCTGTGAGTGGACATCTGCAATTAGGGCTTCCCTGACATGTCTCTTCTACAGGCTAACAAAACCTGATTTCCTCCATTTCTCCTCCATACACCAGACCCACTGACCACCTCCATGGCTTTGCAGTGATCTGTCTTCAGTCTGTGATGTCTGCCTCCATCCCTGACATACACAGGAACTGCAGCCACACTGAGAAGACAAAAGCTCTTCTGATGATATTCTAATGCTCATATGGCTGTACCAGTCAGTTAGAACTGACTAGAACTGGTCCCTGCAGTGATGACCTGTGTCCTTTCCAATGGCAGACTGGAAGAGGGAACAACTCAAGCCTGCATGGGGAAAGAGGTGCTGTTTGCCATGCAAAGCGTTAGGCAGCATTAATGTGGACAGCACAGGACCTTGTGGTCAGCTGGTGATGGCCCTCTGGACTCTGGCCAGGTTAGAGGATGATACTTATAGGCAGGATTTCACTGTGGCACTTGGGCAGCATCTTTTTCTGAGAGCTCAGACCCCTTCCATGTCAGTAATGAACAAATGTGTAAATAAAACATGCTACTCTTCTGTTACACATATCCCACTCTCTCCTTTATTAGTTTAGCTTCTCCTCTTTCTTTTTTTTTCTTTCTTTTCTTTTTTCTGACAAAATGCTCTTGCATACCTTTCTTTAATAAGCATTGACTACTGGGTTCACAAAGCTCTGGCTCCAAGTACTGATCAGCTGCACAGACACCTGTCTGGCTTAGGCAAATGGCTGTTTGTCTGCAGTATTGCCATGTTCTGGGGCTTTCCAGTATAGATACAAGCTCCAGACAATGACCGTTGAGCAATGCTGCAAAATCTGGGAGGCAGATCTCTCCCAAGGGCTACTCCAGCCATGCCAAGAGTAGGGTAGTCATAGCAGGTATGAATTCACATTATCATTTGAGCAAAAGTATACGCAGCCTCTCTCTGTGATGCTTTGAAATATGTGAATACGACTTAATATCTGAGGAATTAGATACACTGAATTGCTAAGACAAAAACATTTGGTATCAGTTTTTGAAATTTCACTGAAACTGTTGACTCTTATGCTCATGGCAGAACACTGCTTTCAAGTTCACTGGCTGGGGTTGTATTAATCTAATGCACTGATTTCAGCTCTCACACTCAATATTATAAATACACTCGTCACACTGCAGCCATGTCCTCCACCCAGCTCACTGCAAAGTTATTTACTCCTGCTGAACACAGCTTCCTTCAGCCTACTTGTAATGCCTAAGGGGATGGTGACTGGAACTCTGCAGAACACCATGGGGTTGTGCTCTTTCCTGTGAAGCTCTGACAGGACTAGTCCAGGCTGCAGAGGAAATAGTTTGCCCTTCACAGCCACCTTTCCCACTTCCAGCTTAGCCCAATGTACTCTCAGGGACATGCAGCTGAAGTTCAAGGCCTGAAATACATGCTTCCACAGGTGGGGCAGCCCACAGTCTGACCTTGGGTTAGAAAGTAGTTTTTTGCAGATGTCAGCTGTGCTTCATGTAAAAGAACAAACCTGAATCAAGGTATAAGGATAGATAGATAGATAGATAGATAGATAGATAGATAGATAGATAGATAGATAGATAGATAGATAGATAGATAGATAGATAGATAGATAGATAGATAGAATATAAATATATATTATATATATATAAGCATTTTTGCTATCTATGTGTGGTGCTGAGGAGCGTGTGGGTGTTGCTGTTTAACCTGGAGTTTGCAGGAATCATACAGAAATTGAGTGTCAGAAACCTGGGGCTAGCCTGGTTGAACCCCCAGGAATGCTCCAGCATTCATTCCTCAGCTGTACTTGTTTAGGCAAACCAGACAAAAAGTACCTGATTTAGTCTGAAGAGGGAAGCTGGAATACAAGGTAAACATGTATGGGCAGCACTCCTGAGCAGCCTGACTTTCAGGTTTCCTGAGAACAGTCATGCCCACAGAGTTGCTAATGAGAAGGAATTTGTTTGCTGAAGGATCTCTGAAGCTCTGTGCTTCTTTTCCAGGTGGGGGCATTCAGACAATTGACGAATGAAGCACTTTCTGTCTGGGACAGTAAATATTTAACTGGAAAGTTTAGAAAGATCCTGAGTTTCCAAGGCCTTCTGGAAGAAGGTGTTTTTCCTGCAGTCACAAAACCAAAAGCACAGAAAAGAAGACAGAGCCTAAGGAACAGGGAAATCGGGAAAGCTGTGTCCCTTTGTATTCCTGCATTGCCTGCTCTACAGCATGTGCAAGAAACCTGCAGGAGCTGTCTCTGACATCTGCAACAAGCTACAGAGCATGTCTGCCTCCCTATTCAGTTTTATTCAAGCACGCCCAAAATCCCATTTAACACATTAGATCCAATCACTGAATGTTCAGTGCTTTTCTTTCCTTGGACATTGAAGCAACATGAATTGTGGTCTACCTAGAAAAGTGACAAGAAAGGCAAGGTTTTCACATGAAAATATCTTTCTCAGGTTTTTCCACTCTTTGGACATGAGACTGGCATTGGCAAGTACCTGGAACATTTTGGCATGTAGTCTTTAGTGGCCTGGTATCTAGACTGTCAGGATGCATCAGGATGGTTTGTTATAGCATCCTAGCATGGAGAACCATGGCTTTTGGAGGCCTGATCCATGTGGCAGCAGGGGTTCCAATGATGAGCAGAAATGAGTTGCTCTCCAGCATCTACACTAGCTAAATCTTCCCCTTCACTAACTAGGTTTAATTTGTGGTTCATCCTGGAAAAGTAGCTGCAGATCAACAGTCTTAACAGTTGTCCCATTACTGACTTCATTGGCTCAGGAAAGGCAGTGTCCCATATTGTATCCTATGGTGTTACAGACCCAAGCTGTGTCTGCTTAAGGCCACAGCACATTTTGCTGTCAAGCACAGTGGAAAAGAGAAGTTCCTGAGGTCTGTGTGCTCCCCCACTCCAGCCAACTCAAGGGCCTTCACCTCTCTAACAGGATGCACATATGTCAAGTGAAATGCTTGCCTAGCTGAGCTATGACAAGGAGGCTTGAATCCACACTTAACCACTCAATAACTCACAAAAGTGGAGAGTGGAAAGAAAATATGCTGGGGAAAGAGTGTTCTTAGGGAGGTAATGCAGCCTGCTGCCCTGAGAGTAGTGCATCTCTTCAGAGCTAAGCACCAGCAAGAAGAGCATGGGAAAGAGAAATAAAGGACCAGAGAGATCTACAGGGAGTTTAAGCTGGCTTTCTCTTGTGATTAGTATTTCTCTCCAGCACATCTCCAGTGATCTTGAGGATGGGGTGTTGGCTGGGTCTCTGGGTTGTTTCTGCAGCATGATTCACTTTCTTGTTCAAAGTGGTCAAATTCAATCCTTTTACACTTGAGTGACCCATGATGTGAGAGACATTTAGGAGAAAGCTACACAAGGAAGAGGTGGCAAAAACAAACAAACAAAAAACTTTGATGTAACAAGAGGGTATGCACATCTTAATAAACAGTAAGGGGTGGAAGAGAAGGGTGCTGGGCTTGTTCATCCTGGAGAAGAGAAGGTCAAGAGGGTACCAAGCTGCTGTCATCCATTCCACTGCCTCACAGGGTTATGCAGGAGAGACACAGACTATTCTCACAGGTTCACAAGGAAAAGACGAGGCAATGGGCACAGGTTGCAACACGTAAAATTCTGGTTGGACATATGGGAAAAAAATCCTTTTAAGAGTGTTGTGCAGGGACCGGCACCAGACAAGTGGTGAGATCTCTGTCCTTGGGGGTTCTCCAGAAAGGGTAAGGCCCTGACCTAGCTTTTGTGAACCCTGCTTTGGTCAGGTAGTTGGGCTTAAGATGGCTGGATGTAAACTTTTCTGTGATTCTTCAAGGAACTCCACAGTGATCCTTCTGAGATATCTTTCAACACCATGAGCTGTAACAACAACATGTTATAGAGGTGCCTATATGAGGATAGAGCCTGGGCCTGGGGAGTTGTAGGGATGTAGATGTGCATGTTCCTCCCACTGAGAAGAGAACTGCCAAACACTCCTCCTCTGCTGTCCATCCCATTGTCCCTCTGGCAACTATTACCTCAGAAAGCAAAGCTAAGCCTTTCAGCACATGTGCTTCATGGCCATATGTAAAAAAACAAGCCAAAATAGCCTTAGACCTCAGCTTCTGGTGATTCCCCTGTGCTTTGCAGCAAGTGGGAAGAGGCATGAAGCACATGGAGAAACAAGGGCTCTGCAGAGCAGGAAAGGCAGCAATGAAGTTGCTGAGTGTGGCTTGGCTGGAAGTTTCCACTGACTTGGAAAAGGTCTCCTGAGCTTGCAGTGGGATGCTGCACTAAGGGCTGCTTGGGGAATGAAAATCAGGAAACTGAGGCAAGTTTTGTCTTTACTGCAGACAGCAGAGGTAGAAGCTGTTGTCTGAGTTAACTGGCTGAATGTGAGACCTTGTGGTAGGCATGTGCTTCTATTCCTCCACTGTTTGATAAGGTCTTGAGCCCACAGACTACTTCAGAGCAGAGGTAACCTCCTCCTGGGCTTATGTGGCGTGAGAGGCAGTGGCAGAAGGGCCTGGCTGAAGAGGGAGTTGTGCGCTGTCCTTTTGCCTGGAAGAGAATTCAGGATGGGAAAAAGATAGGGTTTTAGCAGCAGATAGACAAGTGATGCCATTGCCGCCCACCTCTGGAAAGATGGAGGCAAGCAGACAAGCGGAAGTGTGGTTGGGATGGCATAGGTAGGCTCTGGAGGCTTATGGAGATGGTCTGGAGGTAATCAGGGCTGTCACTGGCAGTGTATTTCTCAATACATTTGTCTTTCATGCCTGTGAGTCACCAGCAAGCTGGAGGAACAAGAATCCCTCCACACAGAATCGTCTATGAGCCATCCCTGTGAAACTGCAGAGCACAGCACCATTGGGATGTCATTTGGCAGTACCTGGTTACAGCCAGCTCTGTCCATTGGGAAGTGGCTCTCCATGAGGGTGTAAGTCTGATTTTGAGCTTCAGTGCAAGACCTCTTTTTTATTAGTCGCTAATGATTTGTCTTTCAACTGTAAATGGTTTTTAACAAATCCTGCACAAAATTTCTCATCTATTTTTAACAAAAAAAACCCCCAGACCTGAAGTTTACCACCTTCTAACAACGGAGTTGCCACTGTGAGAGGAACCCCCCTCTCAACAGTGTGATGGGTTGCTCCCTTTCTTCCTGAGCCTTTCCTAGAGCTCTTTGAATGCCTCTTTAGTTTTTTTAATTTAGAGGGTTTGCACCCAAGACAAATTAGGGTGTACAGGTGTACAGGTACTTCAGCTGTCTTTCACTTTTGCATGGTATCACAAGCACAAGCTTCCTTCTGCTCCCCAGGATTTTTTCCCTTAGAACCCAGATGCAACAGAAATGACAATGACAACCTAAATACACTGAATGTATTTGAGGCCTGGTACCAAGCTCCTTCTCTTCAGCAAACGTCATCTGAGCTTCTGGGCCTCTCTCCTTCTAAAGCCCAGAGAGCCTTTGCCAATCATCCTTATGTAAATGGAAAATTTATGCAAACACCCCCATCCATGTGCTGTCATCCCTTCTGCTTGCTGATATACTGTCTGTCAGACATCTCAGTGTTTCCACTCAAGGCCTCTGTTTCCTAATGCAAACTTTTCCAGACAAATTTTGAAGACTCATGTATCTATTTGTTAAATCTAGGGCTAACAATGTGGACATTGGCATCAGTGTTGTGCCTTCCAAACTATATCCCATTGCTGTTCCTCCACATAGTGTCCCTAGAATGGCAGCATGAGGATTGTATCCATGCACTGCAACCTAATCTCCTTTCAAACTAAACTGTCCTAGCACGAAAAAAATTGGAAGCTATAATTAAGTGTCAGTATCCCATTTTCAATCTCTCAAATCTCTGACATCTTTTCCTGACATCCTTGTTCAAGTGGACTAATTCTGCTAAGAAGTTTCTATTTGATATCTCTTGCATCATGATGCATGGCATTTTGGTCACGTAGACTGAGCCAAGCAACTGCTGTCAGAGGTTATTGCCACAGCATACTCCTCAGAGGGGTATGGGTTCCCCATCTTTTGAAAAGAAACTGCAGGAACAACAGATTTAATAGTGTAGCAAAGGAGGCCAGGAGATCACATGCGAAGACCTACAACAACAACCCCAGTGATGTATGAACCACCCCAAAAGTGCTGAACCATCCTGACTGTATAAGAGATCTGATGATGGAGGAAGCAGCACTAACTTCATCTCCTCTGTGCTTGGCTTCCATTTCAAATCTGCAGCAGCCATGCAGAAAAACAGGGAAATGTGACTAACCCTAATTTACACCCATGCGTGATCCTGGATTCTCATCAGTCCTGCCCAGACTTCAGCTAAAGGCACAATGTAAACAGAAGGATGGTAATTATAGCAACCAAATGGTTTTGCTAGTCCACTTAATCTCGTTTTAGGTGCGTAATTAGTATCCCTTGAAGATCTGTGATGTACTTGTCACATGGATTAAGAAGCAAGTAACCGATAAAAAATAACTCTCTGTGGAAAGTCCTGTTTTTGACTACTTCTGACACAGATTCTGCAGACATCTGTTCTTGGCACATTGTTGTGAAGTAAAGTAGCCAAAGATCCAGGGGAAGATGCTGTTTCTGGTAAAGTTTACAGCTGGTGGAGGCTCAAGTGGTGTGTTACCTATGCAAACACACAATGCTGTGCCATGCTTCCCACTCATGGAGGATGTACAACTGTCAGCAATTTCCAGAGAGTGGGGACTCACTGAAATCTGTAAGCAGGACTCAGTGAAAACACCTTAGCAGACCACAGGCGAGCCATGGGAGTGGGTGGTCCTCTCTGTGCAGCTCTAAATTAAGAAGAGTATCATAGTTTGGCTCTTTAGTACAGATAGACCAGCCCACTTGTAACAACTGTACAATGGTGGTTGATTGTAAACAGAAACTGCATCCTTCTTCTTCAAAGAAATTAGCAATTAAATGGTTTTTAAAGAACAATTTCTGCAGCACCCTGCCTGAGCAGTGGTTCATCCTTCTCACCCTGCTTTTCCTAAACTCCATTCTTCCTGTGAAGAGCAGACTTATTCACAGCATGTAAATGCCTGGGGAGGGCAAGTTTCTGACTGTGTGTGGCAGCAGGTGAGCCAGAACATTCGTTCCACTTCACCTGGAACAAAAGGAAACTTTCCTCTTTCTTCCTTTCAGAGAGTTTTCACTAATTAANTGAATGAAAAGAAAGAAAATAGGTCACGGTCAGTTTCAAACTGAAAGCTCCTCATGAAACAAGAAAGCAAAGGAATTAATTTGGAAAATATCAAAATATGTTGTTTCTGCTTTCAGGAACTTTTACTCCCCTCTCTTCAATTAAAGCCATTTCTCAGTTTGGATCAAATTCCAGAAGTAATTTAGTTTCCCACCAAAGCACATCTTTACTGGCCAAAGTGTGTGTCTGGAAACTCTAGCCATGTGCTGACCCTGCTTGTCTGTCATCACAGTGCTTCTGTGGGGGTTTGTTTATAAGCATCACTATATGTGAGCTACATGGACAAGTTTCGACTGTGGCACAGTACTACCTTTACCAAATCCATCTGCTTCTGCTAGAGCAGATCTTTCAAAAAGAATCTTAAGGCTACATAATTAAATTACTGACAAACTAGTAACCAAGACATCCATGGCCTGATTCCTTGTTGACAGATTCCTCTTTCAAAAAGCTAAGAAATCCCTAAGTAAACAGTGCAGAACTGTCATCAAATTTGGAGATGTGTAGCTTTGAAAGTTCGTTTTGTTTGTGCGCAAAGGCTGTAACAAGTCACTTAAGCCTCCAGTGCCACAGTCAAATCTAGGTAGCACTTAACAGCAAAGCAAAGGTTCCACCAGCACTGGTGTTTGACATGGTAACTCCCCTGCAAATTTGCCAGGCTGCAGATCCCTCACCTGATCTCACAAGACAGGAATGTGAGGACACCAGAAGCAACCACTTGCCCAGTCGTTCCTGGGCAGGGATTGCACATGAGCCCAGCCCTGACCCCCATCTCTGACACCCTCTTCTCTGCAGTGGCTCATGTCCAGGGCTCAGGCTCACCCTGGGCACATGGAATTAAAAACTCCTGTCTTCAGGATTCTTTATGCAGACTGTTGAGCTGAGAGCACACCTTCCAACAGCTGGGATTCCAATGTCATCCTTTCCCCTGTGGTTGGGGACCTGGAGAGATGCTCTGCTCCACAGAAGACTGTTCAACAGCAGTACCAGACTCATCACTAGGATTTTCTCCATCCCCAGAAAACAGAAATTGGTTTTCCTTTAATGGCAGAATCACAGGCACATGATAAACTGCAACTTCTGTCTTGTTAGTCTGGTCTCATAATGATTTGGGTGTTTGCCTTCTCCAGGGATAGCTGATTGCCAGCACAGAGAGCACGTGTTTCATACTTATTCCATTCAAAACACAACAAATGGGGTTTGGTCAAATGGATTCTGGTGGGTATGCTCAAAGAGAGCCTTTTACCTGTAACTGGTTTTCTTCATGCTGTTTGCAGCAGTGGCTGACACGTGGCCAACGGTGGTTGTAGCAGGAGAAGGGACCAACATCTATGAGCTTGGAGAAGAGACCAAACTCCGAAGGACAGGAGCCATGTAAGGGGTACTTACATTGCACTGTAGAGGAGTGAGTTGCTGAACTGTATGAAGCAGACCTACCATCCTGTTTCCATAGGTAGAAAAATATCATCTGCCACCAGGAAAATACCACATTTTTAAGTGAAAATAATACAAATATGCAGACAGAGCATTTACACATCTGCTTGCCAGTCCTGGTAACATTTTTTGTCACATAATCACAGATAATTTATGTGGGAAATAACCACCAAATGTCTCTGGTCCAAACTTCTGCTAACTCCAAAGGGAACAGGTTGCTCATCACCTTGCCCTTGCAGAGTCTGTTGGTGCCCTTCAGCTGTGGCAGTGAGAGCCTGCCATCCGAACCCCTCTGTGCCTTGGCTCTGAGACTGCCTGTCTGACTGTGGCAGCGTTGGATGCTCGGGCATGGCTTGTGTTGGGACTCTGGTTTGCCCAGTGCCATCCAGTGTTCTGTTTGACCTGTACCTGATGCCAGTGCACATTTAAAGCCAGCAGCTGGTGGCTCTAGGGTTCCTCAGAGCTCAAAGGAGCTTCCAAAAACTGTGCTTATGATCTGGCTCTGGGCAGGACAGAGAATGCCTGAATTGTGTCCATGTGGAGCTTCAAGCACTGCACTCACTGGTGAGGCCTCCCAGGGCTACTTCTTGGGACACCCTGTTTCCAGTGGTGTTGCTGGAATGAAAAAAAAAAAAAGATAAGTGGAAAGAACATGACTATCACTAGCTTTTTGAATTAAAATAGGGGAAAGGAATAGCTTTCACTGCTGGGTGAAACTTTTAGTTTGTTATGTTTAGCTCCTGTATAGAGCTGTTGACAATACTGATGATATTTCTGATTATTAATACAATAATTAAGAAGTTGATCTGTGAGATGAGACACCTCTGTCGAGGGTACAAACAGAAGAAAAATGTGAAACAAGCACAGGGCACAAGGAGCTGGGGAGATAGCAGCAAGACAGTGTATCTGACCTAGTAAGTCTAAATAATTGTCTGGAAGTTTTCACAGGTACTTCAGAAAGGAAAGCTTTAAAGACAAAATTTAGGAGACATTTAAGGAGAAAATTCAGGAGATTGATAACCTGTGAATAAAGGATTGATAAAGGGAAATGATGTTTAATCAATGGAACAGATGGAGAGGTGGAAAATGTTTGTTTCTTTTTCTCAAGTGTATCTCCTAACAGGAAAGCTTATCTCAGGTTAATGCAGTCAGACATTTTAGAGTCTGAGTAGGAAAAATACATATACAATTGTGGGCATGTCTGTGAGAAGATCCTGCAAGGTTGGCTGATTGCTTTTAAGGGGTCGGACTTTAATTTTATACCTTGTGAAAATCACGAAGTTGATTGAAGCCAAAATTCACAGATGGGAGGGAAAAAGACAGCAGCCTGCTCTTGAGAGGGAGGATTATTCTGTCACACAGGACACAATAGAGACTTCTTCTTTTACTACTTTAACAAGTTTTGCTTCATGCTGGCATTCCTGCTTCAGAAAGGCACTGTCATGGGAAACGGATTCTGCCTGGAGACGAGACATTGTTCAGGATATCCCTTCCACCTCCGCGTGCTATTCAGCATTAACCCAGCCGTAAGCAAAGCCCTGAGACTATTGAAATTTCTTTCTTCATCCCCCCCTTTCTCTTTGACAAATGTGTGACAAGTATGCAATTGTCTGAAAGCCCAGTGATGGAGAAAACAGAGAGCGAAGCCTTAAGACGTGCCTCAGTGATTTAGAAGTCTACCCCCAAGATTTGTGAAAAAGGTCACGGGAGGTCTTCCATAGGGTTCAGCTTCTCAGCAGGGCTCTAGATACCAATGTAAAGGCACTTAAATGCCTCTAACAGCTGACCCCTTTGTGGATGTTCCCACCTAGGATTATCTTGGCTCTTGGGCTGAAGAATAGCCCTTAGCCAACTAATGGATCACAGGCCCTTCCTTTGAATATCTGCAGTTTGTGTTGGGTAATCGCCCATCCAGCCAGCAGGAAGTTGTTTCTTCATTAAAATGACAAAAGCTTCTGAAAGATGAAGATAAGGGTTCTTCTGATGAATCGCTGCAGGGCTGCGTTTGGGAAACAGTGGTTCATGTTACCCAGAAGTTACTCAGCAGCCTGCTGGTAATGTAGCATGAGCACAGCGAGGACGCTCAGGCGTTGATCTGTGAGTACATTCCCCTGTCAGAGCCCAGCCCAGCCCCAAACCAGGCTTTTTCCCCTGCGTCTGCTAAGGCACATGGTGCTTGAGGTGCTCTTGGTCTGAGCAGACGTGGGTAGATCCAGCTCTTGCTGGGCAATGGAGAACACTGGGAGCACATATGCAGCGGAAACTTGCATCCTGTCATACATACACCATGCCCCCCACTCCTGAAAGCACTTCTGCTCTGTCTCCTAAACGAAGAGCACTCTCCCTCCCAAGCCCAGTACTCCGTGCGCTGGGCTCCCCATGCCAGCCCCTTTTTTGCCTGAGGGAAACCCTGGCCGCTCCCACCTCCCCCACCCCTAGAGAGCAATTCCTGCTCCTCCAGGCTACATGCTGCCCTGCGAGTGGGAGGGCATAAGGAGATGGTGTCTGAGCCCTTTCCATTATGGCTAAGCTTTTTAAAGATCAGTGGGCCAGAAAGGGGGACCAAGGGTCAGCATCACTGCTCAGAGGAGTATTTACATATTTCATGCATTGGTGGTTTCATTAACAGAATTCCAGAAGTCATTGGAGCAGGGCAGGCACAATGGACCTCTTCGGGCAGGGGTGGCTGTCACTACCAGGTGACCCTCTCAGAGCTCTGTGCTGGAGCTCGTCCACGCCTGGAGCAACACATAGCACAGCCCATGGTGGAGTGGCCTGGCTCTTGCTTCTCTGCAGTAGACACTTGCCCTGCCTGGTCAGGAGTATGATGCTGGTCAATCCAGGAGAGCCACTTCTGTACCACTTCAGACCCTTAAGGGACTGGACACCTGCCACCAGTGCCACTGTGGTCTGTGAGTGCACAGAGCAGTGCTGGCTGCTGTCCCCCACACTGCTCAGTGCCAAGAGCTGCATTGTTGCTAGGATCATCCTTACACACAGTGGTGTGCATTTCATGGTGCTACTGCTTATGTGATGCCCTGTGCCCTGGGTCCACTCAGATCCCAGGGGCCACAGGACCTGCCAGCAACACTATCCACCCACAGGGCCAGGAGCCCTGGGAGTTCAACTGTCTTCCTGTCCTTGTTTCTGCAGGCTGAGAGGGAGTGTGCCAGGCACCCCCAGTGAACTTGCTCTGAGCACTGGAAGCAGAAGGTCCCAGACCTTCCCAGCTCAGGTCTAGATCTTCAGTGGTAACATGGTCTCCATCTGTGCAGGAGCTTGCCATATAGATACAGGCTCTGAGCCTCTCAGCTTCAGGTGCCGCCATCACTGGATCAAGATAGCATTTGAGCAGCACACATATCCCAAGTCCTTTTGTAAATCTTTGCACCAAACCTCCTATTCTGACTCAGAATAAAACCAGAAAGAAATGTCTGTCTTTCTGCTGCCTCTCTCCCTAAATGACCTCTGCTGAAAGCCCTCTAGACTTCCAAAAGTAACAAACAAACAAACAACAACAACAAAAAAATTCAAATAAATGGAATATGATGAAAACAAACTAAAATGGAGAGGAACCTCAGGCATCATTTAGGAAAGTACAGCGTCTTGCTCCAACACTGTGCTGTCCATACTTAATGCCTGAAAGGCTGGGAAAGGTCCTGGGAGAAAAGTACGCTGTACGGGAACATTTTAAGGGCTTGAGTGGTAATGAGTCAGTGCTGAGGTTTGGATTCAGATGTTTTCTACCTAGTACCTGCCCAGTGTGCCAGACCTTCCTGGGGAAGGACAAGGGACGCCATTATCCCTGGTTCACAGAGAGCTCAGGATAATGCCAGGAATCAGCAGAGAGTCTGAGGCGAAAATGTACAGGTTTCAGGCTCCTTGGGAGATGGAAAACTGTTCACTGCAATTCCTTAGCCATTGCTGCTCTGCTGGTTTGCAGGACAAGGCAGGTGGGATGGAGAAGGGAAGGTGATGCCATGCTTTCAATGCAGAATTATTTTTTAATGGTAAAGGAATGAGGGCATAGCAACAGAGCAATGATCTGCCCTGGAAGATCTGTCTGAGGTCTCTGGGAACCATCCCAGTCCCTTGCTTCAGCCTCTGTGTGGCTGTGCCCCCAACCCTATCAGGCTTTGTTTTGCACACCAATATGAGTCAGCTTCTGCTTCTCTTTTGCAGTGCTTAGCATGAGAGGGGGCCAGGGACCTAAGCAGGGGGCAGCTCAGTTCAGATGCTCTTACTGGCAGATCCCAGGACCACCTGTGGTGGTGGGTACTCCAAAGTCCCAGAATCACAGAGTGGGTCAGGTTGGAAGGGACCACAGTGGGCCATCTGGTCCAAACTCCCTGCTCAAGCAGAGTTGTCCTAGAGCACACAGCCATGTGCAACAGCTGTTTTTCTGTATTACAGGGATGGGAGAAGAACCACACTGTTCCTCCTGTCAACCCATGATGGAAATGGCACTTCCAGACACTCTGCTGTGGCTTTTCTGTTGTGCCTTCAGAGCTTTCTTGCTCATTTCCCCTCCCATCTCCTTCCAAACAGCCCCGCAGGCTCACTTGCCCCCAGGTCTTTGCAGTGCACAAAGAGCTGGAGGTAGGCTCAAACAAATCATAAGCCAGATGTGTGACTTTCCATCTTACAGGGTCTCCAGACTATTATCTAGCACTCTCCCATGATGGTTTAGCTGCCCAGACAAGAGCTGGGCAGCTCAGACCAATCTCCTCTGGCTACATTAAGCAGGAGAACAAGTAAGCTCCAAGCCTTAGGCTCACAGCATATTTAATGCTGGCCAACATCTTACATCTCTGCTTTGTGCAGCAGGACAAAGCTGTCTGCTGGGTTAGCCACAGACAAAGCTGGGTGCTGCCAGGAACATGCCTGCTGAACTGCCCAACAGGGGAGAGGATCCCCAGTCACCACAGCAGGGTCTGGCAGCCCCTCCAGACAAGGAGAAGGAAGCAGTAGCTTCCAGAGAAGATACTGCCTCCTAGCTGGATGAGGCTAAATGCCTTCACCTAATGCACATAGCTGCTGCCCATACAAGGAGGTTGAGCAATAACCTGGCAGGAATTTGATCAGGAGTTAAATGCCAGTTACAAAATACAGGTTGCATAGGGCCAGCATGTGGGTGCAAACCCTCTCTATGCTCTGTTTGCCCTTGTTCTGGCACTGACCCCACCATGAGCTCATCAGAAAACAGCTTTGTGCACAGCAGCCCCAAGAGATATGCTTCCCTCCACACTCAGCCATGGCCCCAGAGAGTCACACAGTGCCAAAACACCCATCACTTGGCGGAGAGGTGAGGCAGCACCATCCGACTGCCATTCAAGCTGCACAACACCTGGGGCTAGGAGCAGGTTTGGTATCAGAAAGCCAGCTATGGTCAGTCTCTGAAGCAAGCACTGTGGAGAGAGGCTGAACTCTGCAATGGAAGCGGCTGGGATGAGCATCACACATTGACTGAGTTTTATTTTGGACTTGCTTGCTGGTCTTAAAACAGCAACATGAGCTAACATGGCTTTCCTTGCCACAGTGACACTCTCTTTGCCCAAGGGGTGTTCTAGGAAAGTTCACACAGCAGCGTATACCTCTTGATGCCGCATTGATAAGGGCACTGGTGATTCCAGGTTTAAGTCAGCATCTACACTGACAGCTGTGCCAAGCAGCTGGGTGTAAGAGGGAGGGGAGAGGACCCTCAAGACCCAGACTGTTGAAGTGAAAACACATTTCCCCATAACCACTGTCCAGGCCGCCCTGTAGTGGCAGCAAGCCCTCGTGCCATAGACACTGGCAGAATGTACCAGGAGACAAATCCAAGCCTGCCAACAGTGCCCTCAAATGAGGTCCTTTGCTTTACGGGGGTGCTCCTTCCACCCCAGCCCCATAGCATGCAAAGCCACTGCTCCAGTCCAGGTCCTCCGGAGTCCAAAGACCAGAAGAATCCCCCATGATCCCCAACCTAGGGCCGAGGGGTCATGGCACTGTCAGAGCTGCCACAACCCACCCGGTTTTTCAGGCTGTAGCAGACCGAGGGTTTCAGGTTTCGCCGGGAGGACACTCCTCCGGCACCACATTCCTTGCAGGGCTAATCCTCGGGAGAATGCGCCGCCGGCATTCACAGCAGCCTCAAGCCGCTCCAGCCTGGAGGCGCAGCTGCAGCCCGCACTGGCCTGAGCCCCAGCCCCCACCACGTCCTGGGTAGGCTTACAGCTCCAGCAAGCCTTGCCGTGTTTGTTGTTGCCAGAGACCTTTCTGCAGCTCAGATCTGCCCACACCAAAGTTTAAAGAGCAGCACGACATCCACTGTCGCTGCAAAGCCCTGCCACAGCGACTCCACCATTTCACCAGCACCAAGAGATCTACCAGGTCTCAGCTGGTCTCATCCATAAAGATCAACTGCTTTTCTCCCCTCCTGGCTTGCAGAACATGACCTGCATCTACTGAAAGGCTGCCGCACTTCTGCTAATGTTCTGGGCATTTCAGAAATATCTTCCTCTAAAACTTAGTCTTTTATGCCTCATCTAAGTACAACTCTTATGCAAGTGCCATATCTACCAGCACATGTGGGAAAGGCTGGGATGGAAAAGCATCCTCTTCTCTGTGAACCCCTGATACTTTAGTTTTGTGATGTTACCACAACAACATCTTACAAGGTGAAAATTTTAAATGATAATGGCAAAATTACCTTCTCTAATCCACACTCTTGAGCTGCTGCTCTGCAACCTGTTGAAAATGTATGCAAAGATATCACGTGAAGAAAGTGTGCTAAAGTAGTTGAAAGACTTGTGAAGGATGCAGGAGAAAATTATTTCTATGTCTACTTTAGCTTCAAGAAATCCAGCCTCCCTTTCCCCAGCTTAGATATTTAGATGGGGCTTGTGCTCCAACTACTCCATTGTCCTTTAGAGAAATCTGGTTGCAAATGACCTTTAACCTTTGTCAAAACTCCAGTGCTGCTCTGTTTGGACTTGGCCACTATAACTCCTGACAAAAAATGCAGAAAATATTTCAAAGTCAAACTTTAAAGGGACAGCCATTGTTTTATTTAATTAAAAATAATAATGAAATAATAGTAATTGTTTTCCAGACCCTTAGTAATTAGCAATCCAACCTGTAGCTCCCATGGGAAAGTGCCTCTGTTTTTGTGGAACAAGTATGCTCGAATATTGACTTGCTCTAGACATTGCCAAGGTTTTGAGTACAGCAATTTGTTGGGAGGGGGTTTCCGAGTTTGACTTCAGTTAAACTGTTGTGCTCCAAACCACAGAGTTTTACTACAGCCTCCATTTCCCTTTGTTTTACCTGAACTTCTCATCTTGCTCTGCAAATCCTCTGCCAGAATGAGTCATTCCTGCAGGATTAGCTCTTACTTTTCAACTGCTGTCAGTGTTGCCCGGACTAGTTCTAAGGAGAAAAAATTGACACTCCCCATTCAGGATGTGTAACAAGTGACTGAAAAAAATTACCTTCAGTGCTCAGCTATTTACACTGAGCCAGCAAGAATCACCCCACCACGGTAACTGAGTCCTCAGCACAGCGCAGCACGGCACTGGGCTGGCAGCGCTAGCAAAGGGGATGGGCCAGTGCCCCCCTCCTTTGAGCCATTCCTCCTCATTCCTGTGGGCCACACAGGGATGGTGGCTTGCTCCCTTCCCCAGAAGGGGTGTCTCGAGGACCACCAGAAAGGAACTGGGACACCATGTGCTGCCCACGGAGTCCACTGCCCTGGCTTTTGCTGTCTGAGCACTGGGGAGGCTGGGTCGAGCCTCTCTGGGGTCCTCCAGCCTTTAGGGTGCAGGTACCTTCTGGAGGCCCCCTCTCTCTGCTGACTGCAGAGATCAGTCCTGTACCTCTTGAGTTTAGCACGTTGCTCAGACCAGAGAGTCTTATGCTCACTTGCTGCAAGCAAATCTTATCCTGTCCCTGCCCTCAGACCTTTTCTTATGTTCACATCTAAATAAACACTTCTTACAGGGCAAAATAGTATTAAAAATTATTTTCACGTTTAATTTTCCACCTCTTCCTTGTTCTCTGTTTTTTTAAATAATAAAGACACTGTTGCGGTTTAACCCCAGACAGCAACTAAGTACCCCAGAGCTGCTCACTCGCTCCCCCCAGTGGACTGGGGAGAAAAAGTGGAAGAGCAAAAGAAAGAAAATTGGCATACAGACAGTTTATTGGGGAAAGCAAAGCCGCACACACCAGCAAAGCAAAACAAGGAATTAATTCACTGCTTCCCATGGGCAGGTAGGTGCTCAGCCATTCCCAGGAGAGCAGAGCCCCATCATGCCTAACAGTGACTCGGGCAGACAAACATCATCACTCTGAGCATCCCCCTGCCTCCTTCTTCCTCTTCCCTCAACGTCATATGCTGAGCATGACACCATATGCTGTGGAATATCCCTTGGGACAGTTGGGATCAGATGTCACATCCCCTCCCAACTCCTTGTGCATTCTCAGACCCCTCGCTGGTGGGGTGGAGTGAGAAGCAGCAAAGGCTCTGTGTAAGCACTGCTGAGCAGTAACAAAAACGTCCTTGTGTTACCAGCACTTATTTCAGAACAGATTCAAAACACAGCCTTACACTACCCACTATGGAGAAAATTAATTTGATCCCAGCCAAACCCAGGACACTCTCACACAGCAAATATTGCATTGTCTCACAGTGGAGTAAAGAGAAGGGGATCTCAAAGGTCTCAAAAAGATGCCACTCTCCTTCCTTTTCCCAGTCCAAAGCACGATTCTGGAAGTGATTGTTTAAATAACTTCTGGAAGATCTGTTTTCTGATAATGGTCCAGCATGGTTGCAAATCTGTGATTTGCATATGAATACCCAAACTGCATAAGAAAAACTAGCAAAGCTGGCTGGGAGAAAGAAAATCTGAGACCCTGGCATTTTGAGAAGTCATTTTGCTTGTGTTCTTGGGTCACTTTCCTGTATCATTGACAGGACTTGAGCTGATTTGATAGAAACTCACAGAAATCATGTTTCTGCCACAATAAAAGAGAGGACTGCAGAAACGAGAAGGTTTCTTGTCCAGATAAAACTTAAAGCAGGGTTATGTGCCGGGTTAGATCAGTCAAGTTTTAACAAAGCCTGATAGACAGAGATTCCACCATTCTCTGGGAAACCTCTCCCATGGCACAGACTTCACATGTGAAATACGGACTGCTTACAGAACAATTGAGACCAGACCGTTCAAAATCAAAAAGAGATTTCTAAAACTTTTTGCTGTCCCTGGAAATACATGCAGTACAGTGCCTTTTTTAATAGCAGCATTAAACTTAAAAACAATTCTTTCTAGATTAGCATGACCTACACACTTGTAGTAAGATGTATTGCCTCAGGCAAACGCGGGGCCAGATGCTTATCTAGTGTAAATCCCCACAGATCTGTTAAATTCAGCAGGACTCCAGCTATACACAGTCTTCCCAGTCTTGTTAAAGAAAAGCTTGGAACTTGAGAAATAACCCATTTTCTCATCTGGGGAGAGACATTTTGCTAGAGGCTCAAGCAAAACTCCAGCAGATTTCGGAAGGTACTTGTAAATAGGGCATTACTTGGTAATTACCATGGTGATTGCTAAAGGGTCAGAGAGTGGCAATGAGAACAAAGAGGCCTAGGGAAAAAAAACAGGAGCTCATTGTAAAAGTATTCAGATTTTGCCTGCCAGTGCCAATAGGCTCAAACTATCCCCACTTCACACTTTGTTTTTCAAAGAAAGACTATTTACATCCCTGAGGCACGGAATTGCATCAGGGTAGCGCTGGGTCCTACCAATCCCGCATCAGCATCTACGAGCAGCTGAATGCATCCCTGGCAGTGGTACTCACAGCTCACCCTACAGCCCGGTGTGACTGAACATTCAGTGGTGCTTTGTGCCTTACACCAGCGCACGCACATGTGCGTTTAAGTACAATTTTCCTCGCCTCGATCAGGGTTCGACACACAATCCCCACCCGAGGCATCCACTTGGCTGTGCATAAGGCCAGGAAAGAGCCCAGTGAGGTTCCTCACCTTTAACAAGGAGCTCCTTTCAAGCTGGGGCTTTTTGCCTCCAGGGCCATGTTGTGGCTGTACCGGTGTCTCTCCTTGCAATCCCTGACCCGCTGTCTTGTCTTCCCAGCTCTGGCGCTGACCTACCTCGTTGCTGAGGACTTCCCCAGAAAACCTAGAAGCATCACAAGCCTGGCACACGGAAGTGCTGGGTGCCCAGACCTACCTACTGAAACACCTTCTTTTTGTCACACAAAGTGTGCTAAAAGCTGTGGTTTCCAGGGAATTAAGGCCAACATCTGGTTTGTTTAAGAAGGCTCAGCAATACAGTTTAATCAGTGATTTTCCTTGGGTTAAAAAAAAAAAAAAGGAAAAAGAAAAGAAAGAATCCAACAGAGCAGCTCACAGCACTAGAAGCTTTTCATGGTCTGTGTAGACCACTCCTAGAAAGCTGTGACACTGCATTTCATGATTATTTGCTTATACCAAAGTGAAAATCTTTGATTCCAGGCCAAGACCCAGAGAAGAAGAAACTTTGGTGATCACAGCTTTTTTGTTTGCCCATCCATATAAGATTCTGTCCACAAAACAAACCTCCCAACTAGTCTTTCAGCAACAGTTCTTCATATTATTCCAGCTCCAACCCTTCCTCTCCACATTCCCTGCTTTTCCACAGGACTTCTCCTTCTATTCCTTCTCTTTCCCCTGCTTCCTGTGTTTCCAGTATCCCTTCACTGCTCCTATCTACTTGCTTCCAACACCTTTTCTTTCCTTTACCTCCCTTTGTGGCTGATCTGTGACCATGGGGAAAGTCCTCTGCAAGGACTGCAGTGCAGAACAAGTCTCAGGACAGGAAATTGGTTAGTAAATTACAGGACAACTCCACTGAACTTTGTTAGAGACTTTTAAATATCCATATTTGGCTGAAACAACATGAAGAATATTGGCAACAAAGAACACCATGAGATTTCTCTTGCCTAGGTAGGGAAATTAATCTCTCAATACAAGAGTTTGGTCAAAATGACCTGCCGGTCTCCATCCCATACTGAAGTGCGGGTTGAAAAAGCCAATGTCCAGGGCAATGTGGTTCCATCTGCAACAGAGGAAAAAGAAAACAAATTATATTTCTTTCCACATAACTTACTGAAGTAAAGCAAGATATTTGAAAATAAATTTTGTTCACAATATGGCAATTAATGAAATAATTAAATAAAATTACCAGCTTCCAAAGCAAGGAATAAGCAATGCCCTCTAAACTGCTTTATCCTATAACTTTCTATCAAGCATCAGGTTTCACTACTAGCTGCAGAGAGGGTTGAATTACCGCTCTGGCAAACACTAATTTGTCTTCAAAAAACTTGTTTTCAGGTGATACTTCTTGTCCATAAGCCTCAGGGTTTTTCTGACACCATAGGCCCCTTGTAGGAGCTTTTCTCAGATGCCAGTGACCTGACACCATAGGCCCCTTGTAGGAGCTTCTCTCAGATGCCAGTGATGCCAGTCGTGAGCCCGCAGAGCAGACAGGTCCCAGCAGGGCACCCGAGAAACACTGAGTAGGAGATGTTCATCCTGCCAGAGATTAAGCCTCTCAAAACTGTTGAATGACTGCCCAAATAGGGCATTTGATAGGCAAAATACAACTTATTTCCATGCCAACAATGTCTGATGGCTATTCAAAGATACCCATCCGGAAGATTTTCATGAGGTGCTGAAATTCACAGGCTTCAGGGGAGGAAGAGCCATGCAAACTCTGTAACACCTGCACACCAGGGAAAAAAGAAAAAAGCAAGCAAACAAAAAAACCCCAAACACAAACAAAAGAAAAAAAAAAGGCAAGTGGTTTTGAGCTTACAGAAGAGAGCCTGACTTTGCTTTGCATGTTTTTAGAAAAAGCCAGCTACTCCTTTTTAAAGCATCTTACAGATCTTCACTACTCCCAGTGATTTCTTGGTGGTGCAAAGGCAAGAATGGGCAGATTATTCTTTTGGAAACCAACTCTAAAATCTGCTTCAGCAGGAGGACAAGTGAATGTGTCCTGGCCCATCCAGCTCAGGCTGGATCCACTCAGCTTCCACGAAGGTGTCTGCTCCTTACTGCCTACATCACATGTGGTGTTTTCTATTGCTTTGTTTTGTAGCTCCATGTCTTAGCTAAAGGAGCCTCTCATTTCCAGTGTGCACAGCAAGGTTGCATATTTAACTATTTAGGCAGTGCTGGCACAGACCTAGGTTTGCCTGACAAGCTGTGCCTCACGAAGCCCAGTATGGAGTGTACCACATTTGCAGCATGAGTCAGTCCTGGTCCATGTTCAGCCTCATGCACAGCATTCCCCAGATCCTCTGCAGCAGGGCCCCACTTTGCCAGCCACTTCCCAGCTGAGTTATCCTGCCCCAGCAGCGTGTTTCCTTTGCTGGGCTTTGTAAGATTTCTAGCAATCCATTGCTACCACTTCTGGTGGTCTCTCTAGATTGAGGCTCTGCCTCTTCTTGTGTCATCCACTCTGTCCAGTTCAGTGTTATCATTACCTCACAGCATTAACCGTGCACACCACCCATGCCAGTCCTTTTGCCATTACACTCACGCCAAATTGCCCCCACTGGGGCAGGGTCCCAAGGGAATGGTCAGAGGTGACATTCTACTCTGAGAGAGCCTGCCCTGACCACCTGCACCTGCACATGTTGCAGCTCACCCTCTGCAGGTCCTGTTTGCCCTCCAAGAGCTAGGGAGCTGCTGGGCTGTCAGGCAAGCATGCTCGGTGGCCTACCAAGGTGGAACCATGCTGGATGGAGGTTAAGACTCCCCATGCCTCTTGCCCCAAACTCTGGCCTGAGACATAGCCTATTTTAAAACCACAATAATGGTTTTGTCTTCAGAAGAATGGCCACAATAGATAACTCAAGCCTCTCTCTTGAACCTGGTTACACCCATGTGATTCTCTCAGCAAACACTGCTTTCTTCCCTGCAGCCCCAAATTCCCACAGAACACTCAACCAGGGGATGAGAAGGTCCATTCATTTGGAAAAACAGGACTGATGATAAACAGCCAGGCCACTGAAGCAGAGTGAAACCTAGCTCTCACAAGACAAGGCAAATGAATAGACACATCCCATTACTATGGTGCTTTCCAGCCTCTCTTCTGCCATATGGCCATACTCCTTGTGTAGCTGCACATCAGTTCCCCTTCAGAGGTTTCACTGTGGTCCCTATGCCACAACCTGGCTATAAAGTGTTTCCAAAATCTATGCAATCAGCTCCCGGCTCTTGTCTCCCACTAACTCCAGTCAGGTGCAAAACATCTTAAGCTAAGTGATTTTGGTCATTTCTTTGTGGAATGTGATCTGAAACGCAAGGAAGGATGTCATGTCTGTCTCATTGCAAAGGCTCAGGCTTATGGTCCCCTCTCAGATCTTAACCATGAGCTGCAAGATACCGCATTTTGTCACAGTGTCATGCAGTGTCCGGCTGTGATTCTCTCTACACTTCTAACAGTGAAATCCTTGCACCAAACACAGAGCCAATAAAAAACCCAAACTTGCTGCCCCATCGCAGAGGCAGCTGAGCTTGGAGTGCAGGCTATGCCATGGGTTGTGCTCTCACTTGATTCTCATTCAGCCAATATGATCTGGGAATTTGACTCTACAGGACTCTTGACTTGGAGCACATTAAATATAACCTTGCTGTTCCTGGGACACAGAGGCAAAGCATTTCCTCCCCTCAAAGATGAGAGGAATTCTGATGGTAGTACCAAAACTATGAATGTGCTGCACAGGAAGGGGCTCTTCACACATTTAATCTCTGCTTCCTGTTGTATGGTTGAAGTGGGAGGAGCTGCTCAAGTCACGAGGCTAATGAAGACCAGAGCTTTCCAGAAGTTTATTTTTGAGGGATTCTCAATGGTGTGGTTTGTAACATGGAAGCAACTAAGTGGGAATGAAGCCTAAAGGACTGGATTTTTTTCCCACAGGTGAAAATTGCTTTTGGAGATGCAGGTAGATGGGATTTTGGTTGGACTAGTTTTCTGGCATCTACCAGTATTAACTCCATTCTCGAGAGGCGAAGGCACAGTGCCCTCGTGCAGGGTATACACTTTGCAATGCACCAGTATCAAAATCAGTGAGCACTTTGCTCAGTTGAAGGCTGCAGATCTGAGTGTTGGCAGGATCTAAGCTAGGAAATTTAGAGAGAAAAATGCTGACTCTAAACCTTCGTCCCAGAGACCCAAAGGAAATTCAAGCTATAGCTTTTGTATGGGTATGTAGATATCATACATTTTCTATTGCATTATAAACTCGAAAAGTTTAATCAATGTATGGCATGTTCCATGTTACTTATCTTTGTCCCTCCCCCAGCACTCCTGAATCAAAAGAAAAAACATAATGCTTCAAAAACATGAAAAGCACCAACTGTTCTGCTCCAGCAACAGGCACCACTTGACTTTACAGGTGGAGATCTGCAGTCTAAGATCCACCTGGGTGACTCTGAGTTTTGTGTTCTCTATAGTTCCCTCCCCATGGGAACTGGTACTCAAAAGAGTCACCAGTGCTTAAAATGGGACATGCTCCTGCTCCTGGAGTGGAGAGTTGAAAATGTTTTTATATAGGCTTATGATAATGTCAGATTGAGGATAGTCTCCAGGTCCCCATGTTATACAACTCTCACTTCACTCACAAATACTGGCACCACAGTTTAAGCTCCGTGATGAGGAAATGAGAAGGAACAAGAGCCAGCACATGCTGTTTGGGTATCCATTTCACTCCACTTTGGGTCCTGCCAAGGAAAGGGCTTACTTGGAAAAGGATTTTCATCACCAGCAGAGAGGGCAAAGGCAGCTGTTTAGCACACCATGCCTCCTCAGCACACACTTCTTTCATTCCCCAATCTCTAAAAGTGCAAAGCGAAGCACGATCTGACTTTGCCCTCTGGAGGCACAGAATTGGCATGGCACAGAGAGACACAGCCCCAGAGGTGACTGCCTTTTGGAACATTTGACAGGAAAATCCATTCCCAGCTACAGCTTCCCATGAGTCAGAAGGCAGAGCATTGCTGGTGAGGCAGCTTTGCTACTCTCCTGTCACTCTGACAGAGTATGGTTTTTGGTTCCTACAGGGTAAGATGACCCCAGTCTTCTGTGTACTTCAAGAACATGGGTGACAGTACAGAACACTGATTTTTCTTTTGGCACAAACTCTGAAGCATATGGTTTGAAATACTGCCACATGTCTGCATCCAGATAGTGGCACCACTCATGTGGGTCCTCAGCAAGTGCCACTTCATGGTTTATTCTGCTAGCTCCAGAGTTTATTTTGCTGCCTTCTAGATTGCTGGGAAGCTACACAACAAAGCAGGTGGCCAGTGACTCTGGGTTCCCTTATTTAGCTAGAAACCAGGGCTGGGGTTTGTTTACTGCCTTGAAATGGATTCTCACACACACAGATTTTTCTTCAATCAACTTTGTTGGAAACCTCCAAGAGAGCTGTTTCGCTAGGATGAACATCTCCCACTTCCCCTTGCTCCCTTAAACATAATTTGTGCAACAGTCAAGAGGGCTTTGGGAAAGTTTTTCCCACAGAGATAGACTCAGGAGTGCACTGGTGACCAGAGTTCTGGAAGAACTGATAGGAGACACCAAGACATGGGCAGGATCAGCTGCGTAGCCATGCACAGCACCTGCAAACCTATGCACATCACCTCTTTGCATACATATCTGCCAACATCCATTTCTGCCTGTGTGTCCACATGCAAGCCTCGGGTCCAGCCACACATCTGTTGGTGCTGGCATTTGTTTCTATGCACACTCGCCTGTCAGTGCACACCTATCAACTTTCATTCACTTCCTAATCCCCCCACCAGTGCCATTGCACACCCATGTGCCTGTGCATGCTCACCCTTCCACGCACACACATCCCTCTCTACACCTGCACACACATCCCATCCCACCTCTAAGACCTGCTGCCGTCCCCTTTATATTCTGGCTTGCAAGGATCACCATGCCAACAGGTGAGGAGGCTGTGCTATCCCAAGGCCTGTGGGTCTGCGCCACAGGGGCTGAAGTCCTGGGCAAGCATTCCTCCCCAGCTGACGCACTCAGCTGGGGTCTGACCCTCAACCCCAAGTATCTGAGAAAACATGAGGGAGCTGACAGGTAAGTGTGTCCCAGCAGCAGCTCTTGGAGGGCCTGGCATCCTTCCTGGTTGGATCATGTATCTGTGAGGTCCCATGGCACAAGGATCAGGGACAAGCAGATCAGATCAGGGCTAAGCTAGGTGCACTGGAGCCCAGCCCTGTAAGGTAACCTTGCTCGGGACCAGAGGTGAAGGCCCCAGTCTCAGTGCATTCTACATAGCAGCTCTGCAGGTAATCCATGCTACCTAAGCCCACACTTACTTTCTCTCTCCACGGAGATCTGTCACCGTGTGGTTTTTTGCACATTTGTTTTGTTTCGACCGCTTGATTTCCACAAAGGAGCGTGGGGCTCCCTGAGCGACACTGCCTGGAGCCCACTGCGCCGCGCCGCAGACTGGCAGCACGTCCTCCTCCGGTGCGGCCGCT